>CACVBS010000033.1:485235-501873 GCA_902728275.1 Cyclocybe aegerita | reverse complement strand
ACGATGCTTGGGCTTGGGTTGCCGACAACGACGGCCGGCGCCCATGAGAGGTGTTGGCAGGAGGGACGTTCGTGTTTGTCGTGCCATTGCTCTTCCTGGGCTTCCGTGCTGACGTCGCTTCTTGCGAGTCTTGGTCCTTTTCTCGCTGTTGGGCACCCTTGCCTGCTGTTTTCGCTGCCTTGGAACCAGAGCCGCCAACACGGCTTGTATGGTGGACAGTAGGTGTCTCGATTATTGCTTCGGGCTCGGGGCTGGGAGGAGCAGCCGACTTGTATGCAGGCGGTTGGGTGGGAGAAGGCACAGAGGGTCGTTTGGTCGTGGTTGATGAAGGCGCTGAACTAATTTGGTTGGAGTATTTAGATGCCTTGGGAGGAGTGAACAGGGCGCTGGCGTTGGTGGTAACTTGGCGAACATACTGAGCAAAGGTAACTACATGAGGGCGCCATCAACACGGACTGACCAAATGCACACACCTGAAGCTTCTCCACAAGTTCGTCGATCCTAGATGATTGCGCACATCTTTCTTGCTCAACACGTAAGAAATGTTCTTGCCAATTCCGCGACTGATCCTTCCATTGTGATACTTCGCGTCGAAGCTGTGCGATGGTTTCTAGTTGGGCCGCGAGCGTTTCCGCCTGGTGGGCAATCTACGTGACAAAATGACCATATGAGCGCGGGCGCACGAGACGAGACACCACAAAACCGTACTGTCAATTCAGCTTGATCAAGCTGGAGGAATCAAAAGGCAGAGTTGAGTGGATAGAAAACCTGGAATACGCCTGTATCACGTACTGTGGCCTTGCTTGAAGCAGCTTCTTGTTTCCAAGCTTGGGAGTCGAGCTGCGATGCATGAAGGTCTCGCAATGCTTTATCTCGTTCTTGACGCGCCTCCCGAGCCTCTGCTACCGCCCGTGCAACTTCGACACGCGCCTGACTTTCAACTTCCGTGAACTGTAGGTCGCGTTATGAACGATGTCGCGACAAAGGAGGCAAACAGAGTTAGTAGGCGCAATGATGAGCATAGCGGGCGCTTACAGCGTTATATGCAGCCTTAGAGAAGTCTGCAAGAGACTCCGCGAGCATCGCCGAAGGATTCGTAGTTGACATTGTAGATTAGGCTTTCCAAGGTTCCGGCGCGATGTGCGGTGGCAACCGATCCAGTCGTGGCTGTGTCACTGGAGAGTCGCGGTTTATGTCAGACGTTCTCATCACGTGGATGCAACGCCACAATTGCCCTTAGCCTACCCGACACCAAATTACGCAATGGGGAAGAGAAGGTTTCAAGCTCAAGGAAGGTCTGACAGGTTGTTTCAATGGGAGAATCACAATATCTGCACATGCTCTTTAGCAACTCTCGATTGACATTACATCAGTCGCAGCTTTGAAACTGAAGCAAGTTTGAGGGCAATGTTCTTACAGTGACAGTGACACGGGTTTGGCAGATAAGTAGACGTCTGCCACATGTGCCATAAGGGTGCCGCGTGGACACCAATGGGATCCAAGAATATTCCGGGGATTGGGGCCCGGTGGGGAGCCCGATTTGGTTGTCGGCTTTCCTAAATAGGTGTCCTGCACTCCACATGAGAAGGTGAAAGCGATCGTTCCAGAGGAAGCGTTCATCCCGGGGCATGTGCCGAAAGAGTCCGTAGTTCTTTGGACATATGACCTGAGGCCGCGCATTAGTGACTTACGACCGAGAGGAATCGTGCTTGTGATCAAGGTCAGGCGGGCTACCCCATGGTTTTGATTCTGGGGCCTAGCATTCACCGATCACCTTTGGATCAGGCTTTCTGGAAGTTGGGCGGCAGTTCGCTAGTAGGACATTCTCTCCAGGGTGTCCGCGTTGATACGAAAGAGAACAACCCTGGACTGGAGATATGATCAGGACCACCGTTCCAGCACGACTTCAATTTCGGTCTTGAGGTGCAGTCCTTCGAACTGCAAGGAAACTTCTTTTTTCGAACATACAGTTCTGCTTCATTGTTCCGTAGTCCCGAGATGTTGAGGAATTTCGAAGGAGGGCTGAATTTCGAGAGACAGGACATTCATTGAGCCTCCCAATCGATTCGACGAGAAATTTATCGAGATTCGAGGGCCATTGAATGGAATAGCCCCAAGGCGTCCGTCAGCGTAGTCTGTGTTGCACCAGCGGCGTGCATGGCTCCAACTCCGGATATTGGGGTAAGACTGAGGAGGACGATTTTGTATTTATAAAGGTCGATAATAGTCGCAGGAGGTCAGCCAAATGCCTCGAGGCTGTGGAGGAGTTCGACACAACAAGTCTTTTGTAGAGCCCTCAAATGCCATTGTGTCAGGCGTGGCGAAGTCTGTTCCTGGGACGAGCCATAAGCAACTTGCGAGGCCCAAAGGCAGAAGCGGCTAGAGAACACAGTGACAGGTTTTAAGAAGGACTTCGAAGGAATGGCGGAAGAAACCGTGTGAGCTCCGGGCCCTACAAATACATCGTCGGCTGGGTCATTGGTACGATCGTTGCTATTTTCTCACTTGTCAGGGAAATGGCTGGGAGGCCTTCAATCTCGAACATCTTGAAGGGGACTGTGCAGGAATGCGACAGCGACGAGTCGGATCAAGCCTTGCGAGTCCTGCCATACATATGCCACGCGGTTCATGCACCGAATTAACGTAGAACATAGTGCGAATTAGCAAAATAAAGGCAGCCCTACAATCCCGTATGGTCGAGATGAATAAGAGCAGATTTTCGTCAAGTAGAGGCGATGATGTCGAATTCAAGTTGTGGGTTCCTGATGATCTCTGCCTTAGGACAATGTCACACTTTGTGACCACTGTATTTTTACGACGACGCTCATGTCCTTAGACTCGATATCCCACACAACGCCGGCGTCCAGCTGGCACTCGATACGGCCATGGGCACCTAGTTTGGCCTTGGCAGTCCGGGAGGTTACCTCGGTCTCAGCTACTTTTATTCTGTCTTCAAATCTGGCCGGCCAAGACATCGATCACTCCCTAGCGTCCCTTGCTCTCGAAGCTGCAGGTGAGAACGACGAGGAGACGCCAAGTGGAGTAACCGGGGAATGCAAACCGTCGTCTGTCATCGCCGATGCGCTTTCAAAAGGGCTCTCGGTCAGCGTCAACGGATCCGCATGGCCACGCGCCTTCATCCGGATCGACGACGAACTCGACGAGGCCGTGATCATCATCTATGCGCTCATGCCTGGACGGCAGTACGACATCGAGCTGGGCCTCGCGCACGGTGGGCAGCTGCGGCGGCAGGTGACCACTGAAGGTCTGTCTGTCTGATCCTCCTGTCAGTTTTACTCTATAACCCTATACCAGAACACTCGGACGAGATCCACTCGGATCCAGAGTCCCCCACAATGGAGTCGTCCTCAGACCCCCATTCCACACCCTCGACGTCACCCAGCCGCACGGTACCGGGCACGCCACCAACAGCCACACCCCAGATCACCCTCGAGGACCGCCTGAATCAGCTACAGCACACCCTCTCTGTTGTCAACCAAGAGAGAGAGACCCTCCTTACCTCGCTCAAGTCTGCCCGGAGAGATGCTCAAAAAGCCGATGCAGCGCTCCGGTCTGAGATTGATGCACTGAAGCGCACCTCAGAAAAGAATTCAGCAGCTGAATTGCGAGGCAAGCAGAAGGTGCTTGCGCTTCAAGAAGCGGTGAAGCGGGCGCAGAACGCCACGAAGGAGACGGAGGAGATGGCACTTGAGGTCGAGAACGAGGTTCCGGAGCTGACAAAGCGAAAGGAAGAGAAGGAGGCGGAGCATGCGAGGACGAAGGCGCAGGCGGACAAGGTGAGGAAAGAGCGGTTTAGCCTGGAGGAGAAGGAGCGGAAGAAAATGGAAGCCATGAGGGCCGAGCTCACAGGCTTGACGAACAAGCTGGAGAGATTAGGTGGAAAGCACGAGAAGCTGGAGAAAACAGTGATCCCGGACCTCGAGGAGAAGCTGAGAAGCGTTGAGCAGGAAATCGAGCAAGAGGAAGAGGCGCTCGCCAGCCTCGAGATGGAGGAACAGCGTGAGCGGGATCATCCCGTCCCTTTCCATCGTCTTCGGCACCATAGCGGGCCTGGTCCTATCGAGAGACCCAGCACCATCCAACGACCCAATGGCGACCTTGCTCAGTCAGCCTCAAGTCAACTCTGGACCCCCAACCATCCACACCGACAAGCGCACCCGCACCCGCACCCGCATCATGGACAATCGCACAATCCCAAATCGCATTCATTCCACCACCACCCACCCACACTCCTGATCAACCCTCACCGGCGCGCGTCGCTCAAAACGAACAGCTCGTCCAACTCATCCGGCTCTAATTTATCTGCCAGCATCTCTGCCCCCGCCGTTCCGTCTATAGCAACCACTTCGTCGCACTCGTCTCCTGGGTCCACGTCCTTGACTTCCTCACCCTCTCCCACTCGCACGAGCCCGGTACATGGCGCGGCTATGTCAGCAACATCTACCCTGTCCAGTCGAGCGCCGGCCTTCGAGCCGTCGCGGTCGATTAAGACCGGGATGAACGGGCATAGCCACAGTGTCCCAGTTCCGATCCAGCGGCCTTCCGCCTCGCAGGCCGTTGGCTCTGGACGCCCAAATGTTGGCCGGAGTGGGTCGGTTGGACATGAGCTTGCATACGGTGGGAGGGGCATGGGCACTAAGTGACTTTCAGCAACCCTCTCTTGGAATTACGATGAATTAAGCTGGCATCGATTGATATTCCTGCAGCAGCGACCCGTCACGACTAAATTTATTTGCCAGTCATAATCGATGCACAACTTTTTTTGTATTTTTTGTTCTCAGTATCTGCACAGGTATCTGATATCTCTCTCAACCCTCACATTGCGATAGGACAGTGGCAGCGGCATAGCATGATAGCAAATGTGTATCGACTACTCTACATACATACATAGACCTGAGGTTAATTGAATTTCTTCCTCTTCATGCACGGCGCGTTCATGATTCAGTTTGTTAGGACTCTTTTCAGCCTCCACGGCCCGAATCGTTGTCGCACCGCTCAGCACAGAACTCGCCATTATCCTGAAAGCGTCTAGTGCCCGATGGCCATCCAACCCCAGGTGCCACTTCCCAATCGATGACCTTTAGAGTAGGCAGTACTAACCCGTCGTGGAGTTGAAGATCACCCAAGGCCCAGGACGACTCCCCCAACTGCGTAGACGGATAGAAAATGCCCATGTTAGTGGATATATGATACAGTCGGTGCAACAATTACGGTACAAGGTCATAACCAACCCACCAGCGGCCCTTCACATAAGTTTTCCGCTGAATCCGCTTGAAGAACCTCCGGTCTTCTTTAGTGCACGCCCTGTGGCGAACAAGATGCTGTCGAGGAGTGAGGCGACAGTTAGCACCCCTCCGACGATGGCACACGTCCTGAATGGTGGAAATGGGTCAGCGTTGGATGAGTCGAGAAGACGGAAAGAGGGCTGACGATGTCAGGAAGTGCGCGAATGATTGACGCATTTCGGAGTGAACGACGAGGATAGGCGAGATTTCGAAGTTGAAGAAGGCACCTTTCGGAGGCAGATAGGTCAGAACTCGGTGTAACCTGAGCATAAAATCCAGGCTTACCTGGCAGTCCGGTAACACCGTGCTGTACGTGGATACCTCCAGGAGAGTCGCTGTTCATTCCCTCCGAAAGATCACGCTCGAATTGCGTTGTGCTGTACTGGTGCGTGTTGACGATCTGGGCGTCGTTCAGGGTGCGGAACTGTGTAGAGACGACTTTGAGGAAGTATTGGAACATGTATTGCGCCTTGCTCGTCTATTTCGACTAGTCAGTTCTCGCGAACCACCCGAAGAGAGATAACAAAACCCACCCGGCCAGAAACACCATCTAAAGGATTCGTGTTCAAACCCATCCTCTTCTTCATCTCTTTTCCGGCCTCAGCCTTCCAGAAGTCATATTCATCGTCGCCTTCGAAGGCGAAATGATGAATAGTATGCGAAAAGTCGTGTCGGTTAGTATCGTCACGGAGGTAGGGAACGAGCTCGTAGAGGTTGCGTGTATTCGTTTGGAAGGATCGCCCAGGAGAGAAGTGGATGTTCCCAATGACCTTGTTCACGCGAATGCGTCCCGAGATGTTGCACCCTTCGTCGGCTTGCTCCTTGAGCTTGTCTGCCCATCCCTCGTCGCGGCACTGTGTTACGGGTAAATCTGGCTATCCGCGCATAAGAGAAGTAAACAGACCTGCTCGATGAGTTCGGGTTGGGAGAAACTCCATCCCCGGTTCACATATGCCTGACGCACGTCCTCGCACGTCTGACAGCATCCGTTCTCGGGCTCCAGGCCGCCGTAGCAAGAACCGCAGTAGCCGTCTTTCTTCACATCGTGCATTTTGTCGAGATCGTTACGCAGCTCGGCGCTGAACGAGTTGGGGACAATGTTTCCAAATTGATCCAGCCTTGACTTGAGGACATTGTGAGATATATCTCTTTGAAGTTCACCACTGATATCCATAACATCCACGCTAACAACTGGCAGAGACGGCATATACGGTCAGCCGGGAAATCGGCTCGTACGAGCAGAATACGCACGGAAGCAGGGTACTCGAGGGAAGGTAATGTTCATGTTAACCGTCAGCTTCTCGCCTCTACTCTTGTCGACAACAATTGAAGTGTCGACATTGACCCTCCGATAATCGAGAAATTCGATCATCGTTACAGACAGAATGATCGCCGCCGAAAGAATAGTCACTGGAGTCGTCGTCAAGCTGCTGTAATCCGGCTTCCAACGTCCAAAATGACATACAGAGAGCACCGGTGCGGGTTTTCACTTTCACATCTTCGGTGGTCTAGTTCGAAAAGGAGTTGCCACGTTTAAAATAGGTTGCCAAGATTTGGACATGGAGGAGACATACTTTGCCAAAAGCGTCGACGCCCTTGAGACTGGCGAAGAGACCTTTTGCCATTATGACGGATACCTGTTCCGGGCGTGCAGCCTAACGGTGAAGCGAGGAAAGAGGGTCGGAGAAAAGAAAGTACAGAACGGCAGAAGCGTTATGGAGAGAAATATGGGCTCGATGCTCGTGACAGGATTGACGTGTCACCTCGCGTTCTACGCACGTGGAAGCCCTCCTCCATCATCGCGACCACCCGACCTTTATCCTTCTCGACAAGTATGCCCGAGATCTAGAAGTGTATTCGCCAACCTCGACCGCATAAATACATATAACAGTCCGTCATGTTGTAGCTAGTCGATCTACACCTTCCTTCACCTTCCCCAGCAAGTTCATAACACCATCCCGAAGGCCATCTGCTTGCACATTGACCCCTTCGCCGCTCGTGCGGTAAACACCCGGAGCAGATCCTCCTAGACTCACGTTCACCCCTCCGAGATTCAGGTTGAGGATCGGCGCGTTTGACGCGGACTCTGGCGGCGGATCGTACACCGACGGCGGGAATTTGACGGCTGCTGAACGTAACATTTCGATATACCTGCTTTGACGATCAGGAGAATGCACGCGCAGGTGTTTTGAAAAACGTACGACGACGAATTGTGGACACATGTCCCGCCAAGGAGGAGGCGTATACCTGCTGGATTGAGAATGCTGCCGTTGGTGGCCGCGACGGGGTCCTGATTGAACAATTGGACAGTCCTTGCCTCCTCGTAAGTCGTCCCTCCAATCATGAAGATGATGACGTCTTGTGGTCTGGAAGGATAGTAACAATCTGTGCAAAACCGAAGTGTGCTTCAAGACCCACCTTTGTAATCCAGCATTGACGCCAGGCCCTTCAAGGAAGGGATAACTTGTCTCTTTCAGTCTTCCGCGATAGAGATTCTCCAGCGTTTGCGACAAATGAGGCGTGTGTTGCGTATACACATTTTCGACCCCCTGTGTGCTTGAACTAAGGAATGGACGATAACAAGGTTAGAAGTACGAACCTTCAGACCTTTCAACGCTGAGCGTCCTTTGGCCAGCAATGATTCCGTTGAGAAGAGATCGTCCTGCCTTTGGTCCGAACCAGCGACATTTAGAAGAACATAAACCAACTGGTCAAAGTCAGTGATGACTTCAAAGACGAATAACGCAAGGAGACATACTCTAGCGTCCTCTCGAGAAACGCCGTTATTCAGCAACAAATTTATGAGTGTTGCGATGTGGCCCGTTTGCGTCTTCTGATACCGCAATGCATAGAGCATCACCAACCGAAGCTTATTCCAGGCTGGAACGCCGGGTTTGATGACAAGTTCTTGAACAGTCTGAGAAACTCATCAGCTACGATCAACACATCGGACGCCTGCCATGAATACCTTGAAATCAGCGCCCGCACTCGTAGCCAGCCCTTGCTCCACTTCACCGACTTCCAGGAGTTTGTCCCTGTCGACTAGTCTACTCAGTTCTCCAACAAGGGCGACGTGTTTGCTGACATTGCCGCCCAATTTCCGGAATTCAGGATATTCTTCCACGAACCGCTTCATATCCGCGATTGAATTTATAGCTGATGGATTCTGGGCGAGCGAGCGTTTCTGGTACTCCTGGACATAATCCTTGAGTGTTGTACCGAGGTCACCGAACGTTGCAAGATGTTGAGCATGGAAGAAGGGATCTGTGGTTGTCGTTAATGTTATTTCCTGGGCGACACCGTCAGCATCGGGAACACGGTGAAATGAGAACGCAACGCACAGACAACTCCTTTTGAATCCCAGGCACTTTGCTGAGGTCGACCCGCCCATTCTGTATTCCCAGCAGCTCGTGTACCATGGCTTGATACGTCCACTGAGATAGCAGAGGTGTTACAGGATCATTCCGTCGGTCAAGAATGAGAAGCAAAGGCGGGACTTGTGTGAGTCGAAAGTCGAAAAGTGACATTTCAAACTGTATTCGATGCTAATACGAGTATGAAAAGCCGTTCGGTAAGAATGACGAGCAAGGGGGCACCAACCTGTACCTCCACGCCTAATTTCTTCGCCATAGGGCTCATCTTCTCGTAACGGATGATAGGTTTCTTCTTGAGACTCAGCAGGACGGCTGTGATGCCCTGCATTGTGAGCTCCAATGCCCTTGGATCCCATGTGTTGAATGTCGAGCCATACAGAGGTTTTGAAGATGACGGCGTTTGGTTCAGTGAGAAAAGACATGGTAGTACCGGCGCGTAGTCTGCAAAGAACTCCTACGTATACCATCGGGTAAGTCAGCTCGCCGCCCATTGACAAGACAGGAAGTGCGCACCTGGACCTCACGAACGACTTCATATTCGTCCACCTGTGCCAGCCGCTCGATCGCGGATTTGCTGAGGATGTTGCTGAAATCTGAGCAACGGCCATAAGTACTACACGCGATGGGCGACCTACACCTCAGAGATTCACCGACTGACACAGATAATACTCTCCGTACTTCGGCTCCTTCAGTTCATCCTCAAGAGCACCAAGGCTATCTTCGCTAGTTTGCAGGAAACAGACGCATTTCATGTGCGGCATGCGATCCCGGTTCTTGTTGTCTATTCGGTCGGTGAGATAGACTTGTTGGGAAAGCAGCGTCGATTGCGTTGCAGACAGTGAGACTATAGGAGTCTTGAAAAAATGAGTTGTTTGCCCATGACGCAAGAGCTGGTCCGACGTACCGTATGTGAATCCAGAAGCAACACCTTCATGGCCGACGGGGTCGCCACCATCTTGTTCACATACGTTTCCACAGCCTTCACGACATCCATAAAGTCCTTTTCGCAGAATTAAGTAGACGTTGAAGATTGCAAAAGCTTTGTCGTCCGCAAACTTGGAGGTGGTTGAAGGAGGCGGTGGTGAATGCTGTCCAGCGTCAGCGCCAAGGGAGGATTTCCTCATTCAGTAATTCGCGCAGCCAACACGTGATTTGCGCGTCGGACGCGTCAGCTGTTTGAAATTAAATTTCACTTTCGTTCTGTTTTCTACTGGGCTTCCGTCTATTGAACTCTGGGTCGGCTTGTCTCTTGAATCCTTGCAGAAATGCGTCTTCAGCTTCACCCTCAATCATACGATCCATCTCCTTACCCTTCAAGGATGTATTCTCGCCCCGAATCCGACAAGCTGTCACTTGCATCCTCCTAGTCTTAGCTAGACTGCGTGTTCTTCATTTATCATGTAGGAAATAAGGAAGTAGACACGCAGAGGATCCCCTGATGCTTTCTGGTAGCTCGGTGAGATCCCTTGACTTTCGGAGACCTTTCTTCCTTCGACATCGTTCGACCAGAAAGTGCAGACGGAAACAATCGTTCGAAGCTTGCCCATATCCTTGGCTTCAACGAAATCCGAGGACTCATTCTGCACCCCGAATCATGAGCTCGAGCATGTCGCACCGCCGATGACAGCAACTTCAACCCCCGACTCTCGACGATAGGTCAAGCACACGCTATCAACATCGAAAGGCTCTCTTCCGGGAATGGTCCAATGATAATCGCTCAGTATATCCTTCGGTGCTAACCGACCGACGGCTGTGTCCAATGGCCAACCTTCGAACCGCCTAGGGTGAGCGTCTTGCAAGAACTCTCAATATAGGTTCCTCCGAACTTGGTCCAGTCAGCATGGGACCACGACGATCATCTGGACTTCGGACCGGCAGGCTTCTCAACTCTCAGCGTCCCGACAGACAAACGAACGGCTGCAGCAGTCAACTGTAATGGAACCGCGTTCTTTAAACTAAAACGGAGTGCTTGCGTTTCTCCTAGCCGCTGCTCTGTAACGGAAGCACTTGTCAGACCGGCGGTATGTGGTTTAGCTGCAGGGCAAGCTTTAACAGGTGCGTGTCCTCTCTATGCGGCATAGTACGTTAAGCATCTTCTGACATGTTGAGACTCAGTTAGAGCGGCCACTTGCAGGATCATGATCAATAGATAGACTGGTTTCTCCCATGACGTGCTTGTCTCTCTGGGTCTTTTGCATCATCCTCGTCTCGGTGTTGCTACGTTCCTGGTACCATTTATTCTGGCCTGTGGAGTGGGTTCTCGAGGAGGCTTTGTCGCGTCGGGTTCTTTTCATTAACAAAGACCGATGCTTTCTCCGTCGCGACTCAAGCCTTGTACCAAAGTTGCAGTTTGGCTTTGACAACATGTGCAGTGTCTCTCACGAATGCCTTCCTCAGGGGATGATTTGTTGCTGGTACGCTTGAGTATCCTTCCTAGTCAAATCAACTGAGATGGATGTTCTTCGACAATCGACAGCGCGGACTCTAGAGTGGAGTTGATCGGTGTTGGCTGTGTATTATATGCAGAGTTGCTTTCCTCTTCGGAGTACAGACAGAATGACTAGACAGGCGAACAAGGAGCGAAATTCGAAGTCAGCACTTGGTCAGCACAGCAAACATTTACAGTCCAGCGGATCTGCGGTTTGTGCCACTTTCCTGCGACGAAACCTTGATGCCAGCGGCTTGAAATCGGGGCCAATGGGAACGGAACATATGACGTGAAGGGAAGAATGACGAAGGTGAAGGGAAGCTGGATGAAGAGAATGAAAATATAGGCCATGGGAAGGCATTCCCTGCTCTCGTGCCCAAGACGTCAACCTTGAGGCGCGAAGCATCAGACGTTGTATCAGATAACGGGCCACGTCGAAGAAATTTGGAAAACCGTGCCGATGACGAGACGAAGTCAAAGACAACAATGAGCAGGTCCTCTGCCGCTTGAATTCCCGGTTGTGGATGAAGTCCTGACCCCTCGGAGCGCGCTAGCTGTTTCTGAGCATGACATGGGACGACAAAAAGCTTATAGCCCCTGGTACCCCAGCTGAGACTTTAACGTCGACATTTGTACAGTTTGTTATTGACAGGCAGCAAGGGAAACGGGCCGAGAGGTGTGATAAATGTGCGTTAAAGGGGTCTTTTCAGGGTATGCAAGTAAAGTATTCCTATCTTTCCGATGGCGGAATATCAGGAACATCGCGGCTTTCAGCTCAAAGCTGGATTCAAGCAAGAAGGGATATCCGGATCGAAGAAGAGAGCTTGAGAAACGCTCTATTCATACCTACTACCAATGCAAACGATAAGGAAACATGGCCGCCACCAGGCCTAGGGTTTGTTTATATCTCGGCCCGCGCTTCCCACGCATGTGCTAGTGCGCCACACTGCACCTATCGATTACTCTGCTCACTACATGATCCGGTACCGAGCCCATACAACACGCGGGTATGAAATTGCTCAAATGCCCGAGTCCCATGTGCAGAGGCTCTTGAGTCTCATATCTACGATTGCGCGATTTTCAACTCATATCTCCGGGCGATAAACTCATCTACGAGCGTGGTGGTGTATCAGCATCTGTTTGGGCATTTATATCATGGGATTTATTCTGCTCTTTGGCCCACATGTTCTCTTGATGCACGCCTCTGAGGCCAACTCTCTGATATTGAAACGCCTACTTATGACACTATCTCACGAAAGACTGATTTCGCCACACCTTATCTGTTGCATGTTGCCGCTGTCATTAGCGCTCGGATCTTCCGCTAAACGCATATACGACCTGGGAATGCGCCACATGTACGTTTCACTGCAACACCTTCAAATGTCTCCGAAAATTCATCTGGGCTTGCTCAGTGGACTTGGCCTCTGATAGGTGTTTATCGATTATCTCTTCTAAAATAAAGCTCCTTATCTGGGTTCTCGTAGGACCTGTAAACTGGGTGGCCCGAACAATACTACTCGCAATAGAGAATCTGGATTCCTTCTTCTGGTACACCGTCTTGCTCTCTTCTAACGTCTTCCATTATAGTGATCTTCAGTAGTATCGCGCGTGCGCGATTGAGGTAGTCTGAGAATCACTAAAGCGACCCATGATTCAACTTGTAGTGTGGATCCCATCTGTTACTTTGTTGCTCCTGCTCCGTTCAAGAATACTCGGCACCCCCCAGTAGTCGCCACATTGTCGATGCGCCTCTCTCAGATCTAGGCACCATATCCATTGCTTGTCAGCGGTTTCAAGACACAGCGGCCTCCGAGATAGCTAATAACACTAACGCATATGGACAAGACGGCCGCAACATAACAGGTTGTTGTTAGATGCATCCGGAAGATGTGGAGTCAATGACAACATTGTCGTGAAACCTGGGTGTCAAGATAATATGGCTGTCATATACCCTCCTTATTGGCCTGTACCATTTGTCTTATAAGGGGTACGGTTGGTGAACTTAACAATCAGACTGAACTCATCAAAAGGTTGGAAATGGACGGTACTTCGTGGAGGATCAATTTAGGACGATGACAACACCAACCTCTCCACCACTGGTCGGCTCTTTAAAACTTGGATCCGTCGTGGGACGTCGCTCTATCAGTCAAGTAGCCTACATGCGCAATTCTGGTCACTCTGGTAAGGGGGTGACATTAGAATTGCAACTACATATTGCGAGCCAGTTACGGCGTATAGTTTGGTTGACATAAAATTTGCACTGCTTCGGCCTTTACTTAGCATGGGCATTTGACGCGCGGTCGTCAGAGAACTTGAAGGACGAGAAGAAAGGTATGCACCGGTACAGATGGTCAGTAATGGTGATGATGTACAAAAATAGCGATTGGCGACCTCCATCCTGAGTCCTGACCCTGCGATTGGGCCGCTCCTTTCAACTTTGCTCGTTGCTGCAATGGCCAGGATTCTCAAGAAGCACCACTTAACGAGGCGAGACGGAGGCTTCCGAACTTCGGGGACACCTTTTTCCTTTCTTGTACACGGATCAGATACGGTGTTCGACATTTCATTGGCCATTTCCTTTTAGGAATTTTGGTTCCGGGCGCTTGGTCAACAATTCTACCCCGCGCGCCTAGCGCTTAGTTCCTTGATCCAATCTGGGGTAACCGTCGTGATGCTTGATATCCCTGTGTCAAGGAGAAGTTTTGGAAACTTCAAGTGGTGGCAACGGAAAACCGGTCCATGTTTCCGCTGAGGAGGCGTCAGCAGCTCGCCTGGGCAGAATCGAAGTTGGAGGTGAAATTGTAGCAGCTTGATAACGTTGAACTAATATTCGTTGTTCCCAGTCTAGGACAAAGCTACTAGTCTCTGGGCTGTAGTCTTGAGTGGAAGAAAGAAGCGCCGGTGTGATTGCCAGGCCGCCGGGATAAGACGCTACCTCATGATGGCGCAATTTGTCCTTATGGTCCTTCAAGGAAAATCCCTCGAAAAAATCGGAGTCTCCAAGGGCGTGAGATAACATCTCGAGAAGGATCCCCTGGTCGACAAGGCGTTCCTCGGCGCGGAAGGTACCCAACAAGGCGATTTGACCCTGCAAGGCTGTTGTAGGATTCGGTCCGGAAATCCTGATGAAATCAACTGAACTAAAATGTAATGCCAATCACGCGAAGCGCACGTTGGCAGCCGTCAGATGGACAGCTTACATACGCTGATACCCTGCAAGTATTCAATACTTAGCTAAAGCTGGGGTAATAGATAGAGGCGTTATCAACGTTCTTGAACTCGCCATGCGCTCTCATTTAAATTTCGAACGTTACACTCGAGAGGTGATCACCAGAACCGGGTGGTACACTTTATCAACCAATTATGACCCGATGAAGATGCTGGAATGGCGAGAAGACGGTACTTGCGTCGAGTCTCGATGGCGCCTTATCTTTTCAAATTCATGGGGAGGGATAACCACGACGAGCAGTGGTGCCGCTGATAGTGCCTATGAGGCCCAGTTGTCGACGGCCGAAGTTCATCGAATCGACGCCTGCGGTCCGATTGCTTTATCCAGGTTTTCCCCGTGTTCATCAAGCATCTCAGAAGAACAGTCTTGAAAACTTGGGCAGATATTTCTCCCAAAAATCTGAAATCTATCGCTCGTTATGTATCGATGATATTTTAATCCATGGCTCCTTCGACAAGAATGGCGTCGGGAACCCCAAATTTATCATGCCCTGACCTGTACTTGTATCTCGCAAAAATCTCCATCCGGACACCAACCGACGACCGTGCGCAAGCGGCTTATTGGAAATTGGCTTGTTGTACCACTTATTAGTCTCCAGTGGTCCCGAAAGTGCTCATTAGTGGCGGCACTGCTGGCCTTGCGCAACGGCGAGGTTGTGATTAAATAATGCCTGAACGATTGCCCACGCCTTAACTGGCCTTAGAACCACGGACGCAGGGAATCTGGAACGGCAAAATGTGCAAGGGTTGTGGGGCGGTGCGTCTATCTTCAGCAAACCTTCAACTTGCCTTTCCGCGCGCGGGTCATTGAAAGCCTGTTGAAAGCTAAACTTTAAAGGTTTCCGCTATGTGATTATAGTCCTAGAACAAAGTTTTCGCCAGGCCATCAGATAGTGAATGGGTCGCCCGTGGATGATAGGAGACATCCTTGCGGATTGTGGTCATAAGTAATGTCTCGTTCTTGTCAAGCCCTCACCCACCGAGACCGAAAAAAGGGAGTGCGACCCTCAGTGCGCCTCATCCTGAGTCGTCACTAAATAAGGTCTCCGCCCTGCCTGAGCCCTGTAATGTCCGCACATCGGACTCCTGTGGTAGCCAGTAAAATCTGGGGTAATGACTTCCTGTCAGGAACCCGTCTGGGGAAACGAGGGCATTAGTTTCTATGCAGCAGAAGGGGGCGATGCATGCACGGAAAGCAAAGCCTAACTTTGAACTAACCTCTCCGGAATCCGCTATGCATGTATGAATCCAACTTTGTTGTTCACCTATCCATAAAGTCCACCTTTTCCCCTGATATGAAGTATGAATAGGAGATTGGAATCAGTTAGGGCGCCATCTCCGAGTGCTTGCTTGCGATCACGTTCATGGACGAGGATAGACTGGCCTTTCATGAGACCAAAAGCCTCGACGCAGGATCATTGGACAAAGCAATTGCCCAAATTTGGCCTCTTCTCCCCATCTTCCATGACGGTTCTGTTCAGCACAACAAACATGTCATTTCAAGCAAATGAACGTTATTCAAAAAATGAAACGTGAATGAGCTGACCATATTGAATCCCACAAAGACGGAAATAAACAGCATAATGCAGAAAGACAAAAAGCACAAGCCTCTAGAGGAAGGACGGGATCGAGTTTTGGCGAAGACAAAGCCCTTCCTCGATCAACGTTCAACGTTCAACCCTCGACGGAAGCAAATTCAACCGACGAATGCGGCCTTCTTGTTGTTTTCCCGATTCCGTTGAACGCATTCGCTCTTCATCGCGTCTTTGGGCTGCCGTCCGGTCGAGGACAACAAGGGTCCAGATTTTTGGGGCGCTTGACCCTACAAGGGCATTCAGATCGCTGTTGATCAGCGCAGCTTGCGCGTTTGCACGCCCACGACAAGCCCACGACAAGCCCACAACCCTTCAGGTCTTTAGGTTTGAGAGTAGAGCGCACCAATGAGGAAAACCCGTTTAAATGTCGCGTTCTGGCACCCGCAACGGGCCAGCGGGCGGTAACCTCCTCCGGCTAGGCGATCGCAGGTCCGCTGCCCGCATGCCCGCATGATGGGCCTTCTCCACATTATGCCGTAAAGTTCGTCTTTTCCTTCAGCCACCCGAGGCCGAGTTGACTGTTGCCCACCCAAGAGTTTACATACTTCCCCAAACGAGTAGTTTTTTCAGTGATGGGCGAGGGCATGACCTTGATCCCCGTGAGATTTATGTAAGGAGGGCCGGGTAAGGAGGATCATTAAAACGAGCACCATTTGTCACGAAAGGCGCTGTCTAAGGAAATGAGAAGCAGAGAGGAACATCTGAAT
>CACVBS010000033.1:305895-485189 GCA_902728275.1 Cyclocybe aegerita | reverse complement strand
AAGATACTGTAGCGTGGGGGAGGCTGCACTAAAGGGGGAGAGCATCTACTTGATTCGTCAGACCGAGTTAAGTTAAAGAGGTCGGCGGCCGACATACCGACAAGCGCGCATCGCGAGTAAGACGTGGGCATATGCATACCTATGCCATAGGAGGTTTTCAGAAGCTCGAAGTTCCCCGCACGTCTGTCCGTTTGTCAGAGGATGACATGACTTAGAAGAAGGAAAACAAGACGACACATACTCTTTGGGTAGCTCGTCAGCAAGCAAATGCATCGAGCAAACGCAGACGGAGTCGAGGGTGGATTATGACGCTAGGACAGTGTATATGACGCGAGGGAGTCGTAACCTTCCTACAACTTGACAAAACCCCACTTTAGCTCTTCGACGGCGAAGTCAAGACGTCAAAACGCACCTCACGCGAAAATGACGACGGTCAAAAATATACAGAGGACCCGTACGGCTTCAACAGACGTCCGTGTCATTCGCTAGAAACTGGCCGCATCGTAGCCAGCCAATCAAATCATCACCGTGCGGGGTGTGTGGGTTGGTAACTGCCCAGATCTGCAGAGGCATACACTTGGGCGAAACGTTACCGTGCTAAGTATACGCTCCAGTGACATCGCGCATCTATTGCAGCGCTGCAAGTTCATCAGCCAACGACAGACAGACGAGCGGACTGGGGTGGAATCTTTCGACTCACCATATCATAGCGGCGCAATCTGAAGAACACAGGCTGACGACCGTGTAGCCGTCTTGGTCTTCTGTTCGCACTCTGACCTCAACCAACCACCGCTTTGCATCAGCCCTATATTTCTGCAGTTGCTTCTCTTCTGAGTTATCGCCTTAGCTGTAACCAAAGTAGAAATAGAATCGCACAAGTCTTTTCCTTTAGTCGCCGTCGCCTCGCGCCCGGAGCGGGTGCGGTGCGGCACCTAGGGATTAAGATAACCAGCCCATCCGCCGTCGAAGCACGCACGGCCGATCGAACAGACCAACTCAGCCATTCAGCGAAGAGCGACAGTTACAGCATCATCGAAGCAGAAGAAAGCTGAGCTCGGGTTGGGTCGGACGAGGCTTATATAACCTAGAGACCTCTCGTAGGCTGCGAATGGCGACACGACGCAGCACGATGCGCACATGCGTTATAGGACGACTACGCATAGGTTGCGCATAGGAGTAGGAGACGCAAAGGCCGACGCAGCGCACTTGGCTGGATGTGGCCTATAAGCGCCTGTAACCCTATGACGTTCTCTCGCCAGGAAAAGAACTTGAAGAAGGCAATTTTGCCGACACCGGCGACCCAAGGAATTCGCGGTGGGTAGGTATGCATGCGCGTTGAACACCGTCGCCCGTGCTCCCGACCCGCGCAGGCCCCGCGGAGCCTGGGTCCGCACCCAGTCTAGTGGCCGGTGGGATACAGTTGCGCGTACATAGAGCGCAGTAGAGCGTGGAGGAAAGGCAGAACGGGGTCGGTCCCCGTCGAGGATTGGGGTGAGGAGGACTTTGAAAATGCCATTTAGCTTTCAGAGTTGCTGAGAAACACGAGCGCTGTACTGCACCGAGAAGCCTGTGGCGCGGTCGAAACAGAAACAAGAACAGAAACCGAAGGTGATAGGTTGGGAGAAGGACAACGAAGCGAAAACGATCGAAACGACAACTCCACGGCAGGTCGAAGGAGTTCGCTGAATTGAGGAGTTGGCCTAGAACAAGTGTTGCATGTTGCTTTGTCTTTCGAGTCAGATGCTCGCAGTCTAATACATTCATTTCTGACGTGTTGAGAGCGCCCAAAGAGCCGCAGATGAAGTGTACGCGACAAAGGCGTCACAATGAGCGTATGCCAATGCGGGGTTGCGGGGTGAAAGAGCATAAAGGACGCCCGCCTCCAATTCCGACTCCGCAAACCATGGAGAAACACGCAAAACGCAAATCTGGGGAAACAGACGTCACGATCAGTACCACGCTGCTGATACAGTAATAGAATAGAGAAGAATCAGCGTACTTGGATGGCTGAATCGATGATTATCCAGCGATAATCCACCGCCATCCATAAAATAATCCGGCCGCGGGCGGCTATCTGCAGTGTCCACAGTACCCAGGCGGCTGTCCGTCTTCGCGCTCGTGCTCGTGAAGCGTAATTCATCGACAAATAGATATTCCGGAAGTCGACCGTCGACAAGAGTATGTTTCTGGAGGTTTCTGGTCATGGGTTCCCCCCTTTTCACCCCCAATATCCTAGTTGAGCACGCGCCCAATAACCGAGTCATAGATGGTCAGCGATAACCCGGTTGTATAGTTTGCCTGGCATTTGACACCTGCTAGATACCCCCGTACAAGGATTTCGGGGAGACACTTCCGAGTCCGATCCCGTTCGCGTTGGGATTCGCCACTGACGCACAGCACTTGCCACTGACGCAGTCTGGGGAACTCGGACTGGGGACTCGTGGCTCGGAACAGGATGTGGTGCCCTCCTGCAGCCTCCGGAATAACTGCATCCCGTAAAAACATGTACGAGTAAGTAAAAGTCCGTAAACATGTACATAAGCAAAGTATGTATAGATTAAAAATAAAAACATGAAATATGACCGCACCGAAGAGAACTCGAAGAATCATAACCGATAATCCATTCGAAGACAAGAACTCACTAATACTGTAATATGTCAGGGAAACGTGGTGTTTAGGTTGAATTTAGCTTGACGCACCGTGCCAGGTGAGGCGGGGAAGGAGGTGGGTGAACGGGTTACCCTAGATGAATGAAGCGGGGGGCGCGGCGCTCCTTCTTTCTCTAAGTCTTGCTTTGGTATAACGGGAACGAAATCGCAATTGGATTGAATTGCTCTGAGATTGGACAGTTGGAGGGGCACGCCGCAGACGCACGCGTGACGTCTCTCCAGAGCTCTCCAATCTGGGGTAGCGTTTTTGGCATTTGAGGTTGCATCTTGGACGAAGGCGGGTGCAGACGCGTGGCGGTGGTGGTTGGACGAAGGCGTGCACTGCAAGCCGGATGATCGATGACGAGCTCGAGGCTTGTGCTACAGCCGTCAGCCGGAAGGGGCACAGCGAGGGGCACAGCAAGCCTCGCGGAGAGACGACGCGCGAGGCAAATCACGTTCCATCGCCGCGTTTTTCACGTTAACCTCCTTTGCCTCGCTCGTTTCATTTCATTTCGGAATGCACAATTCAAGTTTCACAAGCTCAAGCTAAGGCTTTCACACCACCAAGTTGACGTGTTCGTTGTTCATGATAATCCAATTCCGCTTTTTCATTTGACCAGACACAAAAAAACCGTAAAGTAAAAGTAGGTACATCGAAGTTCGTAGAGTAGGTAAAAAAGGAATCCAGGCGCAGCCCATAGAGGCGTGCGTTGGACGTGGGCGAGGGTGCTGGATTAGGTACAGGTCGACGGTGTTTAGAGGCGGAGGTAGAGGTAGAGGTAATAAAAGGCGATAAAGTCAAAAAGGTCATGGTACATGAAAAAATAGGCGATAAAAGTACATACACGGCGTTGTCGGAGGGAAAAAAGTAAAGAGATATGCACACGGAGTTAATGCCATCGATTATGAGGAAGAGACCCAGGTGGAGAAGGAGGAAGGAAATTTGCTATGGTACAGATATTGATGACGATGATGATGGTTCTTTGTTTCACTTGATGACCGGCGAGCGATGGGGGGTGCGAGCGAGGACGATAATGATAAGTCGTAGGAGACCGAGCGGCGTACCGAGAGCAGTGGTGGGGTGCACGGAGCACATGCAAGCGCATATGCCATGCGCATGCGCCCCTTATCCGATCCCCATGCGCACGGGGATACGGCTATGGGTCATTTTGGTCCCGCCGTTACCACCCGGACGAACCCCACTAATAAGGGCCAGATAGCCGGTGCCGGGCCTGTGCCCGTTATGCGCATAAGCATTCGATGCAATCGGAGGGTGGGTGGGTACGTCGTCGGGTGGTAAAGGGGGATGAGGAAGGAAGGAAGGAGTGCAGGAGGTCGGGTATCCGGAAAGGAGAGGGGTATGCTTCCATCCAGAGGGGTAGAGTGCGTCGACGACGGATGGGCGACACCCGATAAGGGTGCGCTGTGGGTATCAACGGTATCCTCGCCCGCAATCTCCATTACGAGGGGTCCAAACGGCAGTCCAGAGGAAAATAAAAGGGGTATGTCGATGCCGATGAGGGTAAAGGGGTTGCTATTGTGATGCGTACAGACAACGGGATGACGGAGAAGAATGTGAAAAAGTGCGCGATAACAAACGACAGCAGAGCAGACGAGGAGTCGATCTCGACGATGAGCAGAGCAATGGACAGAATAAAGAAATGATAAGAAACGACGATGATGAGAATGCTTTGTTGTTGAAGTCCAGAGAAATCCATGAGCGATGCTGATGCCGATGAGAGATGCCGCTTGCAAGAGTGAAAATGCCAGATGAATGCGATGCCCAAGAGATGAAGGAAAATGTGAGGAAGGTGTAGGGCAGGATCACTGTGAGATCCTCGTTGTTGGTGCAAACAGGAAAAGGCGCTTTCGCTCTTGCGGCACCTCGACTTCGACCTCGACTTGTCGCTCTTCGCCGTCGATTAGCTGCGTCTCGACTTTCTTGATCGTCTTCGGCGGGAGTTGCATGATGGGGTAGGTCTTGACATTGTCATACGACCAGGAGCGCGCTGTCGAGCAATGAATATCGGGCTGCGAAAACAGAAAAAATGAGACTCACTCTCAATGGTCGGACGCCTGGTGGCGAAGGTATCGAAGGCATCGAAGTCATCGTCGCTGTCGCTGGTAGCAGACAGGGGACTTCGGACGTTCTTCCTCGAGCTTGAGCTGATGGGACCGCTCCAGGCGCTGGAGAGCGATGCACTCGATCCGCTGTGCACCTTGAGCTTTACGTCGGGAACCAGGTAGCTTGCCCTCGGCGCTTGGTGGGACGATCGAACGCTCGCGGCGGACTGGAAGAGAGTGAGCAGACGAGGGCGATGAGGGGGTGGCAGCGGAGCCAGCATAGAGGGAAGTGCGCGACTCTGAGCGGCGGGCGAAGTTCTGGCCGAACTTGGCAAGCATGTCGTCGGATTGGGAGTGGGAGGGTGCTGAAGAGGCGGAGGGAGCGGAGAGGGTTTGGCTGACTGGGCGAGAGCGGTGGGAGGCAGCGGTGAAGGAGCCGTAAGACTTTGCTGTGGAGTCGCGGTTGAATGGGTCTTGCGCACTCTTGGGAGCTGAGAAAGAGTAGACCGTTGAGCGCCAGGCGTTGCTGCCGTCGGACCAGCCGGGGACGACTTTGTAGGGCTCAGGGGCGGGGCGATAGCGGCCGACATGGGGCTTCGCTGGGGGTGCTGAGAGGGACGAGATGAGGCGGCCAGCCATCATGATGCCCGAGTTGTACTCCTCGGGGGGGTAGTCGTAAACGGGCTCCTCGTATGTGGGTGGTGGCGGGGGGAGCGGGGGAAAATTGTACATTTGGGCGAGCCGCTCGATGGAGGAGAGGGGCTTTGACTCGTTGGACGTGTCGCTGCCGCTCTCGCTGGGTGCTGTGGTGAAGGCGGTCTTCTTCTTCGGCTTTACTGGGGCGGCTGACACGGGCTCCTCACGAGATGGGTCGAAGGGAGCGGCTGTGCGGCGGGTGAGGTCGGCGAGCTGACACTCGTCGGAGCAGTAGAGGGGTAGGGGGCCCTGGTCGATGACGGTGCGGGTCTTCGGCGGAGGCGCGGGGGCTGCGGGCGGGGACTGCTTGATCGTGCCATTGGGGCGGACGCGACCTGTGCCGTTGACGAGACCGCCCTTCTTGTTGACGGCGGCCTTCTTGCGGGGGGACGAGGGTGGGGGCGGTGGGGGGGCGGTGGTGGTGGGTTGTACGAGGACGGTGTAGCGCTTTGGCTGAATCTGCCTATCGCAGGCGGGACACCAGGCGGCGTCAAAGTCCATGGTTGGCTGGGGAAGTTGGAGGGGAGAAGAGACGAGCTGTTTGGATGGTTATAAAGAGCAGCCAACCAGGTCCACACGAGCCACCCCAGATCTGAATCGAGATCCGATCGGGCCTAATATGCGCCACAACCACTCGCACCGGGTACCGGCACCAACCGAGGCTCCGCGGCCCTACTGCCCCCGTCCCTGTCCGTGTTTATCCGCCATCTCTCCGTCTCCCCCACGGCCCGCCAGTCCATTCACGTGCCCCCGCCCTCCAACCCTGCGGTTCCATGCCGCGGCAGGCCATCTTTCTTCTGTCCTGGCACCCCGGAACATCACGCATAACGCTCAACAGACTCTTCCAAGCCATCCGTCCGTCGCTCCTCCTGCTCCTGTTTATCAGCGGACGCGACACACGTCCCAAACACGCATCTGGACGCCTTATCCTCGTCTGTCACCCCGGCGTTATCCCGTCTGGTCCTTTACTCGTCTGTCCATTCCTCGTGCCGCCTTTCCTATGCCCTCCAACCCCGTCACCGCCAAAATGCGAAGTTTCTCCGCCCTCTCGCGTGCATTGCGGGGTAGCTGTAATCCCTGGATTACTATTACTGCCTTGTTTTGATTGTTGATACGGCTTGCTTTTCTCCTTTTCGACCGCAGACTACCTATGGCCATTTCTCCACGCAGGTCGTACGTGCCCACACCTGGGGTCCTATCCCCGAGATAACAGCTCTTTCCCCGTTCGTTTGTCCTCCTGCTCCTCCGAGTCAACACCCTCTCCCGCCAACTACAATGCAAACGGCTGATCCTCTGTCGATCTCGGTCTCGGAGCCCCTGCGTATTTGCGCGACGCAAGCCCGGCGACGGCCCAACGTCGAACATTTATTCAATATCAGCAAAGGCAAGGTAACGAAATGCCCGTGAACGTGCCGTCCGTCCAACAAATGCCAGACACGCCGTTTGTCATCCACCTGTCTTATCCTCGCTCCCAATCAACCGTGGCGCAGCATGCACTAACACAGAGCGGCAAATTCGCTGCCTCGCAAGGACAAGCATGCCCGGCCGAAAGCGTTTACCTGCCCTTCCTGAATATACGCTAGCCTCTTCTCTGTATACGTATGTGTGCCGGCCTATCAGTATGTTTGCCAAATATACCACCGGCTTACGTTCCCTCCTCCCCAGCCTCCGACTTCTCGTCGGCTTGTCTCTGCTTGTCCCGTCTATCAACGCGCTTTCTAATCCTCCTCCACCTGTACGTTACCCCCAAGCCAAGCCTTTCTCCCTTCGCCCGACCCGTCCAGCCAATCACCCCTCGGAAACCTTAACTCCCGTCCCCGTCGAGTCCTGACGGCCTGCCCCACTTCTTAATTTGTTGGCGATACAAGCTGCTGACTGCTACTTGTAGCAATAGCACGGAGTGAAACACTGCCCAGCGCCCAGCCCGGTACACTTGCCGCGGCAGCACCATCCCCCAGTCCACCGAGAACGGAAGGAGGCTCGAGGTTGATATCATCAGTATCAACACATCAAGGTTCAGGATTCAGGATTTCACCTGCCTCCTAGTGCTGCGAAAAGCTCGAGTGTATACATGTACAACATACTCTAATAAGTATGTGTGTCACCATGATCGCCGAGTTTACCTACGCGGAGCGCGGAGGGAAGGAAGGGGAAGGAAGGCCCAAATTCTCAATGGCAGTCGATCCGTTTGAGCGGACGGCACGGACTCAGAAACGTGCGCGGGGCTGTTCCAACGGCCGTATGCCCATAACCCAGTCAACGCCTAACGCCCTCTGCCCGGCCTGGTGTGGTGTTGGGCTGCTCTACTCGGGGGCGAGGAGAGCAGGCAACTCTTCGACATGTAAGTTTGTATCTGCATACAGCATGCATATGCCAGCCGTAACTAGTTGACTAGTATATGTAAGTCCGTCCGTCCGTCCTTTGAAGTATGCTTCACTTCGCTGATCTTGAGCTGCCCAGCACGCAACATGTATGTAACTTCTTCTCAGAAACGCAAACGCTAACGTCTGTTTCCCCGTGTTCTCAATTCTGTTCAGTTCTTTGATCGTTACAGCAGCAGGTTACCATCTTCCCATCTTCCCATCTTCGAAGTCAACTCGGGCACCAGTACATACTACGTAGTACGGAAACGTACTGCGCCCGGCGGCATTCTCTTGCCCCGTCAGACATCTAAATTCCCATCCCGTCATCAGGTTGCAAGTTGAAAGTTGAGTGGAAGAGCGCCTGTCATGTCTGACTGATCCTTCTGAATCACTGGCATCCCCACATCCTCCCATCTCATCGGGATCCTGATCCTGATCCATGTCCATTCTCTTACTTGTGAGGAAGGTATGGCTCGCTGGTAGGCTTCAAGTTGATCCTTCGTGTTTGAATTTGATCCTTACCTGGACGCCCAAACGCGTCGTCCCAGGCCTAAGGTTCCAAGTGCACTCTGATACCTGTTCGCCTCCCGTCCGACGATCGCGAGACGCTCGACGGGACGGTGCTGTCGCTCGCCGCCGTCCCCGTGATCATCACATCCATTTACCTAAACCATTCGCATTCATTCACCGTTTTGCCTCTGCTCGCTTTTGGATATTCACATTTGGGTTCACAATCTATTCGCGTTCGCAGTCTATTCGCGTTCACGTTCATCCCACAGTAATAGCAACACGCCGTCCGTCCACGATGGTGATTGGACCTCCCCTCCCTATCCCGTCCTCTCCTAATCGATCCACCTCCATGTCCATCGGGCATCGGGACGTCCACTACCCACGTCTACTCTAATTTCGCCTTTCCGAGTCCAAGTTCGCCTCGTTCGCGGGTACATGTGGGGCTCCTCGTCGTACGACGTACTTACTCGCACACCACTTCGGCGTTTTGTCACTTTGGCTTTCGCTTTCGGTTCACTGTGCACGTTGACGTTTGCAGCGTTCACGGGTTCCCCAGCGTCCCCGCAGAGCTGTGCATTTAATTATTTAAAATGCGCTAAGTCTCGAGACCCGAGGTGGCGTCGCTCCAAGGCACGGTGGGCCCTCCGAGTCCGAGTGAGATCGGCGATGTACAGCGGTGCTGGTGTTCCGGGTGGGACTGGAGTGAATCAGGGCGAGTCAGAGTCGAAGAGTCAATGCACCGGCAGAGGAGGTCACTCGACCTTTGCTTGGATGCCTCGTGTCCGGAACGTCCGGCTCTGTTACGAGACACCTGGAGGGGTGTGTTTGTTTTTCTGCGTTCCGTTGGTTGGACTTGAGGGTGGGGTGGTGGCCGTTGCCCGTTGCCAGTGCAAGTCCAAGAGAAAGAGCGGTTTAATGTGCTTTATCGCTTTAACGCTCGATCGTGTTCCGTTACGAGGTAAGTAATGGCCGTGTCTGATTTTCTTTTGGTTCCGTTGGTTGGACTTGCGGGTGGGTTGGTAGTCCGTTGCCAGTGCCTCTGCGAGTGCCAGGGCAATTTAATGTGCTTTATCGCCGTATTATCACTTTATTAAAATTGGGAGGTGTGCAGCCGTTGGAAGAGGTGCGAGGTACGAGGGAGAACGTGCGTGCGTTGTGCGTGCAGGGCATGGCGTTGCCACTCTCGGCGCGGTGGCCTCGAGTCGACGAACCCAGTGAGCTAAAATAAGAACTGTTGCCGAATGAAAAGAGCTCGAGGCAACGGAAGGAAGGAAGGAAGGAGGGGAGATGTCCATCTCGGAATCAACAATCAGGAATTCATGGAATTGAAGAAGGAATGTCATATGCGACGTTCACTCTCGTTCCTCCTTTCGTTGGGTTCCGTTGATTTTGCCCATTTCGAGGTAGCGTAGTAACAGGGAGAACCGTAAGATTTAAATAAACGACTACTCTCTCCCCGTCGACAAGACTCCAGCTTCGCCGGCATACTCGTATCACGAACACCTTAAATTATACTTGGGCCACCTGTTGGGCAACAAATAGCCCCTAGCACCCGTCCTACCCCGCATTTCTATTTTTAGACCTCCCGGGCTCGGATGTGAGGTGGATAACGTGTTGCCAGTGGGTGGCTGGCTGGTATATTTCCAAACCTCCGATCGCAGAGCGGAACACTGCAGGGCACGGTAGGTGCCTTGGAGCTAGTTAGATGACTTGGCTATGGGGCCGTGGCCTGTGATGAAACGCCTCGAAACGGGCTCGGAATGGCGCGGGGTAGGGGGTGGCGCGTGAGCGAGAAGAGTGGGTTAGCAGAGGGCCTGTGATACCCCGTCCACATAGAGCGCTTGCACCTGTTTTCGGACACCGGGGATTGGGATTGAATGAAGGCCTTTGGCCTGCTGATTCTGATTTTCTTGTGGGGTGGGTGATTTGTTCCTTCGGATGGATGGACTCGTGCTCATGATATCGATTTGGTGATTACGGTGTGCGTTGCTCTTAGTAGATATGGACGCCATAGGCTAACCAGGTGGTTTAATTGAAAGTAAGTGGGCTGCTGCGCACGCTGGATGTGCACCGATACACCTACAGGCTACAGGTGCGGGGTTAGTTGTTTTGCGTTTTATGAATTCTTTGCACGCCTTTGCAGGATGCGGTGTTCATCATATTAATTTGCGGCATGCCAGTGCATATGTAGTATGGAAGCAAGGTGGAAGCTGGTCTCCTCCGAGCCCCAGCGAGCGGTGATAATCACGCGGACGACCTCGACTCGAAGTCGGAGGAATTCAACCGAGGAGCTTGGGCGCCCACACCCGCACCCACAGCGCTCGCAGAGCTGCGGTACTTGCTATACCCAGCCTAGGCTGCTTTTCGACGTTCGACGTTTAACAGTTGAACGTTTGAACGCTGGTGGGCTCACGGGACCTACATACCATCGATATCGACTCGCGCCGTCATTCAAGGGTTCAAGCTAGCCGGACGATATCTGTGTAGATCAATCATGCTGATTCAGATTCCTAGATGCATCGGTGCATCGATGGCACCCACATGAATGAAATCGTGCATCGTGATGCGGGGTACGATTCTCGTAAATTCAGGGTTGGCGTTGTGGGCCCAAGTACTCTTGCCCTCTCGGGCGTCCCTTTTGTTTGTGATTTCTTTGTTTTCTGCGTCTGTCTTGCATTCATTCGTTGAAGGTAATTGTGACGGTCTTGGTGTTGTTGTGATCTGGCGTCTCTTTTGCTTATTCTTCTTTTCGAGGTCTAGTTGAAATAATCCGCTATTGTGTTCGAGGACATGTGCGTCATTTGAATTCGGCTATCGTGATATCCATATGCGGATCGGGTTAGGCGGCGACCCGCAAGCGGGCGAGCGCCTACATCCGTCGCACCCCGCATTCGTGACTTACCTTGCCCTCTGATGCTTTTGTTGTTTGTTGTTCGTCTTTCACCTTGGAATTTCTGATCGCCCGCGGGCGCGATCGACTGGCGCTTGATCGACCGACGCGTCCCGTTTTGGGAGTTACTGGATATGATACCGCTGCAGGTGGTACTGTGCTTGTGTCAAACCCGGGCTGATCGACATGTTGCCAATGTTCGCTCGAGCGCTCTTGTTGGACTCGGTGCTCCGAGGTTGAGGCTATTTGACACCAAAACATCTGCTCAGTGCTCACAGCGTTCCGTCTTCGACTTCGTGCGGTCTGGTCTCGCTCTATCAGTGTCCTCTTCGTCAGCCTTGCGCAGTGAGTCCTAGCAACCTATTCTCGTCTCATTCTGATCATGTATGTGTTCTTCAAGTCCTTGTTCTTCTCAAACACCGCGCTCTCAATCTCAAGCTTTGAAGGTCTGATCTGCGGCGAGCTCTAAAACCGCCTCGTCCAGCGGCCCAGCCTTCTATATCTAACAGCTTGAGCGAACGCTCCACCAGCGCCCCGGCCGCGGGCGGAGGTGCCGCAGACGCTCAAGAGACTTAGACTTCCAGGGTTGTAACCTATAATGTTGTCTTCGCCTTCTTCGAAGTCTGCGGCAGGGTACATCTCGAACCGCTGGTGCCGATCCAGAATCCGAATACGAGCTGCGCATGCGACGGAAGATACACTGATCGCCAAATGTCGAACAACGTTCGTTCCGTTTCGCCATCTGCCGCCTCCTTCGCCCTATGTGTGTTCCAAACTTCCGATCCCTAACCTTACCGTGGCCTCTACTCGCGCAGGAGCTCGTTTTCTTCCCACTGGCCGTTCCGGAACCCCACACTCGAGCCGTCCAATAGAAAACGATAAATTAAGCGACGTAGGATCACTGAAACGCGCTCGCGTGCTCGGGATGTGCTAAAATTACATCTCTCCGCGGCTTTGGATGCTCTGGACCCAAGGTTTGAACGTCCCCGTTCAATCGCCAGTCCAATGTTATTATCCGAACGCTTCCATGCTGGCGCCAGCGCCCCGCGCTTGGGGTAAGGGCTGTCATAGGACGACGGTTGGCTGTTGGTGGCGGGCTTCCGTCCGTCCATTCAGCGCTCAGCGCCAGCGTCCATGTGCTTGAATTGCTAAAATAAAAACCCTAGTTGCATGCGGGGAAGTTGTTTCGTAAGTTGCAATCTTGTTTTAAATAAACCTATTTGATCATGAATTGACACCTGGTGATCCTCCCACAGTGCGACGCTGGCGGGGGGCGGGGCTGCGACCGGC
Organism: Cyclocybe aegerita; assembly: GCA_902728275.1. Lineage (NCBI taxonomy): Eukaryota > Fungi > Basidiomycota > Agaricomycetes > Agaricales > Hemipholiotaceae > Cyclocybe > Cyclocybe aegerita. Next base: position 472,725 of record CACVBS010000033.1, on the reverse strand, counting down.
ACCGCGAACGATTGGCAGTTCTACGTGTTTCCCGGTGGGATGATGAGCTGACGAAAATACACGCAGGGCTAAAAATACACCGAGGCAGGGGATGGAAATATGTTTAACGATGGTGCTGCCACGACTATGTCTATGGCGTGGATGCCATTAGCTTGCAAAGCAGCGCGAACGAAGACGTCGCACAAGTCTTCACAGAGACCGAGGGAATGGATACTCCGCCGATGGGTCCCCTGCTCAAGTGCCCATATGTACGAGGAGCATGGCACGCGGTCGGCGAATCGCTCGGACGCTGAAGTCTCTCGGAAACCTTGCTGGGATGTATCGGCCGCGCGAATTCAAACCTTGCTAACACGATTTGGTGGGAGCTGGTAGCTATAGTCTCCTTGCACACTCGGGAAGGTTTTAAGGACTAATTAGTGCTTAGAAGTTTAGGCTCCCACATCAGCGATGCGGGGTTGTATGATTGCCTTTTATGATTGGATCTTGGGTCGATGGGTTCCATAAATTGCATATGCAGGACACTGAGCATTAGTACGTCTGAGCATTAGTGCGTTTTTTGTTTTGACTTCATTCGATTGCAGCTATGCACGAAAGTCTCATTCCTCACCCCAGATAAGTTGTCATAACAATGCAGGACGCAGACCCGGGACTCGGTGAATGGTTTAGGATAAAACTATTTGGAAACCCCCCTTTCCAACGGAAACCCTGGGTTCCCAAATAACTTGCTCGGAAACCCGGTTTCTCAAACATGAATGGTCGTGCCTGTCCGGTGATGACGACCGAATATGGTAACGCCCGCCGTCCATGGCATTGTAGGCTTTGCCCAAGTCGGTCCTGTAGGAGCTGTTACTGCCCTTCCGGCCAGCTTTTATACCTTTTGATAAATTAATTGCATATTCAGCTTTCATAAAGGCATCTTATTTAATATTCTGAGAAAGTATGAGACACGGGGCGCTGCTGTGTCAGCGAGGCGAGGCAGGGATTGCAGCCTCGGGACAGGAGGACTTGGTAAATGGTAAAGGGACGGTGAGCAGCATTGTCGTATATTGCTTACTTTAATGTACTGTTTATTTGTGAAAAGAGTCAGTATCCCTGTAGATATCTGAAAGCTCAAAGAGTCAAGTTCATGGCCACGAAGAAGTTGAGTCCGCCGAGACGAAACATTTTCCCTGGTATTGCAGCGCTCACACATCCATGACAAAGTGGTATTTAAGAATTTATTTTAGAGTGCCATAGCGAAGTTTTCTCTGCCTACACTCGTTCCCTGGGAGTGCAAACTTGCCGGGACCGGACACCATTATCAAGGCATCACTCCTGCCGCCTGCAGTCGAGCTGTAGCATCCAATGGCTCAAATCTCAGAGAACCCATTCATGTGCACTCATTTGGTTGATGACTGTTTTCTTAGCCATTGAGACAAAGGTTCTAGTGCTCCGTGGGCTCAAGCCCTTGCTTAATGGGCGCCGGCGTCAAATGGCACTCGAGCGCTTCCTGCCATTGCCGGCCGCGCCTCCGGAGACAAAGCATGAACAAACATTCGACGAAAAGATGAATGTGGGGGGTTTCCACATCAATGACCGGAAACCCTGGGTTTCCGTTGGAAGGGGGGGTTTCCAAATAGTTTTATCCAATGGTTTAGGATAAAGTCCGGCGATGAATGTTTCGATAGCAAGAGATACCTAGGTTGTACGATCTCATACATGTCCCTGCCAAACGCCTCCCCAAGATCCGATATCTCACTATTTACCCCGCAAGCCGCTTGCCACTGTGGGGAACGCATAAATTCTGAGGTGTCCGTCGCGTCCGAGGACGTACAGTTCAATCTGTGACTTCTTCTCTGGCACAAGGTACGATCAAGCGCGGGGTATAGGACACAAGACGACGCTTGTGAGTACTTGCATGTGGTGTATTTTTAATTTGGTGTACAAGCGGCTCAAATGTCGCTTCTAGAACTCGATCTTGCTCAAAGGCGCTGAGGCACTTCTTTACGCGCACCGGTGCTCTCTGCGGAAGTCCGGGAACGCGGGCCGTTGTTGGCGTGTGGCGCACCAGTGCGACTCAGGTGCCAAGGGGATCTGCATCCGACCAGAAGCGGATTCACTCTCCAAGCTGCCCTCTAGCAAATCAAGAAAGCCGGGAACGTATTTCCACAGGCCCTCTGTCCCTTTCTAGAGGTATATTCCCAATTCGCTGAAGCCCCGCGCTGACGCTAGAATGCCACGGGCGAATGAAAGGCACGCATGGGAATTTCCGCAGAGAAGTTGAGCGATGACATTAGGCCCGAGTGAGGACATGGTAATGTGTTCATAGGCGGTGCGTCAGTGTCAACGATTGAATGTGTGCGTTCGACCAATCGCGAACGCGCGCCATGGGAGCTGGGAACGGGCCTAAGGGAGCGATGGACATTGGGAAACCCGAAGCAGAAGCCAGTAGCAGAAGCGTTTCGTACGTAGTTCTGTGTGGTTCCTCGGGATCGCCGCGCTCTCAACCTCTCGAGACGCTGACGCCCAATCAGGATTGGCCTACCACGACCCCGAGGCCGACTTGCCATCGATGCACACGACCCACGGTTCCAGTTCCTCGTCCTCGGTAACGCTCGCGTTGCTCTTTAACCGTATGCGCACTTGCTCACGAGCAAGAGCGACCTTCTTACTCGCCCCACCGCTTGCATACGCGCTTCTGCCACTGCTATCACTCGCGCCTTCTCGCTCTCTCTCGCGCTTTCGGACTTGAGTGACGTCGTGATGATGCTTTGACGACTATTCCACCTTGGCGTGTCGCCCCCCGGGCCGCTGGCTGTTTTGCTTTGCCCAAGCGTTGTCGTCGATAAAGGGTTGACGTGGGGAGGTGCTCGTCTTGCTGATCTCCGGCAGGCCTAGCCTATGATATCACGAAGGAAGAGCTACAGCGCGAGGGTCCTCGGTCTCACGCGTCGCCCCTATCTGTGGGTAATTTACGCATGTGGCGCACTCTCGATCGTGTACTCGCCAAGACATGTGACGAAATGCGATCGTGCGCGGGGCCCTTTCTCTTAGAGGATGGGCGTGTCGTATTGCCGCTGCGAGTGGGCGTATTTCCTTTTCTTCTTTATGTGCTACTAGCCTCGCGCGCAATAACATATTGCTACTTCTCCGACTCGGGCTCGGACTCACTCGCTGCTTCTTGGTTCTCTGATAGTCTCAAGGCCCAGGGATCATGTTTGAACATTCCGCGCCAGTTCTTCCCATTGGCCGCACATACCTTGTTACCCTGACTTCCTTCCCTTCTTGTTCGTTCCGTGATCGTCTCAGCAGTGATTCTTAGGGATAATCGGCCGACGCCCACCCGCCAAATAATCTCAGTAATTATGCATTCGCGCTGTTAATCCTTCCAACTTAACACTCTGCTGGATTGGCAATTGGCATTGACTGTGAGGTAACACAACACATGTATACGTTGATAGTGATCATGCTTCATCCATCGGACCTTTCTATGAATTAATATCAGTATACTGAATGACTCACGGAAATTCCTTCTGACCATGAGCGCAGAAGAAAATAAATGGTCATGAAAGCCTTTGTCGTGATTTTACTAGTCTCGAGCTGCGGGAATGTCTCTATGAATTGTTTGTGCAGAAAAGGAGAACAAACCACCTGATAATCCTTTGTACCACCTTGAAACCGGGAGGCTTATCATAGTAAATGAACCGCAGACGTATTTATGTAATTGAGCAAACATGCGCCTTGTCTTGATTATCGTTCAGCAGCCCTAGACACGAGTGTGCGAAGCGTGGCTATTCAAGTTGGAAATCGATAATCACATACCGTTCACCACATGTTCTCGCGAGTTCCTTTCCTAGTGTACACATCACACCCGGCTACTCACCCGCACCACCGGGACGAGATGAAGGATCCTCTAAGTCCGAAGGGCGGAAATGACGACGTTTTCCTTTTTCCTTACACTGTTCTGAAACTATGTTCCCTGACAGTGCGGTGTTAACGTCGGAGAATTCCCCCCCCCCCCCCCGTCTTGATCATGATCAGAGTCGGGAAACAAACGGACACGCGCTAAGCGTGCGTCGTTCTTCTTGGACCTGAGTATGACGATGGGAGGGATGTTCGATGTGTTATCTACGCGGGTATTTCAGCTGGGCGTTATCTGCTGGTTGACGCGCTATGGCTTCGTGCGCGGCCTCCGAGTCGATGATGAGATAGGCCGAGGAACACCACCTCCTCAATCTAATCCTCGTCGACGTCCTTGACGTAGTGTATATCAATAAGCTTTCAATATCCCTCGGTATCTGCAGCCACAAGGGACAGCTACCCTAATTGGCTGTAGTACAAGATTTCTGGTTCGTCAATAGCTGGAGCTTGCTGGAGCGGCCCAGTACTAAACCGCGCGATCCTTGGATTTTTACCGGTGGGCACCAGAGAGGGAATTATCTAACCAATCGTACGATAGCGGCGAAAGGGTTTACGGATTCAAAATTATATAACACCCATTCCTCGAGACGCAAATACGCCTTCTGCCGCCGTGATGCGTTCATTTCACAGCTGATGCATGATGCATCCGCGATCTGCGTAGGTTTCTCGACCGTTTCCCTGGAATGCTCCGTTCGAGCATCAGCTCCGGCTGATTGAGGTGCAGTTGTAGGTGCAGGGAGCCCCCGTTTTTGCTGTTTTACGTCACGAAGAGTATGGGGCGTGGCTTCAGGGTACACAAGTGGTTTTCGATTGGTCCCCTGAGCAGTGTGGCGCGCGGTGTTCCGGCCCGGTTCTTGCTTGATAATTAGCGCTCGTGATGAAGACATCACACCTCGTTCCCGAACATCCATTACTCAGAGCATCTTCTGGTAGTTCCTTCTCTCAGTCGATTATTACATCCTCGGCTTTGTCACCGCCGCTGCTTTTCTCGTTCTTCTGACTGGACGAAGCGCCCTTCCGCTTATTCGAGCCGGCTCTTGTAGGAACCATCCTTTTTTTCTCCAGAAGTACTGAAATTTATTTGCCCCCATTAACACATACCTTCTTGTTGCTCAAGACACTCTGGTAACATGCAGCAGCCAGTCATCTCTTTTTCATTCTCCTCGTCCGGGGCTTTTGTTGTCAATGATCAGCGGTCAGCAAGCAAGCGAAGAACGCGCCTTCGCACATTTCCATTGTTTGTCCTGCCTTTCGCTGTCCTATCGCGTGAGATCGGGCTGTCAGCATTATCCGCGGTGGAAAATCCAGCCCTTCGCGAATTCTCTCCCCGCCTCCGCCGTGTAGCCGGAGTAACAAACGCTGCTCGCCAACCCTTTCCCTCCTATTTCGAGTCCTGTGTACCTTTCTACCCCGCGAATTCCTTCCCCGCAGCTCGTTTGACTCATATTGCTTACTTACTTCGAGATTGTGAGAACCGGTCTGGCTTCTTTCGCCTTCAGACCGTCGATACGGACTTCCCTGCTCCTGAGCATCATGAAATGGGTTACAGAGAGACCCATCTTAGGGCCGAGAGACCGTTCTCGTCCTCGGCGCGATTGTCTTGTCGTCATAATCGCTGTGGTCGGGTTCTCTCCGGCGGCTCATGCCGCTGTAAATTCAATCCTCCTTAGATAACTCAGGGCTATGAGCCCGCAAGGGTAGTGGACAATCGCTCTCAGTGGCGCACCTTGGCTCTGGCGCTCACTCGGAGGGTCTTCCTGAGCCGCCGACGTTCCCACCTACTGGTAATCTCGGGATGTGGAGACATGAAGACATACCCGGTACTTTAGAAGAAGAGGAAAATGTGTTAGTAACTGCTCCTTCGCTGAATGCTGATACCAACTCACACTCCTACTTTGAAATAACCAGCGTCTTGTCGTCGTTGATCGGAATGGGGTTTTGCATCCATCGCCACGTTTTCCGTCACCACGTTTTCTGGAGTTCGGCTATTGCCAGAGCTAACAGCCCCTAAGCTCCTCAATTGAATCTACGACACTCACCATCTCCAACCTCGGATGAACCCAATGCTTGTGGTTTTTTTGCATTCAGTAGGGACTGCTCATGGGGAATACAGATCGTTGCAGTAAGCGACCTTGACTGTGGATAAGCACCCGAGTCGGTTTACGGAGGAAGGTGGAGACTCCGTCTCACGATGGCCACGTATCTCGTTTAGACACCATCCAAAAAAAAAGTCGCAGGTAGGCTGTATACGGTATTTTGCCTTCTAGAAGAGAGTCCTGATTCGCTGAATTCCCTATTTTATCCTTGCTGCTTGACGAACGGTTATAGGTGTAAGGAGATACAGCGTGTATTTCTTGTTATGTCGCTGATAAACATCGCACGTAATTCCAGACGCCACACTTCAGCCACAGGGATAGTCGAAGGACAGGAAAGGGAGGGGCGCAACCGTCGGAATTCCCACCATCTAACTCAAGATGAGCAATGATCCCAACAGACGATGCTGGGTTATTGACAACAAATATATTCGGTCTTCCAGTATGTACGGCACAGTTCCCAGCTCATAGTTCTCAGTGCTCGAGGATGTGCAACACGCCGAATTTGACCAAACTCCGACCCGTTGAGATAGGATGATGGCTTATTATGTGTACGGATAAGCCCCCTTCTGCAACTGGACTTCCCTCTCATGAAACGGATAGCCCAGACGGAAATGGTCGGCCAGAGGAAGAGAGGGCGTGTAGGCCATTGAAAAAGCAAGATAACAGGTCATTTGAGCAGATAACGAGATAGTAGTATGACATTAAGCAGCACTGTCAGGATCGAAAGGAGCGCCACAAGGGACTCGAGCATGAGCACACGTACGGCGCGACATTACCGACCACCAAGAGAGGACCCGAGCGAAGTCGCCTATGTATAGGCCCTGTGCAACTCGTAGGGACATGGTCGCCAATTAATCGGGGACGATGGTCGCATCCATGAGACAAGAATCCACGATAACATTTTCTCGCCGCTGACAACTGGCGGGAATGTCCTTGTAGAGAATGGATGCCCAAAAAGAGAAGAGACGCCCAAATTGCTGAATTGCCCCGATATTTTTGGCAGTCAAAAAAGAAATCCTTCAAGAAATCCTGTCTCCAAGTAGGATACCAGCAGCGCAGCAGGTTGAGAAAGTGCATAATCCATCATCCGGTTAATAGATGAAGAAAGGAGATCCAAAACTCCAGGGAAAAGATCCCCAATTTCTGGTGAGACGCGAGTCGGACGACCTTGGGAGAACGCCGTCGGAGCAGTGGGTCATCAGAAGTGGGGAAAATTAAGAGATATGAGCTGATCGATTCAAAAATAAGACAACGAGGCTTGCCTGTAGGGACAAAATCGTGGAGAAAGTCCCGATAAAGGTACGAAGAGGAACAAAGATGAGATTGAGTGACGCAAGACGCGTCACTGTGTGCCCGTCGGCGGTCACGTGACAGATCGCGCACCTCTTTCTGCCGATAACAAGCCGCCGTTTGCATTCTTCCACTTCCTTGTTGTGCTCGGATTGCGTACATCTGCCTTTCCCATATACCTTACAAAGTAACCGACGCGGTCTTCTCCTCATATACTCCGAGAAATCCCAAAAACTCTAATGGCAATCCCCCGAGACGTGCAAGAATTTCTCGACGCGTATCCTGACGTCGAGGATGACCCCGCGGCCACGGCGAACCTCGAATTTTATTCGAACAAGCACCGCTGTCGGCCGGATAATTGCACAATTGAGGAGATCCACGAAACGTGCGCCTACTGCTTTCTGTCTCTCCGATCGTAACGCTGATGCCGATGCTGCTTCCTCAGATGGCTCGGCGATTATGACAAACTAGAGTTCAAGCATGGCTACATACAGTGGCTGTATGTCGACCTTTCTCTTCAGAATAGGCTCCTGAATCTCCGTGATTAGAAAACGATCTCACTCACCGTCCATGCCATCATCAGGTTTCCGATACGAGAGTATGGAATGAATTACGAATCCCAGCCTCTTCAGACACACGAAATCCAGAAGATGAAGGCTGATCCTGCCGTCGTCGAACGCGTCTTTGAGTCCTACAGGCTGATGCTTGATTTCTATGGTATGCGTCTCGTGTCGACGGAAACTGGGCTTGTCGATCGCGCTCTCCCGCCTCGGAACTTTGAGGCTCGTTATCGCAACCTCGCTCGTGAGTCTCCGCCTTTCAGGTCAAAAATAGATCCGACTATTCACCGCCCGCCACCTTCCCAAGGCGCGTCCCATAATAATCTTCGCATCTCTCGCATCTTGAAGTGCCTTTCGGAAATGGGACTGGAAAGGCTCAACGCCGGATTCCTGCTACACGTCCTAGCTGAACAGAGTGAGTTCAGTGAACTAAATTCATGGGGAATACGCAGCAGCATGGACAGATGGTGGGCAAATTGCTTAAGAAACGAAGAAGAACGAGCGTGGATTAGGGATCTCATACGAAGAGTCCGTTTGGCCGAGGATGGATACGTTTTTACAAGAGACAACTATGAGAAAATCTTGAAAAATAGAGCAGAGACAGGAGAACTCGGGCTTCCGCAGAATCCCCTGGGAGAGCAGCCTCAGACCGACGAGGAGAGCATACGTAAAACAGACTGATTCCATTTGATGTACATGTGTTCGTGTCGCAGTAATCCTACGTCTATAGATCTATGCATAGAAGCCTCTATTCTCTGTGTTTTTAACACCGTCGACGGCGAGCGGGTTCAGTTTCATGAGATTCTGATAATAAGAATATTTCACAGACCTGTGCCGTTATGTCGTTCAAGAAAGCTTCGCTAATGCGGCCATAAGTGTCTCCTGACGCTTTTTGACGTACATCGGACTTGATAGTTGAAGGAGGTCATCGACCGTCTCGTATACTCTAACTCCAGTGCTAGCTGAGGACGAGTTGGTAACCTAGGAGTATAGTTAGCGGTAGAAAAATTCCAAAGATGGCATAAGACATACCATATAACCTTGTGTTGTCAACTGAATCACGAGATGGTGGCCTTCGAGGAGGACTACGGAAGCCGTGGCTTGCTGAGAAGACGTGGAGCCCATAGTGAAGGCCTTGATGCCAAAAGCCTGCTCTTTGAGGGCCCTCTGCAGCTCTCCAGCGTAGAACGATGTAGGTGAGGACGCTGAGCCTGGCATAGGATCCTGAAAGTCGAACAGGGGCCTCGATTTTTTGGGTCCATGCGTAGAGAGACGACAAAAGTTATATAGGTCGGCTAGTGTCATCATGATCGAGACAGCTGGGATTAGCGTTTAGGGTCACACTGCGCCACTGGTGCCTCCCAGGCTGTATGGAGCAGGATGTCGTCGAAGCGAGAATTGGATTTGGTGTGATAATGCAGGTTTGAGGGAACAAGATGATGAAATGGATCATCATTTAACACAGCAAAGTGTTGTTTTTGGATAACGCGGCGCACGAATAGTGAAATCCTCAAGATCAGGAGTGCGATCGGGATCTACCGCTCCCCGGTGTTAGCAATTACAAGCTTGAGCACGGCAAGATGCATGATGGAAGATGAGGCGCGAGGAGATTCCGAGGGAGGCGCTCAATTTTATTACGCCGAAGTCAGGGTCGAGTGCGTCTTCTCAATTACCTTGGATTAACCGGCCGGATTCCTTCTATAGATTTGTTACTCAGGCTTTGCTTGGGCTTAAAAATGGAAATTCCGACGCTAAAAATTCCGTGAACCAAGGAGATAGCGGGGAGAGAATACGGTGCCGCGCAAAAAGTGAGAAAGGGCGAGCTTGTCCACGTCAAACAACATGACCGTTGTCTGGAATATAATATATATTGGTGGGGAGGTCATGGATTCGTTCACGAATTCTCTTTGGATATGAGGCGCAACCAGGAGGGGAATAGCAGTTACAATATTCATCCACAAATACAGCTGCGTATTGAAAAATTCGAATGGAACTTCTGTTGGCTGAAAGCGGTCTAGATATTTGGGGGGCTATACCATGAGAGACGGTAGTCGCACGTCAGCTGTAAATCGACCAGTTAATATCGGGTGCACTGTCGATGATGGTGGCGTAGTAGGGTTCGGAGGAGAGTCCGTAGCGAGATGGTAGTCCAAGGACTGACCTTTAAATTGATAGAAGGAATGCAAGTTGTATTCATAACCCAGCGCTGAGGACGAGGGGAATTAAGAACTTCGGGCCTTGACGTAATTCCCTTTATCTTCATCTCACGCCGTGAAGGAGAAATCCGAACGAGTATGAGAAGTGTTCTGGTTGGGAGACAGCGGACAAACCGGAAGGCGGCAAGGTGTGGCCCGGAATCGGCACCGTCGGGAATGGGTGTGTTTGGTCGTGTTAGGCGCGGTTGGATTTGTCGCTGCGCCTCCCAGTGGTTGGTGCAGCTCCCGTCGCGACCACCGCGCAGCCTCTTCCACGGTCTTCCTTTCTCTTTCTTTTACGCGCTTATACCATCGCTGTATTCTCTTGTAATTTTCGGTTCTTATCAGTCCTCGACTTCCGGATTTCAGCAAGCAAGGCGAAACGAATCTCTCTAATCTTCGTCGTATTTTCGTCATAATTCTCCTCGACCATTCGCTTCGCCCGCCCAGCTGCTTCAAGCGCCCTTGCTCTGCGCCTTCTTTCAGTCTCCTCGATATTGCCGGATTCCCTTCTGTTGTTGTATTGCAACGTCGTGGCATTACGCTCAACGCGAAAACCCCGCGTGCCGATCGCCGTTCTTCGCGCTTTTGCCTATCTCCCAAACTTTCTGCGAAGGATAACTGGATGGTGTGGGCTATCTGAAACTACTTGGTACGTAGATCTGAACTACGTCTCTATCGTGCACTGCTCCCCCTGTTCCGTTCGTTCCTCGATTCGGTCTTCTTACCAACCGGTATCCATCTAGATTTCCTCGGTATTCAACGCTGCCCTTATCTACAACCTATTCAATGCACTCCCGTCTAGCCATAGACACTACTGCTGGTGTGAACGCTGGTCCTTCATCCGCCAATTCATGGCCCCGAAACCGAAGCGGCTCGCCAACCCCTGGCTGGCCTGGTCCAAGTTATGTAACACAGCGGGGACGCAGCGTCTCTAACGCATCTACAACTTCCTCCCTTTCCATTGTCTCTCCTACATCCTCCTCCACCAATGCCTCAACCACATCTCTCCTAATACCGTCCTCTCGCCACAGATCGCGATCTCGTTCACGGTCTCGCTCCTCTAGTCCGGCTATCGACGAGACTGTGCGGCTCGGTCCAGAATATGTCCTCGCGATGCATGATTATTCCCCACCAGATCAAAGCACAACGTGCCTCTCATTTCGCGCCGGTCAAGTCATTCATGTGTTAAACCGGGATGCAAGCGGTTGGTGGGACGGCGAACTGGACGGGCGTCGAGGGTGGTTTCCAAGCAATTATGTCAACGCGGAAATCACCTCGTTAACAGAAGAGGAACCTGTTGGGATGTCTTCAGTGCGTGCTTTCATTAGGTCAACCAACGAGCGGCGTCTTTAACTAAATTTATCGAAGTCTAAACGCGGACACGGCTATAGTCAATCAACTGCTTCTGCGACATCGTGGACGACCGTTTCTTCGAAGAGTCATTCGTCTGACCGTGGCCATAAACATAAGCCCCCATCGCTATCAGGTTCTTTCGACGACGATATGGATCCTTATTGTCCACCTCTCATGGTACCCCTACTCCATGGCCTTTCTCTCCTTCAAAACGCCGTTCGTACAAAGCGAGTCAGTCATTTCCAACCATCCACAGCGTGCATTATTTCGTGTGTTCGCTCCATACTAGCCTCAACAGGCACCTTGCAGCGCGATGCCCCAGTCCTTCAAACATTTTCTGTCCTTTCAGAGGAGCGCAGACGAATACTGAATGTTCTAGCGTCTCTTGTGGCACAGGCTAAGAAAGCCTCGGACGGAGGTGTGGAAGGCCGTGCGCATGAGCTGGAAGTGGAAAACATGCTGCGGCTAGGAGGTCAAGTATTCTCGCACGTTCGGTCATTTCTAGCTGTGGCCGTTAAATGTGATATCGAGCTTCCGGAGGAACAAGACCTGCCCGGAACAGCTACACCTGCCTCAGTAGGTTTTCAGTCGTCCGCTGGCCAGGATCAAGATTACCAAGAAGACTCGCCTACGAAAACCCCAACGCAACATCGTGGGCGGAGCAACCATGTCACAGTGCCTCGGCCAGGTACACGCATTGCAGGACCTCGGTCAAGGTCGCGTCCACCTGACCCAGAAAGCCCTGCCTTAATCAAATCGTTGGCTCGTGCAAGGCAAGAGCAGTACCTCCTGCGAGACCGAACACAGACCCGACACCGGCCAGGACCTTCTGTCAGTAGCATATCCTCTTCCTCCTCCTTCTCGTCCCAAGAATCAACCCCTTCCTCCCCTCCGCCTTTTCCTTGCGGTCCTTCAAGCGCCGCACAAGTTATGGAAGCCCTTCGATATACACATGACCACTACTTATCCACTATCGCCGCATTCATCGGTCATGCACATTCTCATTCGCGGACGTCTCATGCTTCCAGTACCGCTGTGTTGTATGACCTTGTGAAGGAGATCGTCGAAATGGTCTGCAAGCTTCTTACCATCGTCGAAGCGGTCATGCAGCACCCGGACATCCCTCTAGGTCGTGTTGGTAACTTGAGGGAGGCTAAGGAGGGTCTATACAATGTGACAAGCTCATTAGCGGAGTCTGTTCGTCTCCTGACCGTCTCGCTACCGGCTACGATGTCTGAAGAGGCTGAGAAACAAGTCCTCCTTCGTTCAGCGACAGGCGCACTAAAGGCCGGAGCAGACTGTGTCGCAGCAGTGAAAGTTTGTCTTGGTCGGCCAATCGGCGACAAACCCTTCATCGTCAAATTACCAGATGTCGATAATGTGATAACTCAGCCATTCACGCCCGCTAGACTTTCTGCCTCTTTGCCCTTAAAGGCCGCGGCGACAAACGGTTACCAACTAAATGGTATGGAGGATGAGGACATGACTATTCAGGCTCAGACCCCGTCACCTGCTCAGAGAGCACGAGAGTTCTCGTCCGGTTCAGATAACAGTAACTTATCGAAAGGCTCATGGGTGCGGTCCGACGGGACCCGCTCTACCTCCCCAGAGGAAGGCAAGAGCGTCTCCTCTATCACTGTGTCGTCTAGCACCCCAGTTGAGCCGGACCTGCCTTCCCCGACATCCTTTGCTCCCACCGAGGAAGGTACAACATGGGAGGGAAGCATCCGGAGTCAACCCCACCGAGATAGACACCTGGAAGAGAAGATTGTTCATGGAGAACTTCCTAGCGTCCCTATGGAGCGAATTCTTGAACAGGGCCAGGACCCTTCCATGTGGATGTTTGGGCATGATTACTTGCCTCAGGACGTGGCTTATAACACAGATGGCCATCTCGTGGGTGCAACCATGGATGCTCTCGTTGAGAAGATGACCCCCCACGATAGCATCGTGGATCCTGCCTTCTCTGCCGTCTTCTTTCTTACTTTCCGCCTTTTTTCATCCCCCTCAGAACTCGTGGACGCCCTCATATCGAGATACAATCTCATGCCGCCTCTAGGACTCTCTGACGAGGACCAGCAGCTTTGGCAACAGCGCAAGGGCGTTCCCGTACGGCTGCGAGTGTCAAACCTCATCAAGAATTGGGTGGAGTTGCACTGGCGATCTGGCGTTGACGACGTTGCGCTGGGTCTGTTGACGAGCTTCACGCGTGAAGGACTCGCTAGCATCTTCCCTGGTCCTGCGCAGCGGATATTGGATCTATTGAACATGCGCCGACAATCGTCGGATCAGGCTATCAGCCCAAAGGCGGACAGGTCGCGCGATCCTGGCATGTCCATCAACCCACCAACGCCCATCACGCCTGCGAGCGAAATACCGCGGCCGACAATGACGAAGACGCTCCTCGTCGCGCTGAGGAAGAAGGACTTCGCCAGTATCTCGATTACGGACTTCGACGCCCTGGAACTAGCGCGCCAGATGACCATTATGGAAAGCCACTTGTACTGTGCTATAGAGCCTCAGGAGATCCTCGAGAGCGGACAGGAAGGCGCGAAGCCTCCTGTGAACGTTAGGGCTGTTAGCTCGCTTAGCACCATCATCACTGGCTGGGTTGCAGAGTGTATTCTTGACGAGCCCGATATCAAGAAGCGGACAAATCTCGTCAAGTTTTTCGTTAAGGTCGTCGACGTCAGTGCTTTCATGTTTATTTCTGCGACAACTGTTAACAATGATCGATTTTTTCAGCGCTGCACTGGGCTCAACAATTTCAGCACGTCACGTTCGATACTGGCAGCACTCGATTCATCGGTTATCTCTCGGCTGCGTCAAACGTGGTCTGTAAGTACTCCCCATATCTCGATACCAAGCCTCTGCCCTTGACTGATCATCCGTGATCACCAGGGCCTGCCGCAGAAGTACAAAGTCCAGCTGGAATCGCTCAGAAGGCTGGCTGATCACAGTCGGAATTACCACGAGTATCGTACCAAGCTACGTAACACGGCCCCTCCTGCAGTGCCTTTTTTGGGTAAGTGTTCTCCTTCAAAATGGTCGTCTTATAGCTCATGCTGAATGGCTCTGCACCCTCGTTTTTTTAGGTCTTTATCTCACCGATGTTACGTTCTGCCGCGAAGGCAATCCTTCGCACCGTGCCTCGCCAGTGAACCCCAACCTCAAGCTTCTTAACTTCAATAAATACCATAAATTGGCAAGGATCGTGCAAGGTAAGAGCGCGGTGTCATTGGATCGCATTCTGGTTCTAACTTGATGGCGGATAGATATGCAACGCTTCCAAGGGCCGTATAACCTCAAAGCTATTCCAGAGGTACAGGAGTACCTGAACGTCGCGTTTGAGAAGTCCAAGCACCATGGAGACCTAAATGATCTCTACAGGAGAAGGTCGGTCGTTTATGAGTCATTGAAACTATATCGTTTGCTTATCTTCCTTCCTAGTCTTCTCGTAGAGCCCAAGCAGCCTGCTGACCAGCCTCCAGTGAGCGACATGCGTCAGCTGTTCAGTTGGGCCACAAGATCACATTCTCAACCCGCGTCTTACTCATAATCGTGGATGCGGATTACCAGCGGACTATTAAGTATCATATATCATATTTATATCCCCATATCCCCTTCATTTTTTCGGTTTCACGATCATGGCTGTGTTTATAGCCCTCCTCACTCCATTTGTCCCGATTTTTCTCGTCATACCACCTGTGTTCAAGTTCATACCCCGTGTCTGTTCGAATCTTCGGGTTGTCTTCTCTGTTCTTCTACCTTGCTTTGTCGCCTCTTCGATGTTCCATTAACTGCATCATCGTCTAGTACAACTACCCTTGCTCCCGTTTCCTGTCTCGCCTACTACCTTGTCCCTGTCCCTCCCTCTTCCTCTTCGTCTCTCCTCTTTTGCAGACGAAATGTAACTATTAGCGCTGAACACTAACATACATCTATAATGAATGTAGAAAGGAGGCTTTCCAAGTCATTCAATATATGAATAAGACTAGTTCTACAAAAGCAAAGTGAATGGATGGACTGAAATGAGATGAAAGTAGCTCTTCTAGTGCTCTAGTGATCATTGCAGAGCCCTGAGCCGTTGTGTGCGTAGCGCAGTACGTGATAGGTGGCTCGATGGGAGCCTTTCTTCTGCTTGAGGCCATCAATTCCTCGGACCTGGGGGATCGTCGGGTATGTGTCGAGGGAGACGCCTGGGCCCTGCGAACAACGAACGAACGAACAAGAAAAGTCAGTACGGTCGAATCGCCTCTCAGCTTGGCAGGTGGACTTACGAAATCATAAACGAATGGACGGCTCTGTGTCGCCCCAAAGAAACGCGAGCTCTCGAGGATGACGGAGTAGACGGGCGAGGGGTCGTTCCCTGGTGCGCGTACACTCCAGCCCGTTGTGGGCGAGCGCACGTCCCAGAACGAGACGACGCTGTGCCTCGCAGTGCCCGCGGCAATGTGTGCCGCCGACCCACCACCACACGCGACGGAATAGATCGGCTCGTACGACCACCGGTCAGCCAGCGAGAGCACGGGCCGGAGAGGGTTCGGGCTCGTAGAAGTGCCCGTCCCGGACTCGTTGTTGGTTAGGGATGGTCTTGCCGGAAGACGAGAATCGGACGCACGCAGGTCGTAGCACCGAACTTGCCCGTCGTACCATCCTGAGACGAGGATCTGCGGAGAGGCTCCCCATGGAGAGTTGAGCGGACCCCGGGCGAGGCCGTATACGGCCGAGGACGGAAGCTTGTCAAGAGTTGCTTTCTGGGTGTGTAGGATGGCAGTGGGTTGTTCGCTGAGGATACCACCGTCGGTCAGGGAGTGGACGTTGAGTGGGGTGGTTGAGGAGGTGCCGAAGGCGGCATAGGGTGTTGACGATTGAAGGCAAAGGTATGAAACCCAGCTACGTGCCTGGAGGTTGAGGATGGAGTTCCGATGTTGGTGTGGGTTGGACGGGCCGGAGAGTAAAAGATTGGTGGCAGCACAAAGCCGTGCGTGACCATTCGAGGATAATGCTAGGACGATGTTTGACTCCGACGAAATGCTTTCAACAAAATCACCGTCGGGCATGGGGGTGACGTTATTCCGCGTAAAGAATAATTGTGGTGTTCCTCCATCTGGGACATCGGCAACGGAATGAAGAAAGACGCGTTCAATACCTCCGTCTTGAAATGCGACGTCCAGAGTACGGTCGAGGCCGCGGTCCTCGACAAAGGCGAGTGCGGTGATGTTGCGAGGACGTTCGGGCTGGTGCCCAAGTAAGAGGGAGACCGACCCTTCGAAGGATATGGGAGGCGATGCGGCGGAACCGTCATCGCTTTTACCGAAGGAATATGAGTAGAGGTTGCTCCCAGCTGCCACGAGCAGTCGGCTGGGACTGATGGCAAGGATGGGCTGAAGTCTTCCATTCCAGATCCGCGAGAGAGGGCGAGCGATGAAGTCCATGTTGCCCCAGGAAGCGTCTGTCATGACATCATATCGAGCGCGGGTGCGAGGAAGCCAGAGGTTCCTTGCTTGCGACAGGCTGCATGACGGACGCGGATTCGATCGCAAATAGCTGGCCCAGCCGTACTCTGCTACCTACCGTCAACGTCAGCAACGAAGAGGTTCTGAAGAAGACTCTTGGGCGCCAAAACTCACGATCGAGTTCATGAGATGGCATGTCATTGAGAGTGCTAGGAGCTCTGGGATGCCGAGTGACTCGAGCACAATGATGAGGATGTCAGCGGGCAGAGAGGAGAGTGTGAGCATGGTGGATGGGGTAGGGTTATTCTGGCGGAAGGTGAGCTTCTTATAGCGGGGAAGGATCAGAAGGTGCTTGCGGACGTTTCACGATGGTTTTTCGGTCGGATAGAAGCCTGATAGCGTGATTGGACGGATATTGCAGTCAAATACAGCTGTTCGCCCGAATCACCAGGAGTCGGAGAGGGTGCTGGGTGACGGGTCGCCGAATACACATCACGTGCTTCCGTATTTCGTAGCCCAGCGGCCAATTCAGTACTTCCTACTCGCTACTTTCTCTCTTTACCTTTCCACCTTCTTTTTATCTCCTGGCAGCTAATAGAGCACCACGCAGGGGCGATGCGAAGGGATGTCCGCATACTACTGGTGGGAGACGGTGCGTGTCATATCTATTCTGTCTCGGCGCAGCTCATGAGGCAACATTTCAGAGGGTGTGGGGAAGAGCACGATCGTCACCTCTCTAATCAAAGAATCTTTCGTCGCACACGTACGCACTCGCTGTAGCACCGACACGGTTTGTTTACCTCCACGCCTCTGCTGTAGGTTCAACATATCGTTCCGGAAGTCACAATCCCACCAGAAGTTACTCCGGAAAATGTCACAACCTATATCGTCGACTCTGGAGGTCCGTTTGGCTGCACATAACGCGTCGTTGGCTTCGCACTGACTCCCAGCGCCGACGACAGCTGGCCCGCAGGACCGTCCCCACCTGGAATCCGAAATCCGGAAAGCTCATGTCATCTGCGTGGTCTATTCCATCGACAACCCAGGCTCGTTCGATCGGATACCTACATATTGGCTACCACACTTCCGCCAATTAGGTGTAAATGTACGTGGATTTGTGTCTCGGCTTGGTGCGACTCAGTCGGGAGGTGCTGAATATTTGTCGTGTTTCGTCACGCTAGGTTCCCGTGATTCTTGTGGGCAACAAGATCGACCTCCGCGGCGGGGAGGTAACCAACGAGGCTTTGGAGGATGAAATTGTGCCTATCATGAACGAGTTCAAGGTATGCTTGAATATGATACCCGCAGGATTCCCCAATTCACCGAACATCGGATTTTCCTTCTTCAGGAAGTCGAAACATGCGTAGAATGCTCAGCCAGACTCCCATTGAACGTGTCGGAGGTGTTTTACTTTGCACAGAAGGCGGTTCTGCACCCAACGGCGCCACTATACGATTCTCGTGATCATGTACCGCAAACTTGCTGATCTTCGTCTTCATTTATTTTTTTACTGACACTTTGTTTTGTAAAGGTGTTGAAGTCCGCGTGTATCGCTGCCCTACGGAGAATATTTAAACTATGTGACGCTAATAAAGACGGCATTCTAGATGCCTCAGAATTGAACGAATTTCAAGTATGCCGAATACTGTATCGCATTTCGTTCTCTAATTAATATTCGCTCTTTGTTCCCCAGAGAAAGTGCTTCGATGCACCACTTCAACTGCAAGAGCTAGAAGGCATCAAAGACATGGTGCAAGAACACGCTGAGGGTGGTGTCCGGGATGATGGCCTAACGGAGGCTGGATTCTTATATCTGCACACTATTTTCATTCAGCGTGGAAGATTGGAAACAACATGGACGGTGCTGAGAAAATTCGGCTATGCAGAAGACCTGAGACTAACAGAATCATTCTTGCTGCCAAAGTATGTTCTTGAAATGTACTTCTGTTACGGAGGCCTAACCTCCCCTCGCCAGATTCGACGTCCCGCCAGATTGCTCCGTCGAGTTGAGTCCATTAGGATATCAGTTCTTCACCGACATATTTGAAATCTTTGACAAGGTAGGTAACATCATAAGCCTATTCTTGTTGCTGGTCCGTTCTTACCATTTGGAACACTGACAGGACCAGGATGGAGCTTTGAAGACGTCGGAGCTTGAAGAACTGTTTAGTACATCTCCTGGCAATCCGTGGGCAGCGCAGAAGTTTCCTGACACGACCCTGTCAGACGACACTGGGGCTGTTACCCTCCAAGGTTGGCTGGCGCAATGGAGGTCAGTTGACAAAGACCTGGTTTATTTTCAGAGGTTCTGGAAGACTGACTGAGCTCGCTGGCAGTATGACCACGTTGCTCGATCATAAGACAACTCTGGCCTATCTTGCGTACCTCGGGTACCCAGATGAGCCAAGGACGTCGGCGCTACAAGTGACGCGCGCACGCAAAATTGACCGGCGGAAAGGCAAAGTGACACGAAACGTGTTCTTGTGTTATGTATGCGGCGCTGCTGGATCAGGGAAGACGTCTTTACTTCGGGCATTTGCCGGCAAGCCTTTCAATGCGTCGTATGAGCCTACGAACAAGATGATCAGTGTGGTTAACGCGGTGGACATCGACGGGTCGGAAAAGTACCTTGTTGTACGTATGACGGAGGGTTGGCTTACCTTTTGGCCTTGCTGATTGACTCGCCTTCGCCGCTTCGCAGCTGCAGGAGTTTGGATCACGTTATGAGGCAGAGACGCTACGGAACCCCAAAAAGACGGATATTGCGGATGTCATCGTCTACGTGCATGATTCCAGCGACACCAACTCGTTCTCTTACATCAGTAACTTAAGAGTAAGTCTTCCTCGCCGGCAGTGTTTATGCAATGCGCACCTCACAACTCTCTACCTAGCAACAATACAGCCTAGACCACATCCCTACACTATTTGTCGCCACAAAATCCGACCTTGATCTGGCTTTACAGGTAAGATTTTTGACGTGTTTGATTATCTCGAAGAGATACCTCATGGCAAATTTTGCGTGTTGCAGAGACACGAGGTGCAACCAGACGTTTACTGCCGACGACTTGGCCTGCAGGTGCCTGTCGCTGTCAGTGTGAAGACAGGGCAGACGGCGGACGTCTTCCACGCGATATGCAGCATTGCGATGAAGCCGTGCGTTCTTTTGGTTCTTTTATCAGACACGTTTTTTGATGTGATGGTTTTGCGGTTGCTCTCTGTAGTTTGTCGGCGATTCCGGGTGGACACGATAGGGCGATGACGGCGGCGAGGAGGCTGAGGATGTATTTCACGGTGACGGCGATCGTGAGCGGATGTGCGGCGGGGCTGGCGATTCTGGTGCGGACGTTACTACGACCTGGGGGTGCAGGGCTACCTGCGTGGACGACGCCATGGGCGACATGGCTAATTGGATCGAAGAAGTAGAGTGCTATTAGAGCTGTATAATGCGATATTCTGGTAGGACAATGGCAAGAATGGGTGGGAGGTCGTTCAGAAAGGAAGGCTCCGAAAGCCGAAGCATAAGATCCGAATCTGGGAACGCGGCAGGCAAGTCACGAATTGAGTCGACAATTGCATTGGGGCGACTGTTGGTGCTGCCCACTGCGCGTGTCATCGATCTTCTTCTCTTATACCTCAGTTCTACGCGCACCCGTACCATTCGTATTCCCTGTCTTTCTTGTTGAGCGTCAACCGCAACACCTATGGATGAGGACATGAACATGGACGCCCCCCAGGCCTTCGGCCTCCAGCCAGCCTTCGAGGAGCAGCCGCGCCTGCCAGTGAACACAGGCGATCCAAATCGAAAACAACTGCAAGTCTCCTTCCTTTGGCCCTCCTCTACCTCGTCGTCGTCATTGCCGTCGTGACGAACACACTAATTCTAATCTAACCCTCGCTCCATGCGTCATCGATTTGGATTACTGATGCTTGTTTGCTGCTTTCCAGAGACCTCGTGTTCGTGCAAGACTGCACAGGTAGCCAGGGCACATACATCTCTTCTGCCACGAAGAACATCGAGTCCATCTGTGCCCACATCTTCGAGTCCGGCAAACTTCAGAACCAGGAGGACCTCCGCGTCGGCCTCGTCGCCTTTCGTGATCACCCACCGCAAGACCACACTTACATTACCAAGAACTTTGGCTTCTCGTCCGATATCAGCCAAGTGCATAAGCATTTGTCAACGTTGTATGCGTCCGGCGGTGGGGATGGACCGGAGGCAGTAACGGCGGCGTTGGCGGAGGCGTTAAATATGGACTGGAGAGAGTATGCGAGCAAGATGGTCGTTCTTATCGCCGATGCACCTCCTCATGGGATTGGAGAGTATGGAGACGGTGAGTCCTTCGTTTACTTTACTTCAGAGCTGATTTCGAACATTTCGAATATTGTATTTCGCTCTCAGGGTTCGACGATGGTTCGCCTGATGGGAATGACCCACTCCAGCTTGCGCGACTCATGGCCAGTCGTGGAATCACATTGGTATGCTTGTTAGGCTTCAACCTCGGTTTCTCGTCTCTCACACTGCTCTCCTAGTTCTTTGTTGCCTGCGAACCAGCACTGAGCGGATACTCAGTGAGCTTTCTCGTGTCTAGTCATTCTATGTGACATTTGTCTCATTCGACATTCTCGCAGTACGCTACGGACTTCTACCAAGCCATCACATCGATCACTTCTGGGCTCATGTTACCATTGCTCACAGCAGACCTCCTAACACACGCGATTGTAGGAAGTGTGCTCGAGAACCTGGACATGGAGCGCCTCGTACGTGAAGTGGGCCATGCTGTTGCGCAGCGTATTCTCGGAAACAACGAGAGTGTTGACGACGTTGCACGCGAACTGCACGAGAAGCTGCTTCTGCGGAACGAGAGCACGAAGAAGGTTGTCATCGAGAGCATATACAAGGACTCAGAGGAGGCCAAACACAACGTTGCAGTCTTCTCACAAGCACCATCACTCGCAGAAGCCAGGCCATTGCTGAAGAGAGTAGGTGAAACTGTCATTTTTGAATGTGCCTTTCCTGAGTCGTGATTTCTAGGTACACGGCACACGTTTCACAGATAAATACCTCCAAGCACGTCACGCCCTTTCACGATCATCTTACGCGTCTTACGGCTCCTATTCAACACCGCATTCTCCTGTTCGAGCGCCTGCTTCGCCCAAAGCTCCGCCTGCGTCTCCACCACGAAAAGTTGTCACCGATTTCGCTGCATTTGGGGCCCCGAAGACTTCCAGCGTCTTCGGCACAGCTGTGGCATCATCACCCTTCTCTCTTGCTGGTGGCAAGGCTGCGTTCGGTGGTATGCGTGTGGGTGCAGCTAAAATCCCATTTGATGAGGACGACGAGGATGAGGATGACTCCAGACAGAAGGTTGAGTTGAGGGAAGATTCTATTTCCCTCGACCAGGTATGTGTATAATCTATTTGATCGTTCACCATTCGTGCTGATGTATCTTTTTTTCCCTTCTCTAGGCCAGACGAATTGCTATGCAAAGTGCCTGGAGAAGCGCGCGGGCGTGAGGGCCCTCTTCGTATCCTCTCCTCTTTTGTGTTCAACTTTAGGCGTCACTGGCTTGTAGTGCAGGTTTGAAATGATAACACCCGTCTGTAGACTTTCTGCCAATTAATTCGTTGCCGACTACCCTAACGACCCATTGCTATCTCTACAGAATGCAAAACCCTCCTTGCGCACGTAGCTACACCCCATCTCACGACCAGTTTTCTCAATCCGTTCTTGTTTGTTTGAAAGTACATACCTTCGTTTTTTGATTCTTTCTCTCTACTCCTCCTGGACGGCTGTCTTTGCCCCGTGTTGTATAATAGCTATCTGATCAAGCAAACCCTAATGAAAGCCATATGGAGGAGGATGATCATGCTATGACGACGATTGTCAGTTAAGCTACGCAGATAACGTTTTGCTGTGTTCAATTCAACAGTGATACACGGTAAGAATACAATTTGTGATATTTCAATCTTATAATAAATAGGCTTCCTCAGTAAGATAAGGCAGCTCAAGCAACAGCTATCGGCCTCGATCCACTAAGCCCATTTGCATACTGGAATTCACCCGAATTTTCGTACTGGGTGCGACGGTGTAAGCTTTGGATGAAACGCAGCTCGTGGTCTACATACCTCCCACATATCCATGGCCACTTGGCAGCTTTCGCGCACAACGCGGGGCGCGTCCTCTCTGTTCATCCATTCGCGAAGGTAGGGCAGCACTTCTGGAGTGGCAATCCCACCCAGGGCTTCAGCAGCCTCATGACGAACCATCTCTGATTCCTGCGAGTCCTGCAGCACCTTGAGTAGGCAAGGAACGGAATGAGGTGAGAGCATTTGTCCAAAGATGAAAGCGATTTCGTGCCTAGAAACAAGATCGGTTGGCTAGATGAAACCAAAGAGACGAAGAGGACACACTTGAACAAAGCACTGTCATCGCAGAAACCAGAAGCGAGGGCATCGACAGCAGCGGCAGTACCAATATCCCGTAACGCAAACATGGCGCGATAACGTTGGAAGAGGGAAAGGTTGGTGTCGACGAGCTCCTTCTTCAGCTTCTCGACGGTGTCCTCTGAGATTTCTTCGGACTTGGGGGCACCACGCAACAACCCAGATGTGGCCGGTGCAGGATCAATAGAGGTGTAGGCGCTAGACATGAGGAATCAGTTTGTAGCACGTTTGAAACTGAACTGGAGAATATCGCATACGGCACATCGTCGTTCTTGCTGCTACGATGCCTTTTGCCCTCCTCGGAGTTATCCCATTCGACTTTGGCAATGGCGATCTCGCATGTTTCGCGTACACTGCGTTCAGGGTCGGCCAAAAATTCCTTAAGGATGGGAACGGAGGAAGGGTGTGAGATGGCACCCATCGCCTCTGCTGCCTGGTTCTGTTAAACTACATCTGATAAGATAATGAAGTCAAAAATTTACCTCGTGCCTAACCATAGGGTCCTCCGATGTGTCCCTCAGGACGGCTTCGAGGATGGGCAGAGCAGAGGTCTTGTTTATCTGACCGAGACAGTACGCGAGTTCATGCTTGAGCAGAGCGGAGGGGTCACTGAAGCCTTTAACAAAATGATCAGACAAAATTTGGTGGTAGATCTAAGCGAGCAACCTTTGGAAATTATCTTCACTGCATCTTCCGACTTGAGTCCCTTGAGCGTGAAGAGAGCACGGAAGCGAGTGTGCAGCGGTACGTCGCCGGAAGTGTTGAGAAGGCAGTCCTCGAGCTTCCTGAGCTCAGACAGGGAGACAGTGAGAGCCATGATGCGATCGAGAAAGTGCAGAGATGATTTTCTGGCGGACTTCGAATCTCCGCTCTGATCTTTCCGTCCACCATGCCCAAGTCAAAACGCTCAAAATTGGGTCAGTCGTCCGTACATGAAATTTACCCCGCTGTCTTGTCTGAACGCTGTTCTTTTCAGTTTCCTTGACCAAGGTCTCCAAGAAGACCAGAGAACATAAAAGTGCCTTGATGATCGAGGTTTGCGGTCGCCTCACAAACCTGCGTACACCGTCTCAAGTCTTCGTTCCTCTGTTTAGATCCAAAACAGTGCTGAAAAGTGGAGATCTTGCTGGCTATTTGAAGTCGGATCTATGCGCAATGCGCACTTAAAAACTGTGAGGAAACTATGGAAAGAGTACGTCTGCGTATCCCATTTCTTCGTGTTCTCTGCTCACCTCGCAATGTAGTTCAGCTAGAATATTCTTTGGAAAGGGGGCGGTCATGGCAAAAGCATTGGGCACAACACCGGAAGAGGAACACCGGTTAGGTCTAGCAAAACTCGCCACAGTGCGTCGCCAAATTCTATGCAAGAAAACTTAAACTAATTCTTGCAAATCTGTAGCAAATAAAAGGCCAAGTCGGCCTCCTGTTCACCAATACTGAACCACAAGAAGTGCTAGAGTGGTTCGCCGACTTCCAACAGCCAGATTTTGCCCGAGCAGGCAACACCGCAACGCGGACAGTGATACTCCCCGCGGGACCTGTAATGCGACACCATTCAGACCCACCAGAACCCTTCCCTCACAATGAAGACCCTCAACTACGGAAGCTCGGCCTTTCGACGTCGATGGTCAAAGGTGTCCCGACATTAAATGCACCCCATAAGCTCTGCGACAAGGGCAAAACCTTGACCAGTGAACAAGCTCAGCTGCTGAAGCTGACGGGAGTCAAAATGGTGACATTCCGCGTCGGCTTGCTATCACGGTGGGATACTGCAACTGGAGAAGTGCTTCAGATCGAGGGCGGTGGATTGCCAGCGGGGGATAAAGGTCAGGACGACGAGATTGATGCTGAGGATCCGGACGCGGAGATGAGTGAGTAGATGCATTCTTTGTTGCATATATGATCCTGCTTCCTGTATGATCCTGTATACCTACACCGCTATATTTTTTCTTGCGTGTACTGTATGCCTTGTGAGCCTGAGACTAAGTATAGATTGCCTGCTGGTTTGTAATTCGGCTTGCGCATTGATTGTGCCATATTGTGTTCTCAACGCCTCACCAACTTCCCCACGTCTCCTCTTCTTCCCGTTGGCATAAG
Organism: Cyclocybe aegerita; assembly: GCA_902728275.1. Taxonomy (NCBI): domain Eukaryota; kingdom Fungi; phylum Basidiomycota; class Agaricomycetes; order Agaricales; family Hemipholiotaceae; genus Cyclocybe; species Cyclocybe aegerita. The sequence goes on along the minus strand of CACVBS010000033.1, from coordinate 447,328 downwards.
GCTTGGTTTCCAACACTCTCATCTCGCCCCGGGACCGACGCGGACAACAGTCAGCCATTGAGCAGTTGAATATTGGTTGAATACTTGTGGCAGTACACACGCCGAGGAACCGTTCTCGGTGACTTGATGAGGTTTTCTTTGGTCTCTCGGCCCAAATTCCCATCCAGGCCCATTCCCCATCTCCGACTATCAGTAAGATGGCGCCCCAGAATACGGATTTCAAGTTCAGGGAGGGTGGCAACATCTTCTCGCCTAAAGATCTGGTATGTGGCCTTGTCCTTATCCCTTCGACGCGTCCTTATCCTCCAACCACGCCCAGATTCAACTCGGACGGCCAGGTGCTGCCATCGCCAATCCTACTGGCGATCTTGCCCTGGTCCTCTTCAGCAAATATTCGATCAAAGAAAAGAAGTTCGTGTCTTGCCCGCCGCAGACCTTGTAGCTCTAATCCATGCTGTTCGATCCAGGAACTCCAAGTCGGTGTATGTCGTGTCTCTCGACACGGCTGGCAAGTTTATCAACATCCCAGTACGCAGCATCCATCTATCCATATATGGTTCTCATCTGCGCGCGTCTAGCTCGATAAAGGAGGCGATACCTTTTGGGTCGCCCCTCGTACCTTCGCCCAAGTCATTGAAGGAGACGAGGACTTGGAAATCTACGCGTACGACGTGTCTCTCGAAGCCACCGTAGACGGATCGAACGATGGCAGCAAATCATACACCGAACCTGTCCTCCTGGGTACCATCCCAGGCAAGACGGCGTCGAACTTCCGCTTCAACCCGCAAACCGGCAACCTCGTCTTCTCGGCGTATGTCTACCCGGACGGAAACCTTACCACTGTCAAAGAGCAAGACAAAGAGTGGGAGGAACGAGGTAACACCGCGTTGGTGTACGATACGACCTACGTGCGCCACTGGGATACCTGGCAGAGCAAGAAAGGGCCCCAATTGTTCAGCGTTAAGCTTGTCCAAGAAGGTGGCAAGTGGAATCTGGTCGACGACTTTAAGAGTCCGTTGAGAGGGACGAAGCACGTGAGTGTTTATTTCGAACACGACAAACTCTTCCTTTCTAATCCCTTCTGGCTCTGTATAACCAGTATTCGCCGGTTGAACCATTCGGTGGAACTGATGACTTCGACGTATCGGACACCCATATTGTATACACTTCGAAAGACCCCGATCTTCCGGAGGCATGGCATACGAAGCAGAATGTGTGTCATTTTGTCCTCGAGGTATTAAATCACATCATGAGCGTCTCTCGCAGGTCTATGTTGTGCCTATTGGCGCTGACGAAAAGCCGGTCGAATTGACTTCTGGAAAGCAAGGAGCAATCCACAGCCCAGTTTTCAGCAACAAAGGCGACAAGGTCGCGTGGCTTGAACTGGATAAGGACGGTTATGAAAGTGATCGGTATGTGTCGGACTAGTGAGGTTTGCTAGTGGTGCTCTCACACTCGAGACAGCGCGAAGATTGTCATCTATGACCTCGAAAAGCAGGTTCGCTTTACTGTCACCCAACCGTGGGATCGTTCGCCGGACTCGCTGGCTGTGCGTATTCTTTTCAAGAGTGTCTTGATCCCGATCTGATAAAAGCTTCTATTCAGTTCTCTAAAGATGACACCGTCATCTACCTTACCGCCGGCGACGAGGCGAAGGTCAAAGTGCATGCCCTTCCAGTTGCGCCGACTCCATCCCATTCGTCTACCCATCCAAAACTCGACTCGAGATTCTCTATCCCAATTGCGCTCACACATGAGAAGGCCGCCTCTGGCCTCCAAGTTTTGCCGGGAGGCAAGATCCTTTTCAGTCAATCGTCTTTCACATCACCAAATGACGCCTTCGTCGCTATTGGCCTCGATGCTCTTGAGGCTGCTCTCGTATCCGGCGACAAAAACGCAGCTGCTAGCGTCGAGATCACCAGGATTACCCATTTTTCAGAGGAGGATTTGAAAGACAAGAGTCTAAGCGAAGGAGAGAACTTCTGGTTCAAGGGTGCACACCATAAGAATGTCCAAGGATGGGCACTGAAACCGAAAGGATGGAAAGCTGGCGAGAAGAAGAAATGGCCAGTTGTCCTGCTTATTCATGGAGGTTCGATAGATTTCTTGCTTTATAAGAGGAATGCTGATTTTTTATGCCTTCTTCAGGCCCTCAGGGTGCTTGGGAGGATCAATGGTCGAACCGCTGGAATCCCAATGGTGTGTCTTCCACTTCTTATACTTAGCCTTCGACGACATATCTCACGACCCAACAGTATTTGCTCAGCAAGGCTATTTCGTGACCATGATCAACCCCACTGGAAGCACGACATTTGGCCAAGGTGTGTTTCTGAGTCAATATCAATGAGGGACCAGAGCTCACTAATTTGTAGAGTTCACTGACGCAATTAAGGAGGATTGGGGTGGCAAACCTTTCGTCGATATGATCAGTGGGTGGAAGCATGCTCTGAAAGAGTATCCTGAGGTATGGAAACCTTAATATCTAGATGAAGGTTACTAACCTTCGCCCTTCTGAAGATCGACCCGGACCGTGCTGTCGCTGCTGGTGCTAGCTGGGGTGGCTATGCCATAAAGTTAGTTCATCGGTGTTCTTCACCGCTGCCTATGCTTACAATGACTTCCAGTTGGATTCAAGGCCACCCCGAGTTCGGGTTCAACTTCAAGGTCTGTAGACACCCCTTCCCTCCCCTCTCTGCATCCATCATCATTCTAATTGTTCTCACTCAGGCTCTTGTTTGCCATGATGGAGTAGGTTGCTTTAAGAGCTGTCGTTGAACAACTCTCAAGGTGATGACAGGTTTTCGATTCAACTTATAATGGTTACAGCACCGATGAACTATTCTTCGTGAGTTTCACTTGATGTGTGTATTCTCTTGCTCCCACTAACTGGGGTCAGTTCAACCATGAATGGGGCGGCAGACCTTGGGAGCATAAGAGCAAGGCACTTTCCACATTGTAAACTACTACATTATTTTATTTTCGTCTGACTGCTGATTGGTCCATGTGTTTCTAGGTATAGCCCAGCAAACTTTGTTCACAAATGGTCCACGCCTCAACTCCTTATTCACGGCAGTAAGGACTACCGCCTTCCTGAGACCGAGAGTATTGGTGCCTTCCATGCACTGCAGGAGTAGGTTTCAATATCCAGTCCTTTTCCAGTCTCTTATGGCTCTTTAGGTTGGGCATCCCAAGTCGACTTGTGATCTTCCCTGACGAGAATCATTGGGTGTTAAATCATGGGAATAGGTCTGTTACCCTTTTCTCTTATTTCCTTGCCATGCCCCATTAATTGGTTACAATTATAAAACAGCCTCAAATGGCACTACGAAGTCTTCAGATGGTTCGATCAGTTTGTTGGCGAAACGAACTGAAGATAGTCAGATTCTTCATTTATCTGTGGTATCAAAACAAGGAGATGTCGGGATTGGCATCAAGGAAATGTATCGTTCGTCCATCTGATAGTGTCTATGTCAAGCAAAATCTGGAGAAGCATCCGGGGCAGAACAGCACGGCGATATCCTGAGTCCGACTCAATGAGTGATGTTGTAGCGGATGTGGTTGTAGACAAGGCTAATACGGTAGCCGACAGATGAAGTAAGCCAAGTTTCTCGGATTCGAGAAGTAAAAGATGCATACAGCACCAGTTCCATACTCTTCGAGGACGGTCAGGAAGAACGTAGCGTTATGGGTATTGGATCCGGTCCCAGAGCCCCTTCCGAGCATTGCAAAGTTTGGCATTGTCAATTGTTTTGGAGGAAGATTATTTGGGTTGGGATTGCCTCGTTACATAAAAATTGTTCATGTTATTGAATTGAAAAGCCTTTGAGGACAACTGCGAACCAGCGTAATTGGGTTCGGCGTAACGACCGAAGTAATGTCTAGCTGCATAGTTGCTGAAGGGCACGAATGCTGCTGGAGGCGAGGTAAATAGCCAGACGGTGTAATTATAACTTGAGGTTCCGTAGTCTACAATGTATTGGTAGGAGAAGTTGAAGGTTGTTCCTGGGTTGACGATTGCGCCATTTTTCAGGTTCTCGAATAGACGGCGTCGTTGCGAGGGCTGCGAGGGCGAGGGTCAGGAAAGTGGCTATATTGCTAAGCTGCATGTTCGCCACTGAAGCATGAGGAGTTAAATAGGCCCCAGAAGAGCGGGCAGTGAAGGCCTGCGTGAATAAGTTGGATGTTCGGAGACTCGTCGCGCCAGTCGGAAGACGAAGAAGTGTCTTCGCAGAGGCCCAGAATGACGGGGAAGAGGCGCATACACGATGAGGCGTTCGTATGGGTGGAGCTTGCTGTAAAAAGACAGGAGATTGCCTGACGAGATGGAAGTCGACTACTGACAACATCTAGCCATGCGGCCCAGCCCTTGCGAGTTTGAGAAGCAAGCAGAAAAATAACAATGCTCGCAAGGTCGCACGTTGCGACAAATTCAATTTGCAATGAAATTGTGATTTTAAGGAGAGTACGGTTTCAAGCAGACAAATTACCACGTGTTGAGCTGTCATTCAATCTTCAGAGCTCCAAGATTTACATGAAGCTTCGAGTAGTGTGAAGTTTGGACTGTGACCCCCAATCATCGAACAGCCTCAACCTCCGAAAAATGCTTCAAGAAACGTCCGTGGATGATATGCCCTTTCTCTCCTTGTGCAACAGGCCATAGCACTCTTACGGCACCATCCTCCCATCCGATCGGACAGGGATCACCTGCCCTTCTAACCTTCTCCATGAAGACTGGATCAGCACTCATGTAGCCTGGATCGACAGTGTTCATCGCGACGCGGCCGTTCTTCCATGCGGGCCCTGCCTCAGTCTCGGTAAGCATGTTCAGTGCTGCCTTTGACATATTTGTATGGACGTGGTATCCATCCTTCGCCCTGTGGTCCGGGCTGTCTTCGAATAGACCTTCGCGCGAGGAAACGTTAATGATATATCCAAAAGGCTTCGATGGCGCGGCATCATCACGCTGCGAGTGTGAATCGGAGGGAGATGTCAGTGCTGGAGCGGACATGAAGGGCAGCAACTCTCGGACGAGGATGAAAGGGACGAATGTATTGACGCTGTGAGCGGAGATGACATCTTCGTAGGGGATGTCCGATATGCGCTGAGTCCACGATGATAACGTATCCTGGGAGATGATAGAAATGGCCTTAAACTCGTCGTTGACCTTGATCTTGAATCTGGCGACTCGGAGGGCGCTGTGACTTGATAGTGGCTGTAGACGCCAGCACGAACTCGAGGTGAATATGAGCCTCCTAGAATTAGGCCCGCCAACGCACTGCTTTGGAGGCTGATCTCTCTCTGTATGCTCGCCTGTTCCTTCTCCGTGGAATCGGTCAGCGTCTGAGCGGCGTTGTTGAACAGGATGTCCAATTTTGGAGGCTTATTACCATCTTTCAGACATTCCAGCACTGTATTGACAAGAGCAAAAACATCTTTGCGCTTCGAAAATATGCTCCGACTATCTTGAGGCAGGATTGCCATTCACTGGCATCCGTTTCACTGAGATGCCGGGACTGCGTATCGAGAGGATAGCGAGATGAGACTATAACCCGTGCACCACACCGCAACAAACGCAGAGCCGTGTGATATCCTAGATTAATCCTTCCTCCTGTAACGGGCGCGGTTTTGCCAGTGAGGGCGAGGTTGGACGGAAGAGAAAGTGAGGCCGATGAGATGTTGAACTCCCCACAAGGATTACACAAAGCTGGGTAGAGGTGATGAGGAGCATTGATGACGTATCGGTATATGTAGCAAGGTCTTCTTTCTTGTTTGCTGCACCACGGGCACCAGCAGAGATAACTGGCCAGTGGCTTTCGATGTGTGCAACAACAGATTCGATAGGGGTGGCCGGATCAGAAGACAAAGCGATTTGAGGAAGCTGTAGATATCGCAGGACCTTCAGGGCAGCAAGAAAGTCGGCATCGGAGGGAACCATATGTGCCGGGATAGCATCAGTCGGTTGAGAAGGAGATTCAAGAGTGGCGAGATGAGTCTTGATAACAGAGACTATGCTGACCAACCGCATACGCGCAACGGATATTGGAATATCGGCACTTCCATGGATTGCACGGGCGATGTGATCGGTGTGTTGTGGGAGGCAAAAGAGACAGGATTTTACGCTCTCTACAGAGTTGCTGATCCTGGATAATGCGAGCCGCGATGGCTGTAGGGGAGTTGCCGGCTACAAATGTGTGGCATTCTTCAAGAGTTTTGAGCGATGACATCTTCAAGACTCTGCAGTCGTGAAATGTTCAGCGTCTTGGCTACCAGTGGGATGCACATCAAAATCGGGTGGGTGGCGGAGACATGAGTCAATGTACGCACCTACTACATAAGTCTGTAAACCCAAAATCTCCGCTCATCTGCCATGGCCCAACCCGCTCCTCGGTACAACAACGTCGCCCAACACCTGCAGAAACTGCCTCCTGAGGTGGTCCATGAGATACTCGGAGACCTGTCGATCATGAAACTTCTCGAGATTATCGGTGGTCATGATATACCCTACATAGACCAGCACCCTTTCGCACAAGGAGCTCGGAAAGGTATTCTTGCAGGAAACACTCGCAGAGGCCAAAACATATTTTATCGTCTACCTGCGGCTCTGTAGTCTGGACTACAGGTCGCCTCATCCAGAATTGACCAAGCTTAACTTCGACGCCGTCCGACTGCGTGCTGACCACCCGAACAACCGAGCCGACTACAATTCGCGGCGCTGTCTTGGAGAAGCTGAAGCGTTATGGACCATACCCTCCAGCAAGTTTTTGAAATTATTGATGCAGCAGAAGCGAAGATAAACGCCAAGAAGGTCGAACAGCTGGAACGGATGGCAAGGCTCATTCAGGAGTTCCCGATCTACCTGAAGCGGACCCATGACCACTCGCAGGAGCCACGGAGGAATGAGCAACATATAGTTGACGCTTTGTTGGACATGGCGCGGAGAATGCGCCGGAGGCAGCTCTTGTCGGGGCTCATTGTTGGAAAATCAGTCTTCACGTCTCGAGGGTTGCATCTAGTTCCTTACAACCGGTCAGATGCAAACGTAGAGCTGCGAGAGCTACTGACTCACTTTCAATACAGGTACTTGCGGCTTGCCTTAAAAAACTGAAGAAATACCCTCCTTGAAGAGAATGCTGGGGAAACTCCCGATGGCAAATCCGGCACAGTTCATCATGCATACCCTGCGGAACTGGAAATCGTTGCAAAGGGTCGTCATCTATCCTCGCATTGGGTCCTCAAGGGATGAAAACGAACCACAGATGCGAACCGTCTATACTCCGTATGCTGACAAGAGCCACCGACAACGAGGTGGATTCCAACAGCCTACGTTCTGGAGAGATCCTGACGCCCTTCGAACCAGAATGTTACCGTCGGAGGATACGATCATTCCTGCGGCTCATGAAGAGCTGGAGTGGTTGGAAGCATTCCTTAAAGTATGCGTCCACATGAGCGCAATCCAGGAGGAATGGAAGAAAGGGCAGACGATAGCAGAGTACTTGCACCTCCACTCATAAGGAGACAGGTGTGCGGCCCGGGTTTTGTCGGATGCCGTGCCATAAATAGCTTGCTTTGATTATCAAAGAGTCACGTGGGAGATAACATGTCCGAAAGATTTACGACAGCAAGTGGGCAGTGCTTTTACTCCCTTTATTCTGACCACCACGACATTGTTCTCCGCGTCACAGAAGCCCTTCAAAAAAACCCATCCATTCACCTCAACGACTGCATGCGACATGCCTCCGAAACTCAAAGTTCTTGAAAACAATGCCCGAATTGAGCAACGCTTCAAGAGCGAGATTTCCAGTTCCTTGGCAGCAGTTTTGAAGACGAATCCGCGTATGACACCAAAAGAAGCGATGTGGTCCATTGAACAGAAGATGCTCGCCAATAACCCGTACCAGCCCTTAGAGAACGGAAAAAGTCCCATCGGCGACCTACCGGACGAGATACTTACCCATATATTTTCCTTGGGCGTTCGCATGCAAGAGGAAGAGGATATGGACGGTTATGACGATGATGATGCATGGGAGGATGTGAGCACGGATGAAGAAGAGGACGAAGAAGAGGACGAAGAAGAGGACGAGGAGATGGAGACAGCAGATGATGCCGAAGTCACCTTGCCCGGGAAGGCACACGACTCAGACAGCGACATGGACTCGCTCCTTGACTCGGAGTACGATGGTTCGGATGAAGACGACGAACTACGCATCCCGTTCCAGGTTCTCGTCTCTCATGTGTGCCGTCGATGGCGCGAAGTTGTCCTGGAAGCACACGTTCTTTGGACCACCCTCCAGTTCAGCAACCGCCCGCGATTGGAGAAGGCCCAAATGTACATATCGCGCAGAGGTGATCTCCCGTTGGACATCTACATTGACTGTACATTCCCACCCGATGTGGATGAAGAAGACCACCCCGACCATTCCCTTTATCTCGAAAACAAGGCACGAAAAGGATCTAGTGAAGAACCCACATCCCCTCCCTCCGGTCTGGACAACGAAGACGATGATAGTCGCTTTCTCTCTCAAAGAGAGGTTTCTCGAATTCTGGATCTCATTGAGCCAGAAGCGGCGCACTGGCGCACCCTTGACTTCCGTGCAAGCACGTACAGTTATGTCCACCTCCTTCTTTCGCGACTGCATAAGTTGCCACCTGCTCCAGCTCTCGAATCATTCCAGGTTTATCATTTTGAAGATTGCGAGGATTACGAATTCTTCTCTGGAGACGATAAGACACCATTTTTGCCTTTCCAAGGAGAAGCACCCAATTTGAAGGAGGCCATTTTCTGGGGTGTGCACATCGATTGGGAGGATTCCTTGCGAGCATTCCTCCGTGATTTGCGGGAGTTAGAACTCTCGTATCACGCAAAGGATGTCCGCCCAACCTACCCCGTTTTCCGCCAGATTATCCAAAATTCACCCCACCTGCAGACTCTGACATTATCGCTGTCTGGACCAATGCTAGCTGACGGAGTTGCTTTTGATGACGAAGAGGCTTGGGGCCCTGAACCTCTTACAATCCCTTCAGTCAAGGATCTTGCGTTGCAGTTTCACACCCCAAGCTACGCCTCGGTTCTCGTTCAACATCTTGATCTGCCAGGGGTGCAAAATCTTGTGCTCAACTTTGACCAGGAAGACTATAGCGAGTTCGTGCGCGTACTTCTCAAGCCAGTCAAAGGGCGCACAGAATCCTTGCTGCAGCACGTCGAGCAGCTGAAGATTTCAGGGTTGCCTTGCAACGTCGCAAACGCCGAGGGCCTCCTTGGCCAACTAAAAGCATTGAAGTCGTTCAACTTGAAGGTTGTCGGCCAAGAAGAGCATGTCATTTTCCAGAAGCTCATGGATCCAGCCGCAGGCCGCCCACCCAATGCAACATCAGAGAGTGGTTCGGGCAGATTCGGAGAGCTTCCCAAGCTCTTCTGCCCTCTTCTCGAGTCCATCACGACGACCGAAGTTCCTGGCGAGGAAATCAAGCGCCTTGTTGCGGCGCGGCGCACCCTCGGAGTGCCCTTGAAGAAGATCCTCATGAGCGAAACAGATCATATCTCGAAGAAGGATGAAAAATGGATCAGAGCGCACGTCGATGAGCTCGACTTTTTCGAGCCTTCTGACTCAGAGGATGAGGAGCTAGAACTAGAGGTGTTGGATGACGACGATGATGATTCAGGTGACGAGAACGGCGACGACGGAGGAGAGGAGCCTTTCCCCAGTCCTTTTGCTCAGCACTTGGGACGGGGAAGACGAAGTGGTGGGCCGGATCTAGATTAACTTGCGAGACGAGCTTTATTTACTGCTAGAAATCACTTACATGTGTGTGTAAACCTGCATTTGCAGGATCCAGTTGAATGAAGTGTGTGGGTGCAGCCTGGGTCCTTCGGCCTTCCGGGCCGGTACCCCACTGCTGGAGGCAGCGCCTATACAGGTTTGCTCAGCAATGCCACAAGAGTATTTCCAACTCGGTGGCTACAGACCACAGATCCAATGGTACGCAGCCAAATTCTCTCCAGATCGTATACTAAATATCATCTGCGTAGGTTTCAGTCGACATACGACGATAAGCAGCTCGCAGAAGCCATTGCTAACCCATCCTCACCAATTCGATCGCGAAATGGCCTCAACACCGGCGCCGTCGAGCTCGTCCTCGGTAAATGCCCAGCCCTCTAAGCTGCTGCGCTATTTACACCTACAAATGCTGAAGATTAACCAACCGTCTTCCCAATTTTCGTTCCTTGGCAGGTATCAAACCCAGCGGAGCGTCCCACCTGCTTCTCACCAGCGACCAGACACGCGAGTTCGCCGCAGTAATGCGTCTCCCCCTGCCCCGATCTCCGCCTTTTCGTGCGAGTGACTTTGAATCGCTGTCGCCTATCTTGTTCTGGAACGTGGATGAGCTGACGAAGAAGTTGGTGACATTGAAGCCAAAGGCTGGCAAGGGAAGGGGAGGTGACAACAGCCAGGCTAACCGTGGATATACGGACGACATGGTTGAATTGTATCGTGGAACGTTTGAGCATTGCAGGTACGTGTATGATTCTACTTCTTCAGAACCCTCATGGTTAAATGCGGTTACAGGTTGCTCTATAGTGTTCTGAACGAGATAGCTCAACCAACAAAATTCGGAGTCGACGATCTCTCGTGGACTCAGACCCTTCGCGTCGCATCTCTGGTTTTTAACACGAGGGGAATAGACGACCGACATTCTTCGGAGAAGATGCGCAACCCCTCTGTGCTCGACATCGGGCTTTGCGACGCCCACATGCCCACTCTAAGACCGAACCACGGTACCGCGAAACATATCATCGACAAGACAAACGCGATGCTAGGAAGAAGGCAACCCAAAAAGGTGGGTACGTGTCAATTGCTTTCGTTTTCGTCTTGCGTATTGAAGGCATATTTCTTTAGCCTTTTAGGCACGGAGACAGCGAGGCGCTCCCTCATGATGCGGCCAGAGCCCGGTTGCAGATCGTGTTTCAGGATCGACAAGGTCCTAGTGCGCCTACGCCTATGATCTTACTTGTCTACCACGCGGAGCAGACGCTAAACTATCTCAAAAACATGGGTGTCGACACTTCCTGTTGGCGTTCAGGAATGAAGGATCTTCTCATGTCGGAAAACTCAAGAGCTGTAAGCATTCGTTTTTCGTTAACATAACTTTTTCAATGTGATAACCCGTTCAGAAACGAGACAGCTCCCCACCGCGTTATGGCAGCCGAGATCCGCGAAAATACTCCAGTCCTCCTTATGGACGCGAGACCTCATACACAACCTTGGACTGCGGCTCGCGTTCGCGATCAAGGTCACCTTCACGCCGGTCGAGCTACGAACAAACGCGGTACACTCCGTCGTCGTCCTCTCCAGGCTCTAGATACCCCTCCAGCTCGACGGCCTCCAGCTACACTGCGACAAGCTCAAGCTACAACTCTGGTACAACAAGCATCTCGAACACCCCAGCCCCGGCTCGTCGGTCGTACCCGCCGGTATACGTCCTCGACGTGCGCGAGCTCTTCGCGAAGCTCATGATCTCGCAGTTTGAGTGGGGCGTCGTCGAGATGGCACGCACGTTTAAGATGACGGATGAGGATGGGTGGTGTGCAGGGAATGAAGCTGTGTAAGTTTCTTTGTCCTCTCTTGTTTTTCTCTTTTACGATCTGTTTCTGATCCTCGTCTATTTTTTTCCATTTCCTGTCTCTTAGGATGATCATCGACGTATGGCGCGAAATGATCTCCTCGCTACCCATCGACGACCAGCGTATCCTCCGTTCGAACGCACTCGACCCGCGGTTCGCCTCTGCCTCTGCCTCAACCACCTCAACAGCAAGTGCAGAGCCTGTGGACACGAAATCGAAGAACCTGTACGACGAGGACTCGGACGAAGATCCGAACGATTTCGTCCTCCGCCCGGCGGTTGGTAGTGGAGGGGTGCTACCCCAGACATCGAGTGCCCAGGCAAACGACGACCCGTATAACTTTGACGAGTCAGACTACGGGGGCTCTGATGACGATGATGATTAATCGTGGACTGATGCACGAGGGTTGGACTCGGACTTTTGGACATTGGACTGTGTCATTGTACTGTACCTCGTACGTGTGCTGCATCTGTATCTCTTGGTGATCTTTTATGTGTTTCTACTGCTAGATCTTGTACCCTGTGATATCATCCATCTGCCCAGGCCCTTCATTTACTCATTCGACCTCGCTTTGACCGAGCTCATCATTAAACTTCATCATACACAAAAGCAGATGAATCAGTATCTTGATCATGTCAAACAAGTGTTCAAACTCTCTGCGAAGTTTCATTGGAAGGAGTGTCAGACCAATGGAAGTTATAGGTAGTATCACGAATCAATCTGTCAGATGAATAAGGCCATCATCGCCGCAGAGTTCGCGTGCCCTCGCCTGTTCCTCTTTCTTGGACCTTCCTTCTATGCATCCGTACCTCTCAGGTCCTCGTCCCTATGTGCTCCAGCGGGTATCTCGGGGTGATGATCCGTTGGGTGTAGATGGTTTATCTCTAGCGTTGCGGTCTTTAAGGAATTAGTCCGTGAATGTTCTCGACTTCTCGGGGGAGACATGAAATCTGAAGGGGATGGCGCTTCGTCCGAATGTCAGACGGAGAGATAAAGGAAGAGTGCCGTGTTGGCAGCAGTCAATCAATTGCAAATCGAAAGTGATTCTAGCTCGCATGTTAGGAAAATACTATCAAGCTGAAATGTGGAAGTCGCAAGAAGGGACGTTCATTTTTTCTAATACCACGGCATCGACATATTCGAAGGCCTCGGCGCCTACCTTAGACTTCTTCTAATGCAATTTATGTCCTCAATATTCAAACACACTGGCAGGGCTTCTGCATTCGTTTGTCTTTCCACGTCCATCTGCACCATACAAAGTCCAGGAATCCAGCCCAAGCAGACCTGGAGCATTTCGCATTACAACGTCCAAAAATTCCCAAAAACGAAAAGGACTAATAATATACAGCAAAGAGAGTAAGCACTGAGGACCATCGAAAGCGACCAATTAATTACGACTTGAAGCAACGAAATGGGGGGAAAGTATGTGCACTGCCCGTTTTACGCCAGTTGATGGGTAGGTAGGATGGGTACGGAGAAGCTGGCTGGCTCAGAGAGCCATTGCAATAGTTGGTACCGTAGCTAGGAAGATGTGTATGCCCAGGAATGACAATGGTATGTAGCAGCCCTGTTAATAGCCCTCATTACATGGGCAAAGGGCGGCTATGGAAGTGAAAAGCGACGTATCGCGTCCTTTCCGGAACGACGGGGCCGTCCGACTCTTTCAGGAATCAGGATCTATCTTTATCACTGAGGTTGATGAGACATGACCTCCACCTGGCACCAATACTTCCATGGAACAAACCCGCCCGATGGAGAAATGCCAAACAGCCTTCCTGGAGTTTGGAGGTCCTTCCCCAGTTCCAGATGGCCATAACTCATCGGACAGTTGGTCGGTGTTCGGTAGGGCCCGGCTTGGGGGTGCAATTATAGAGGGAAGGAGTGCAGAGGAGTGCACGCCCCACTGTGGTACTGGTACAGTGCAATGTACACATACGTGTACATTGAGGATGCCGTACTGTCCCCTCGAAGTATAACGGGCGCGATGTCAGATATGACCGGCAGGCAGTGCGTAGAGGGGTCCTCTGATCAAATGGGGTGAATTTGTTGAATGTGGGGAGGAGATTATAAGATGGTTGTCTGTTGTCGATGGTAATTGGAGACAGAGTTGTGTACTCGAGTACAGTGCGGATAAGTACAGTTGGGTTTGTGAATTGTGTGTGGTATTGTCGTGCATGGTATGCGTATAGTTGCTTGCGTAGCGGTAGCAATGTGTCGTGCGCGTGCGTGATGGATGGCGGTTGGTTGATTCAGGATCGATTGGCTGGTTGTGGGTGGATGGGGAGACATAGAGTCCTTTTGAGTCTTGACAAAAAAAGCAGCGAAGCATTGAGCAAGGCAGAGAGCAACGAATCTGGGAAGTAAATGAAGCAGCTAGTTGGAGGCTGAGATAAATTAGCAGTAGCGCGACAGAAGATTTATGGACGACCGTCCAGAGGGGGAAGGGCGAGTGCGTTAACTCTCGTGCGGCTGGGCTGGCACTGCTGATGTCGGGGCAGGCGCAGGTGTGCTCGTCCTCGTAGGCGCTGCTGACACCGACACCGCGCCTGAAGCTGGCAGTGCGGGCGATGGTGGAATTGCAGGACACTGTGACTTGGGCTGCCGATGGTTTATGCGCGTGACGCCGATCACAACCTCTGGCAACTTCCCCTCGTCGTCCTCTTCTTCCTCCTCGAGATCGTGCCCATCCAACGACTTGCGCGCGTCGAGCCGGGCGTTCTTCTGCGCTGTGCGCGACGGCGAGGGCATCGCGATGAGCACGGAGACCTGCAGCATCTCGACGCGAACTTTGTACGTTGTCGACTGGGGCGTCGTCGCCGCGCTGGTGCTTGCACCTGCGCCTGGTGATGCGAGGGTGGGAGGGACCAGCTCGAGGTCGCCGGCGTTCAGGTTGAGCGCGGGTGGGGTGGGAGGGGTAGAATCCGCGTGCAGACGGGAGGGTCGTCGGAAGAGGTGGCGCATGCGGGACTGAAGGCTCGGTGCTGATGCATCGTGGCTGGATGATGGGTCCGCGGGGTTGGCGGGGAAGTAGATGGCGTTGGGGTCCTCTAGGGCGGACTTGGGGATGCCTGACCAGTCTCTATATTTGCGCTTGACGAACACTGGCTGTGCAGCGAGGGGCTGGGACAAACGGGGCACAGAGATGAGTAAAGATTTTTTTTTGGAAGGTTCGATAGATGGAGGTGCGGGAGATGGTGTGTGGTGATGAAAAACGAGATGAAGATGATGGAGGTACTGACCATCATCTGGTCCCATTTTTCGCCCCCGTCAGCGAGCCAGGTGTCGATGAGCTTGGGTTTTGTGCCGAAGCGTTTCCGCTTTGAGCCCTGTGCGCGCGGCGCGAGTAGCATGCCTGCGGCCATGGCTTCCTCGAGCCTGCGCTGATACCTGCGCCTGAGGATGTAGGATCTGAGGACGATGGCACATGAGACGAAGAGGAGGAGGAAAAGAGTCGCGAGGAATGTAACGCTGGGTCTGTTTAGCTGTGAGAATGGGGCAAGCGAAGGAAGGGACACACAGATAGAGGTTGCTGGATGGGCCGGAGTTGTTGAAGCGTTCGGTGGGGGCGGCTGAGGACGGCGTCGAAGAGATGGTAGGGGCGGCGTCGGAGGGCTGAGGGGGAGCAGTTATTGTTGTGGAGGCCATGGATGCTGGAGGAAGGCAAGGGGCTGATTTCACAGAAACGGCAGGGGCTTGATGGGGGCATCAGGGCTACATAAGGAGCTGATCAATTTGTAACCATCCGCCCACCCCTTCCTTTCCCCCCAACCATGGCCGCCCCCGTCCTCCAGCTCCCAAACTCCCTCAACCTCCCGCCCCATCTCTCCGCCCACAAGTACTTCCTCGTATGTACTCTCACCGTCGCTGCTTGGGACACCCTCGTCCTCTCCCCTCGCACCTGGCGTCTCTGGAAATCCCCGGGCTGGCCCGCCCTTAAGATAATCTTCCACTTCCTCCGCATCTGGATGCCTGCAGAGTTCATTATAGTCGGTGAGCAGCTTCCCGGCCCCGCGCCCAATGTGATCGGCGTGCTCAACTTTTTTTCGCAGCGGTTGCCTTCTTTGACACAAAATGGTCCCAGTCGGTCAGTCTCCATTCCAACAGGCGCTCAGCCCAACTCTCATCTCCTCTATCTCCAGCGCTGCGAGAGCTTCTATCTTTTCGAGCCCATTGCCACCGCTATTCTCCTCGCTGCTACCTCTGGTGAGCCCCTCCGAGCTTCCCGGCATCAAACCCCCTCTCACCTCTATCTAGCCGTCCATGTTATCCGTATCCACGCCATCTATGACAAGAATCGTACCGTTCTCGCCGTCATGTCCGCTCTCTTCGCTATCCAGGTAGTCGTCACTGGTATCTGCTGTGGTTTCTATCGCTGTCCGTATTTCTTCCATTCATATTGCCACGGACCCTGTCTGACATCGAGCCCCTTTTTCCCCCCAGCGGTCCCTCTTCTCGAAGGTCAGGGATGCATTGCGGGCCCCAAGCACAACTGGGTCGGCATCTACTGGGTCGCCCCAACCCTCCTCTACAGCGTCTCGGTACGTTTTGTTACCCATCTTCCTCGTATTTTTTCCATCAAATTTATCTTGCCGTCGATCGCAGCTTGGCCTCGCCCTCATGCGCTCCATCCAGTCGCTCCAATCGCGCCCCCTAAGCCCTTGGAAGCTCATGCTCCGTGATGGACTCAACCTTTACGGCGTAAGTCTCCTTTCCTCGTGTTCCGTGAGGAGCTCTCCCTAATCAGTGTTGCGAACAGGCTATCTGGATCGTCAACATGGCCAACATGCTCTTCTGGTTCATCATCACCCCAACCGGCGAGAGCGACCCCATCAAGACCATCGTCACCTCCATGGCCGCCGTCCTGACCACCTCCATGACCCTCCGCATCATCCTCTCCGTGCGTGGCACCCTCGAGCACGGCGGCTCATTCGCCCTCTCTGCCAGTACCGGCGGAACGTCCTCGCGCACGACCCACGTCATCTCTGGTGCGCGCTCGGGCAACCACCCGACGAACATCTCGACGCACACGCCGCACACGTACACGCTCGACGACCTCCGCTCCAAGCCCGAGGGCGAGTGGGGCACCACCGACGCCGACAACAAGAGCAGCGTCCACGACGAAGCCATCAAGACCGGCTTCGTCCAGCCTCGCAGCGATAGCGATGTCAACGTCGGCGTCAAGATTACCATCGATAGGGAGATCGGCTATGACGATGAGAGCAACGGATACAGGAAGTAGGCGCTCTGCGCTAGTGTGTTGGGTCCCCTGCATCCTGTGTTCTGGGGCAAGTCAAGGGTATCTTCATTCAATCCACGGCTCGGGGGAAACGGGTCGGTGTGTGCCTGGGTGTGGCGGAGGCTGGACCGACAAGACAGGCATTTCGGACAATTGGATACCAGAGGAAAGGAGAAGGCCGTTTTCCGATCTATTCTTCCAAAACCACACATTTCTCTCCTCGTTCTCTCGCTTCTTTCCTTCTCGCTGACCCCCTCTTATCCATCCGTGCTGCTTCATGTGCCACTAGCTACACCATCTTATATCGTGTTGTGTGTGTTTCATGTACTTGCTTACCTCGGTGCGGTGCTTTATTTACTCCATTGTCGTTTCACATTCTACCATTTCGACGGCTGCCTACTGCTTATCTATATCTATTGCTACAATATCCTGGATAGATCTTCCTTTTTCCATGTACTCTAACTAACTGAAGCTATCTCAGTGTACTTGAACTTGAGCGCCGCCCTCCTGACATCCTCAATCTCGACTCGAGCTTTGGCAGCTCTGCTCCCCTTTGTATGGGTTGTGTGATATACTCCCGCTCCGCGTTTCGTCGGGAGAACACACGGTCGAGACCGCGCGGATGTCCCGCTTGCGTCGATCGACGATCATGGCGACCGATCGTATGCGCGTGGCTTCAATTTGCAATTTCCCTTTTGTTTATGCCCATCTTTCCTTTCTTCCACCCTCCATCCCTCCAAAGAAACCACAAAAGAACTCTACTCAAACAAGGCATCGAGGACCATTGAAGAGTTTGAAGGGTGGCTTGAAACTCGTTTGATAAAGACACGCACAGCTTCCTGATCACTGGCTGAATTCAGAGCGATCAGGAGCGATCTCGGATCACGAGTCACCGTGCGGCCGTCCAGAAGAGGAAGAAATTGCCCTTTTCGCGCTACTGTCGGGGCCTGGCGGGAGTGGCGAGATCATGACTCGGCTGGAGGGAAATTTGTCCCAAACTCGCCCCGAAATCAACCTATGCGAGCGGACAAAAATCGAAAACCGAAGTAAAATAAAATAACAAAATGTGACGGTACTTACTCTATGTTCACAGGTTACGAGTCCTACTTTAGTAGGAAACTCGTTTCTATACCCAGGATGCGGTCACAGAAATTCGCTCGTGGGATTGTAGCGATCTACCCACGGCCGCTGATTGGCTTGCCTCGTCACATCACGGCATGAACTCGATAAGATAAGATTGGTTTCACCGAGATCCCCATGCTATTGCCGTTCGTTGTTCGCTACCTCGCCTTGCCTTCGCTGCTACCACACCGCTCAGCTTGCCTTGAAGACAGCGCCGTACATACACCGCTCGCTACCGCAGGAAGAAGGGCAATATGCAAGGGGAGACTTAGCAAGGGGAGACCCACGGAAGAGAAGAGCAGCGAACGAACTGGACTCGGACAACCCGAGATGTGTTCTTTGCCGTGTCCCTCTCGCGCTCCCTCTCATCAGACCTAGCAATAGTTCAGTATACCAGTACTGAAGTACAATGAAACAGGATTATTATAATGATGTAGCATGAGACCAGTGATGTTTTTTTCTCCCTGCCATAAAAATAGAACTGAAGGGCAACTGCCATGGTGTCACTAGAAGGGCCGCGACGAGCGACCGAAGGTCGGCGACGAGCGGCCCCAAAAGATTTTCTATCAAATACTACATTATACATATGCCCTAACAGGCTTTCTGGTGTGCAGTGAATAATTTATTTGTTGCAGTTGGATAAAACCCGAGGCCTGGACAAAAAAGGACTCGTATTGCCACGCCCCGCGATGGCCCACACCGCACAAGTTACTTACTGGTGACAGCCTAGACTCACTGTCACTATGTCCGGCCGAAACCCTCTTTCAGTCGGTCTTTAGAGTTGGTGTCGTTGGTCACTATTTCTCCTTCAGTATTAAGCGCTGGTTGTTGGTCCACACCAAATAGTCGCTTAATGGCTAAATGGTTCAACAAAGCAAAATACAGCCAAGCACCATGTTTCTCGTATCAATCTTGCTCCTCAACCACCTTCATTGTCGCCTTTGTGGCCTAGTCGAACTGTAATTTCTCACAGCATGGTCAACGTCGCTCTTCGTAGGCCGCCCAATCCGCCCGTTGGGTTCTATGAAGAACCATCATACAGATCAGCCTATGATGGGCACGGCTACTGCACAGACTCGGACGCCATTTTAGGGGCACAATTTAGAGACCTCGAATTGGTTAGAAAGGCTAGTTACTTATCGCATATGCCGCTGCTCACAAGTTCGCTCTGACGAATCTCGATGCAGCTCGCTCTTCCACGGTCTGGCTTTGCTAGTGAGTGTTTCAGCTAAGAAATGTCTTTGATCGTGCGCTGAAGTCGTATTATCATCGCCAGCGACCATTGAGTCTACGTGCGTTGCTATTAAAGTATTGACAGCATATGCGTCTACAGCCATAGCAGTGAATGCCTATGCCGAATGTGCGGTTTTCAAGAAAATCAACGCCGCAGTCGCGGAAAGCTCCCATCAGGGCTTCCAGCACCTTCTCCACATGTGCCATTTTTTACGCATGAACAAGCATCTATCCTTTGTGTTCGATGTGTTGGGTTCCAGTCTCTGGACTCTCTGTCTGGAACAAGAGGGCGAGAGGCTCCCTTTGCCTGCTGTAAAGACCGTGGTCAAGCAATGCCTCCTTGCCTTGGACTGTCTTCACAGCGTATGCGGGTACATCCATGGAGGTCAGTGTCTTGTTCTGATGCTCATTTTCGAGCTTATTGCCTTATTCGCCCTTCCTCACGAAAGACCTCAAAGCAGATAATATCTTGGTTAATTTGGGCGACCTGAAAGCAACTGAATTGCAAGATTATATGAAAGTGGTCAAGCCTGCCATCTATGATCCACCGGGTTATCTATAAGATTCCGACGAGCCCATTTTTACCACCGTGTCACAACCACTACCGAATCTAGGGTTGGATCCTTCTCTGAACAATCTTAATGTCCGTATCATTGATTACAGCGAAGGTAACGTTATCCGTATCTCTCTGAGTACATCGACGCGTTTTGTTCTGACCTTAAATGGGCACAGCCTTTCTCATCGGAGAAATTTCAGAGAGCAGAGATTACGACGGCTGTTAAGCCACCATGTACCGTGCGCCAGAATTATTCTCGGTTATCCTCCCTCAGCTGCGATAGACATTTGGTCATTGGGTTGTAAGTATTGTGGGTTGCAATATCAACAATGTGCCACTTTCTGACCATGTATGAGCAGTTGTTTGAGCTCCTAACTGGATATCACCTTTTCGAAAACTCGGCGGAAACGCCCGACCTTACAACCTATTCACCCGACGCATTTGCAATTAATCACCGAGTTTCCAGAGCCATACCCATCACCGAGTTTCTCCATTAAATTTCTTGGTGCTATGCGAACGCGCGTCCCAACACTTCACCGCAGACGGTCAGAAAGACTTTCCATAGCAGAGTTTATCATTAATAATCACTTATACACAGGTTCTCTCATTGCCAGGATCTCTCATTGCCAGTACACCTGAAAATCTTCCCATGGAAGTTCTTCTGCCCGCCGTTGGCTCCACTGAAGACGAAGCAGAAGAAACTGGCCGTTTTCTGATGCGATGCCTAATCCCCGGACCTGCGAAAGCGCCCTTCCGCGCCGGAACTTTTGTGCAACGATTGGCTCCATGCTTAAGCGCTCAAGGTTAAGTGCACGTGTGGGCGGTCGAGTCGGCTCCAAGTTAGTTCGAACAAACTGCTTATATACGTATTCAAATTGTGAGATATTTACGCAGCATCCTCGCAGCAACCCAATCTCAACTTCCTCGAGTTTTTTTTTAGCTGTTTGAGTGCATGTTAGCTTTTGTGAACAATTTGATGGCGGATCGCCTCCTGTTAGTGTCCACGTCGTTTATTCGAGCAAGAACAGCATGAGTCCTGAATTGTGGAGCCACCAACTACTGAAACTGAAGACTGAAGATATGCATAGTACTGCGTATTAATAATGGCCCAAGTATAGGAGCAGTTCAAATCTTCCGTGTAGTTTTGAGCACTGAGGTTGGTGCTTGGCGGCCGCTTCCAGAATGACTGACGGAAGAGAGTAGGAACATACGGAAGCGTACTCAATTAGCGGCTAGCGGAGAGGGTTATGATCCCGACACAAGAAAACGTGAAATGAATTGCAGGTGAGATTTGTGCAGTGCAAGATAGAAGGAGGCGCACCAGGACGCGGCTAGTGAACTACCGTCGAGGTGATGAAGAGATTAAACAGTCTGCATTTGTTCATACGACGCTTCTGATATACAAACTTTGGCGAGACGACGACGCAGTCTTCTTGAGATGGGTAAAAAAAGATAATCGAGGGGTAGGAGAGAGGGGAAGAAGAAAATGCATTGAAAAGCGAGAACAAATGTATGTGCACACAGAAACTATGCTTTTAGAAAGTAAAGTTGAAAGTTGTGACGGAGGCGGGCGAAGGGTGTTGGTAGGCGGGCGGCGTGAAGAACGAAAGAGCAGCCACTGTGTATGTTCCAGTAGGAGATGCTGAAAATGGTCCATGTCTCGACGAATTACACAGAGAACCCGACAATTAGGCCAGATACAAGGGAGGACGACTTTGAAAGAACAGGAGAAAGAAGGAATGAGCGATCGTGCATATCATAGACCAAGGGGAAAGCGGGTTTGCATACGAGGATAATAGAGAGGGAGAGGAAACTGCGCTACACAGAAGGATGCGGTTATGCCATAGAAGAAAAAAATATGAAATGAATGAGGATGCGGAAGTCATACATATGGTTGGGCCTGTTCTTACAAAACACATACAACCGTTGGGCCATATGTGCTGGCTGCGACGATAGCAATGCGACGACGGGAATATGCCGGGTAGTTGGAAGTGTCTATGAGGGTGTGTTGAATAAGGGGATTGGAAGGATGCAAGGTAGATGCTAGGTTTCCTTGTGACGATTAAGATTGGATAGCTTTCAGTTCTTGGACCAGTCGCTGAAAGAAGGGTTAGAAATGAAAAAAAAAATAAAACACTAAGGCGATGGTCTCACTTCTGCGTCTTTCAGCAACGATTCCGGATCGATCGACCCTTCACTGGCTAACCTGACGCCGTACTCCAGTAATTGGTGCATATAGTATGGGGTAATGACGGCTTCGTTCTCCTTGAGCGCCGGTTGAGCAGGAGCTAAAAAGCACGAGAGCATCAGACATCTGGTAACTGGTAGAAACGGTGCGTCCTCACGTTCTTGTGATGCCAACCAGCGATCATTAAGCAAGGAAGGTATTGTCGCGCGCTCCTTGGCATTGCGGCACAAGCAGCTCTTGATGGTGGCCACAACATCCTTCCGGACTCGCACCTTGAGGTGTTCTAGTCTCTTTGGAGGTTCAGGTGGTGCCCCTGGAATGCCGGCTTTCGACGATGGTACAGTAGGAACTGAATACTCAGGATATTCAATCACATGTGTCAAATCAGGGATCGCCTTCATCTTGTGGTAGACAGAAAGATGCTGGAATGGTGGTTGACCGTATACCATCTGGTATAGGATGATACCCAAGGACCAAACGTCCGAAGGGCGACCGACTTTCAGTCGGCGCATACCATCTGGCAGTTCGATGGCTTCAGGACTCATGTAATTGACAGTGCCAATCTGTTGAGGTGATCAACATTCGAAAGAGTTGCGATGATTAGATAGGAGCTTACCTGGTGATCTCGTTGGATGTTCGTTGTATCGTTGGCTATTGCGTTCGCAATACCAAAATCGATTAGCTTCAGCTGACCGCGGACCAACACAAAGTTTGCGGGCTTCAAATCTGAATGCACGATCTTTTCTTCATGAATCACTTGCACTGCTTGGAGCATCTATACGAAGCTGGGATCAATAAACTGAACCCGACCTTGGACTAGATACGAAACATACCTGTTGCCAGTAGTAAGCAACCCAAACCATGTTCAGCTGGTCCTTCGTCTGCTCTGATAGCAACCGAGCAAGGTCGATCTCGCCACATTCCATTACAAGCAAGAGGTGCCCTTTATTACTCCCAGTACCCGGCTTGAGCTCGCTATCGATCAGGCGAATTATTCGACTATTACCATCGAGGCGTTTGAGGAGTGCGATTTCGTTCATATACCCATTCATAGTTTCCGTGTCCGTCTTGTCTAACGAAACCCGTTTAATGGCGTAAAGTTCGTTGGCGTGGTTGAGCACACGGTAGACACGCGATGAGCCTCCCTTGCCTATCATGTCCAGCCGAGCATAGGCTTTCTTGTTGACCTAAAAAGAGAGAACATCAACACAGAAGAGCCGAGAATAAGTCAATTCCACAAACCACAATATGCCGATTGAATTGAGTAGCCTGACTTTGGGCAGATGATGGAAGTGCTGACTGCGACGAAATTGTTGGAACCGACTGCGAGTGTTGTTGCTGTTGAGACAACTGAAATTGCTGCCACTTTCTTTCTCTGTCACGATCCTTCTCTCGTTCTCTTTCCCTTTCGCGTTCCCTTTCCCTTTCACGTTCCCTCTCTCCAGAGCTACAGGCACCTCCATGCTCGTACTCGTCATCCCTTTCTTCTTTCTCCACACCTGCCCAAGTCTTGCCAAGAGGATGAACTGGAGGATCCGATTCTCGTAACGTCGAGGGTTCTGGAGCCGTCGGGCTTCGTCGATGCTTTGCTACATCTCGAGCTGCTTTACTTGCGGTCGCAGGTGAAAGGCGACCTTTGGCAGGTGGAGATGTACGTCCCTTCAGCGAGGTGGCAGGAGAGAGTCGTCCTTTCGCAACAGGAGGGGATGCACGCCCTTTTGACGTTGCGGAAGGAGAAGGGCGTGCATGAAGGCGGGGCGCTAGCGGAGGGGACCCTCGATTGGAATCGACAACCGTTGGTGAGCCAAGAGATACAGCCGATGTGGGAGGGACGAGGCTTCGGAGAGTGTCCGAATCCCGTCGCCTATGCCCGTATGCGGGTCTCGATGACTGAAGTGGCTGGTTATGGGTAGGAGAAGACGAAAATTCATCCCTGCGTTCCATTTCGTCTTGGGCACGATATTCTGAGAGATGCTTAGCTGTATGTTCGAAGCGTAAGGGAAAGGAAAACATGCTTTTGAGCTCTGCCCTACCATCTTGATCTTGTCGTTCGCGCTCCTGGGCTGTAACTCTTCGAGGTCCTGCAACACCGTCTGCGTGATGGCCTGACATTTGAGACATTAGAGGGGCATAATAAGCGATTCTCAATACATACCCGTACTGGTGCCGGGCCTTGAATTAGGGTTCTGGTACTGGTGTTGCAACTGTAATTGGTAGTCGTCGTTGTCTGTACGGAACGTATTCAGCAAAGAACCCGGAAAAGACAAGAAACTACTAACGGAGGGCATCGCTTAAACTGGCAGATCTACGAGGTCGCGTGTTGCCAGACTGCGTGAGACCGTTCACGTTGATGCTCAGGCCACGAGTGCGGACTGCACCTGTTGGGATGGGCTGAGGCAGTGGGATGTTTGCTGGCTCAATAGCAGTTGGGAGCGGCTCGTCTTCTGGCTCCGTGTCCTCTCCTCCAACAGGAGCGACGACGGGAGAACGACGGCCACCTGTCTCGTTGTCACTACTCTCAACCTCGGAAATGCGATCGACGTTGGTTTGAGCATTGGAAGTACCATATTTGGTTGCGGACGATGACTTCATGATTCGACCGACACGGTTGGGACCGGGCAAGACTGACCGGGCACGTTGTGCGGACACGTCCGCGAGCGGTCTGCCACTCGCACTGCTGGAGCCATTAGCAAGATAAGCTGCTCGTGCTGTCGTCAAACGTGTGGAGGCTGAGGACATAGAGCGTGTAACCAGGGGTGGCGAATTTCTTTGCTTCGTCGCAACCGAAGCAGCTTGAACAACGTAAGGATGCTCATCGGATTCGCTAATATTCTCCTTTTCTTCCTGTAGTGCATAGTCGAGGGTCTGTTTCGCCCGTGATGCTCCCATCGATTCGTGTCGCTCACGCGCGTCTTCGGTCGCCACACGGCGTGGTGCTGCACGGGGCTTCGAGAGCGAAGATGATGTAGGCGCTAAGTACGAGGGCGCTGATGAAACAGGGCCAGACGCGACTCGTTGAAAGGATCTTGCTGGGCGGTCGTTCTGTGTCACCATTGAGCCTCCTGTCGAGCCTGTGAGGATGGGAAACGCGCTTTCTGAACGCGAAAGAGATATTCGTGGGACGGGTGAGGCGTGTAAATCCGGAGATGAGGGTTTGAGGTTTGGTGGATCTGGATGGAGAGATGTCTCCTGAGGTGTTGGAGGCGACGAGTTGTTGGATTTTGAAGACGAGCCCTTGGAAAGACGTATGAAGTTTCCATCCTGGTCAAAAATGTAGTCAAATGAGAGGTCGTCGATGATTGAGGAGTCGTCCGAGTTGGGAGTCGTTGACTTTGAATTGGAAGAGAAACGGCGGTCGTCGGGGGTGCGTGGGGGCGAATTCGAAGGGCTTACTGACATGATTGGAATATACCGGAGAACGAAAGAGACAGCGACGAAAGCAAAGAGGAAAGCACGGTG
Source organism: Cyclocybe aegerita (assembly GCA_902728275.1). NCBI lineage: Eukaryota > Fungi > Basidiomycota > Agaricomycetes > Agaricales > Hemipholiotaceae > Cyclocybe > Cyclocybe aegerita. The sequence goes on along the minus strand of CACVBS010000033.1, from coordinate 421,914 downwards.
GACAAAGCAAAGGAAAACGAAATATCAACGCCAAATATCAACTCGTGGTCGAAACCAACACCACGATGCAACCAGGACCCTTAACACTACTTCTCGTTTTGGTCTGATTCTTCTCCCGGCTAGCTCCGGACACCCCATACATGGCAGTTTGGCCTCGGGGTCCTTCCTCATGGCCACCAACGCGATCACGGGACTAATCACGTCGGTTACGCGTCCGCCGTCAACTAACCTTCAACATGTTTGTGAATTCTCTATTTCATTGCTGCTGTCCAGTGTCGAATGTTAGCCACCGATGAGAAGCCATGTACAAGAGATAGTGGGTTCAGACTCCAGAACATTGGATTTGCAAGAGATATGCATACTATTAGCTGATTACAGTTTAGCCTTGCCAGAAACTGGACAGGACGCCGAGCCCTCAGACACAACGACCTTGTTCATACCGGCTACGATTTCCTCGACGCCCTTCTCCAGGTCCTTCAACAGTTGTTCGCAGGTGGGGATATCGTTAATCAAGCCCACAGTAACGCCAGCACTCCAGATTCCAAGGTCAGGGTCACCTTTCTCGTACACCAAGCGTCCACGAGCTCCGGAGACGAGATCCTTGATATCCTCGAATTTGGCATTTCCGCGACGTTCAATTTCTACAACCTCCATGGCGACTTTGTTCTTGTAAACACGGGCCGTGTTACGAAGACTGCGGAAGATATGAATCGTGTCTCGCTCTGTTGAAGCAACGATTTTCTCTTTGATATTTTGGTGGATAGGACTACGAAGAAAGTAATATGTGTTAATTCGCAGGAGGACTTTGTGATTCTGGTGTACTCACGCCTCAACCGTGCACATGAAACGTGTCCCCATGTTAACACCCTTAGGAGAAATAAATAGTCATTCTATGATTATACGTGAAGGCTGACTCACAGCTGCACCAAGAGCGAGAGCAGCAGCAAATCCTCGAGCGTCAGCGATACCGCCAGAGGCAATGAATGGAACCTTGAGTTCCTTGACAGCCCTGGCCAACTGAACGAAGAACGCCTTTGTTATGAAGACTGGCAGAAATAGCTTTAGTAGCTCACCAAGACAAGACCGCCGATGTCGTCCTCGCCAGGATGACCAGCACCTAGTTTGAGATACGTCAAGAGCAGAACCAGATGGTGTTGAGTAGGACGACTCACACTCGAAGCCGTCGATACTCAACACATCAACGCCCAGCTTCTCAGCGCTCTAAAGGAACAGAACTTGAGCCATCGGAGAGAAGGTTGATTTAAAATCTTCTGTACCTTGGCGTGCCTAATGGTCGTACATTTGTGAATAACAATGCAACCTTGGCTCTTGAAGTATTGGATCAGGGGTCCAGCTAGATGTCTATTGTCGTTCTCTTGTCACCACCGCAGAAACAAGAGGGCGTACGATTGTTTCCTGCAGTCTCAAAGATCTTGACCCCTTCCTCAACAGAAACTCGGGCATAACCAGCATAGTCGGGAGGGTTAATGCTTGGTAGGAGGGTGATGTTGACACCAAAGGGCTTCGAAGTCAGTTTCCGGGTCTCGCGGATCGCGACTCGAAGAGCGTCTGGAGAGGGTTGGGAGAGGGCAGTCAAGACGCCTGTGAGTTTTCGATGTTGGCATCAAAAGGTTTGCCCGTTGTGCTCATTCAACAAAAGAGATGGGACATACCCAAACCGCCAGCGTTTGACACAGCCGCTACCATAGGAGGGAGACCAACCCTGAGAGAGTGTTTGTAAGTAATGGGTCCAACGATCTATGACAATATGATTGGATCTACCATTGCATTCCTCCTTGCACGGCTGGACTGCAGTCAAGGGGAGTATCAACCCAGGTCGAAAGTTAGGAAGAGCAGACGCACATTCGGATGCCGAGCAGTTTCGTGAGAGGTGTAACAATCATCTTATTGGTGGTCGAAGTAGAGAAAGCCCTAGCTGGAATGGGAGGAGCTTTTTGAAAAGCGGGCAGTAAAGGTATCCGGTTAACAGGAGATCCGAAGGCGGTGGGCCTGAATAACTGCTTAGAGGGGCTGGATTGAGCGATGAAGTTTGGGCTTGTGTTGGCGCTATAAGCCGGTATAAGCCTTCGAGAGCAAACAAGAGCGATCGCAAGTGGTGGCTTCGAGAGAGGGACAGTGGAAGCAGAAAGCATGAGCTCTTGCCTGGTCATGTAGGCGGCGCATCTCGCTGTGCCGGGCCCGGTTTACCGTAAAAGGGAAGGTGTTTTAGAGGCAGCTTCGCCATCCCAAGGGTTTTCCTTTTGCGGACGCGGACCGAGCGATGACCGAAATGACCGAAGAGACATCACGTGATAGAAAGAACCGAATTGAGAACAGTTCCGGGCCAAGAAACGTCCCTGCCGAAGTGTGAAACGGAAATAATGACGAAATAAGATACCTGCCGAGGAGTTTGAGCGAGGTTTCAGACGAAAACCCTGGCCAGAAAAGTGCACAGAATTGCTTCCGGAACACCCTTGAAATCACCAATTTTTCGTTTTAGAGCATGATTTCCTCGGTCAGGTGATGGAGGGCCGGGGGCCGGAGTTCCGGGCCGAAGCACTTCAACAGAGCAATGTCAAGTATGTACAAACGACAATGTGACTCAACCACTTGCATAAGCGAAACTCAGAACTTGTCTCGAAGGATCAGGCGATGGCAATTATGCAATATTCGAGTGCCAGACGGTGAATTTATCCAAAACTTATCCTCAGCGCACTATGTTGGCAACACTTCCAACTCGGACTTAATGAACATCAAGACCCAAAGTATCGCTCGACTGGCTCATGCTGAGGTTCTTAAGTTGTCGCTGGAGCAGCAGCTTTGTCCTCCTCGTCAAGCTTGTCCAGCCACTTTGAAACAAATTTGGAATGGGCCCCATAGTTTACCGTCGCATCCAGAGCATCCCTGCGATATGAAAACGTTTAGTTTACGGTATGCAAGTCTATATTGTCAGTATCATTCCTCAGCACACTCACCTCAGGATCCCCTTCTTGTCGATTATAAATGTCACCCGCGCAACTGTGGCAAGTCCCATCAACCCTTTACCAACTCCATACGCCGTGACAGCCACTTTATCCACGTCGCTGAGCACAGGATACTATATAGTTCATGCTCCAGTTAAAGATCAGTGAATGCAACTACCAGAAGATACTTACCGTCAATTTCTCTTTCTCGACGAATGCCTGCTGCTTTTTCACGGAATCGGTGCTAATGCCGATGATCTGCACCCTTCCAGGCTTGAAAGTGTGCTTCTCTGGGTGCGAAATATTTCGTATGTCGAGGTTGGTAAAGATGTTTGTACACACCCGCTATGGCATCTCGGAACTGGCATGCCTCTCGAGTACATCCATATGTGCCTATGATCCTATGATTAGCAGATATCTTAGAAGCGATCCGTTATTGGGAACGGTGGAGATACAATACCTGCGTGTGGGTAGAAGAAAATCGCAGCGGGTAAACCAGTTCCACCTGGGGTGAACGTGAACGTCTGACCGTCGTAATTTGGGAGAGTGATGGAAGGAGCAGGCTTCCCAATCAATGATTGGAAGGTCATGGTTGGCGACAAAGATACGTACTCTTCAAGCTTCAACTCTGAGGAACTTATATACGGTGTGGTGTCCTGTGCTGACAGAGACAAAAAGGGAAGTGCACTAGGTCTCACTGGATGTTGTAATCATGAAGCATGATGCATGATTTCCGACAAACTTTACAAGATATGCGCATGACCTCGAGAACAGCGGTATGATGAACAAGAGGCCAACTGCGATTCATCAGTCCAAGAATCCAGACTGAACCTGCACATGAACGTTCGATAGTCGGAAATTATGTGGGCACTGAAGAGGGTCATGACAGTCTCGCGACTGGGTGGACGAAGCGGAAGGGAGATTTTGAAAAGGATTATTTTAGCGTCGCATGTTGCATACGGTGAGGAAAGAAATAACATGCAAGATCATACAGGGTGGAGGGCGGCAACCATTTACTCGTCATCCTCTTCTTCCTCCTCCTCGTCATCCTCCTCCTCCTCCTCATTAGCCTTCGCCTCCTCAATAACAGCGGTGGCAATTCGATCCAAGTCCCGCTGACCGTCTTGCGAGATTCTTCGACCGCCATTGCCTGTTTGCTCTAGCACGCCGATTTTCTCCAGCGATTGGCAGACTTTCCGTTGAACAGAAGCAGATGCATCAGCATGGTGGGAGGGTCGGTTGCCGCGTCTGTTTCGTCCACCGTGGAGCTTGGTAAGAGCACCGATGCCAACATCCTTGCGGAGGTATATGTGACGAGCAACGGCAGCTGGAGGGTCATTATTTGCAAGAACTGTTTATGATATTACTGGACACACCTGCACGGATGTAGTACCAGTCGGGATCATAAGGGGCAAGCTCCTTGAATGAGCCAGTTTTGACAAGGTCGACCCATGAAGGAACCTCGAGCTTTCCGGAGCGCTTCAGGTGGGAGGCATAGGCGGCGATGAATTGATCAGCGCTGGAAACATGAAAACGAGTTGCATGAGTATTCCGAGCTGTCTGGAACCGCGGAGAGGATGGCCTGACCTAACGTCTCGTACTCCCGGCATTTTGATGAGATCGTCTTGAAGAAGGGAGCGTGGGGGCTGTCGGGCGCGACGTTGGCGGCTTTCTGTGTATCGCCCTTGGGCGTTCACCAACAGCGTGTGGGGGGCTTCGGGATGTTCCGAAGAACTGTACAGCAGATGACAATTAGTCAGCCCTCCCCATTGCTCGCGAAGCGCTCCAAGATTGTATGAGCGTTTGAGTTCTGGGCATGTTCTGCTCCATCGGCGAGGGCAATTGGATCTCTTTCCGAAATGACATGGTTCAAGCTCATTGTAAGATGAGTTTTCGTAATTCTCGTTTACACCTGGCTTCATAGGTCTATTCGATTATCACGAAACCATTGCTTCATATCTGTAGCGCGTAAGGCTGAGACGGCGCTATAAGCCGCCGCAAGAGGTGACGAGGACTGTCCTATTTCTGTCCAACGCTAGAGAGTCAACTTACGTGGGTGCTCTTATTCGCCATGTCTTGTTTATCGCTGCTCCGATACTCTTCCCACGGTTTCTCTCCGTCTCTCACTGCGTACCCAACCGCGGACGGCATTGTGCAAGGTGGTTGGGTCACTCCTTCACCCTTACTCACAATGTCGGGCATAATTACAACACCGGTATACATCCTTTTCACCAGAGCCGACCTTACCCCGTCAGAGACGATCTTGTCCCCCATAGGCATCCTCCCAGCGGAGCTCCTCATCGAGATATTCTCCCACTGCGTTGCAAACGAACCCACCACCCCTCCGACCCTCCGGCAAGTCTCATGGCGGTGGAAGAACTTAGTCGACAGCTCCCCACGGTTGTGGCAAACAATTGTACTCGACAACGCGGACACCAATACGAGGTTCTCCGAACACCAAGTAGCGTTGTGGATGGAAAGGTCGAAACCGCTGAAATACGACGTTGAACTCAATGTTGACAACCCAGACTACATCCTTCCTCTCCTTTCGCCACTACTGTCGTCCATCAACCGTTGGCGGGCATTCCGTCTCAGTGGCAAGCGCGACGAAGAAATCCCTATGGCGTCGTTGGAACTTACCCCCGATTCCCTTACCCACCTACATCTATGCTTGCACGACTTCGATCAAGACGATTTTGACGACGACGAACCTCGGATCACATTCTCACCTATTAACCCTGGCCAATGCACCAACTTTGCCTTGAATATATAGATCTCTCATCTTCCTTCACCCATCCTCCTTCCGCCTCTACGTTTCGTGCACCTAACGATAGCAGAAGGCGGGCAAATTGGTTTACACACGCAGCCGAAATACATTCTCGAATTCCTGACATCATGCCCGGAGTTAGAGTCCTTCTACCTATCTGGCTGGCCACACGACGGTCCGGTCATTGGCCCTCTCCCCGTGGTTCACCTTCCAACCCTTGTAACACTACACTTAAAGAGCACTTGCTTCGCTCGTGCAATTCTATCATCACTTATAACACCACGTCTCGAAAGCCTTTTCTTATCCCATCTGAACGTCGACTTTCAACTCTACAACCAGTACCACGAAGACGGCGACAGCGAAGATGAAGCACGAGACTATTCACAGTCGCCATGGAGTGATCAAGCCACAGGAATGGGTTTGCGGAAGTTGATCATCCGTTGCAATCCCCCGATTCGGGTTTTGGAGATGGACTTTTGCGACATGCGTACGAAGGATTTCCGATATGTTTTCGACCGGTTACCCATGCTGGAGGACTTTTACATTGTCGCATCCGACATGTCGGACAAGGTCATCAATCTTCTTCGTCCTATACTCCCCGATGAAAGCGATCGAGTTGTACAATTGCGGCTTCCACGACTGCGTAAGCTCAGGCTTGCAACTTGTCAGCGCCTGAACGGAAAGGCCATCGTTGAAGCTCTCACCGATCGTGTTCAGTGGGCAGACGTGCATCGTTCTGAAGACACATTGGTAGAGGTGGTAGTTTCGGGCTGCGAAAGATTCTCTCAGTGGCATCGGCATCTTCTTTCTACAGTATTGCAGAACCGATTGCGCCTTTAGAAAGAGACGGCCCTGCATATGTTCCTCTCAATCTCCAAGTCATCCATGGACGGTTTGTTAAGTTTGTTCTGTATCCGTATTTGTAGCTCAGCCTCATTGTATTTCTTTCTCGCACACACAGAATGCAGAGTCGTGACTCCTTCACGGTCGTACGAGAATAGGATGCTCCAAGTGTCCTCCCGCAAGTCTTACTACAATCTCAGCGACTTATCCCCTTATGTTGTCAAACATGCCCTGATGATTATGATACCGATGTATGTTGTCTTGAATCATATCGCTCTGCAACTCTCAGGGTGTCGAAACCGCGCAACCTCGAAACCAGGTCCTTGGTCCCACACGCGACCGATATAAGTCCCCTGCATAAAAAGGGAGGTGAACAGTAGCACCTTCCATTTTATGCGCCTCATCTTCGTTGGTCAGTCATGTTCTCTACTGAACGACTTATCCTGCGAGCCACTCGACCCAGTGACGACGAGGACATGCTCAAGCTCTACAACGACGAACGCGTCGCGCCATGGATAACAGAGGGTTACCTCGTCCCCAAGCAACCCGGCTACATGGAGAAAATCAGAACCTTCGTCGACTCATCTCTTCTGTTTGTCGTCCTGGAGGAAAAGGAAACCGGAGCATTCGTTGACGCTACAGGTTTTGTACACCAGCCCGAACCGAAAAATCGCAATGCAGTCATTTTCATCGCTCTTACCCAGGCGCACTGGAGCAAAGGCTATGGCTTTGAAGCCATGAATTTCCTCATTGACTATGCGTTCCATAGTATGAACCAGCACCGAGTGTCCCTAACTGTGTTCGAAGGAAACGATCGTGCGATTGACTTGTACCATCGCCTGTGAGTGCTCCAACCCGATTTCGCATGTTCATACTGACTTCCCGGTCTAGCGGCTTTGTCGAGGAAGGCAGACACAGAAAGATTGTGTGGATGAACGGAGCCTGGCGTGATACATACTACATGGGCATCCTGGAGGACGAGTGGGCCGAGAGGAGGAAGACCCACGTCACTTCGAAAGGAAAAACTTGAGCTGACTCTGATAAACTGCCGTTCTCCAACTATTTCCTTAGTCTCCCACTATTTCCTTAGTACAAAGGTCAATACCTCGACCCAACACCTCCTCTACGGATCCGGATAAGCCGGAACCCACTATTACCAGGGACAGGCGGCTCCAATGAATATGTGTAATGAAGATGGGTGGAACGGCTCTTATCAGCACGACAAGGTTTTGAAGCCAGAATGTGCGCAAGAAATATAAATTATATTGCCTCTGTACAACATCACTCCTCTGAAATCCTCTCAAAAAACTGCTTTAATGTTCCTGCCAAAACATCCGGCAAGGCTTCAACGTTTCGCAAGACGACGTAGTACTCGAAAGGAAAGGACTCGAGATATTTCTGCATGCATATTTCTGTCTTCCCATTCTCTGTCCTTAGTTCGGCCTTTTCCATCTGAAGGATCGATCCATGGTGCGGCCCTCCCGAGTTGGTCGGATCTGTCGCTTGAAGAGAGTCGATAATAACGAAGACGATCATCACCCGCTGTTCCTCCGCTTTCCTCAAAACAGGACGAAGCCCTTCGTGGTCCTGACACATTCCATCGGAGATGATGATTTGTAATTGCCACAGATCAGCAGACGACGCAGAACACATCGCCTTGCGTTCTCTGGCTTTCTCCAAGGCCTTGAGGCTTGTTTGCAAAAGAGACGACACGTTGGTGGCCTTCTGAGTGAATCGAAAAGCATTCAAGACCTTGGTCCCCGCCTGTTCAGTGAATGGACCTTGATCAAACCCATGAAGTAGGTCGACAGTCTCTCCGAACTTGGAAATAGCAACATCACCGGATTCGAGCCGGCTAAGAGCTTTTGAGATTAAGGCCAGTGCTTGATAGGCCAAATGGATAGAATGGGATTCCGCCATGGAACGAGAGTCATCAATAGAAATGAGGACTTGGTATTCTCGCGTGCTGGGTTTCGTGCGACGCAACCAGATCTTGTCTTTTGTGTAGTCGCTGGCAATATAAGAAATGACTCTCTTCATGTTCAGCCGCTTCCCGGTGCGATAATCCCCTTTCAAGCGAGTGGCCAAGGTCGGTTCCAGAATCAAACGGAGCTGTTCACATAGAGTGTAGGCTAGGTCGTGAGTCAAAGATTCATAGAGTCGCCAAATATGCTCCGCTCCGCTCTCGGGATAGTCTGCAGCACGCCAAGCTGTGAGCTCCATTTCGGTGTTCTGATCATCATCGATGACCTCGGCTGTTCCGGCTCGGACTAACGGATGAGGAGTTTGAAGGTCAGAAGTTTGACGCCGGCCGACTTGGAGAATGGCGCCTTCCGCATCATCGTGTCGGTCTGCTCTGGGTACTTCAGATGGTTGAGCCGCTTGCTGAGGAAGGGGAACATGATCTTCCGTAGGGGTTTCGTCAACATCCATTGGCGCGAATGCATTTTCTACTTTCATTTCTTCGTCGACGATGGTGATTTGATCAAGTTTGGCCACTTGTTCTTCCCCTGCTGGACCCAAGGCCTGCATATTATGATCTGCGTCTTGAGGGCGCAGATACTCAATTTGAGACTGGTAGTTCGAATCACCCACATATTCATGAGGAGTGTCATCTTGGTCACCACTGAGAATCTCATCGAAACGTTGTCGAATCTCCTTCAGCATATCGCTGAGGCTTCGAAGGGGATTTGGCACTGTGGTACATTGACTTTCGCTTTGGGAAGGATCTTGACCCTGTCGAAGACCAGACATCGCTGAACCAGTGCCGCTGTGATCTGTTGGCTCCATTTCGGTTGCCTGTCCTTCAGGAGAACTAAAAATCAAGATTAGGATGGATCCAGTAAGCACGAAAGGTCATAATATACCTGTTCCCGTCCAATGTCTTTTCGTCGCTTGCACATGCTTCACCGGATCGGCCCTTTGCTACGCCAGCTTCTCCAGTTGATGCGCTTCCATCGACTTCAGTACTAGGAACTTCGTTCTGGTCCGTCGTCCCATCTGCTTTGGACATGTCCGGTTGGGCTATAGCGTCTTCAGAAACACCTTCATCGTTCGTATCGTATGCCTTTTCTGCGTCATTTTCAGCAGAACCCTCCTCGCTGTGCAGCAATTCGCCTTCGTCCTCGTCCTGGAGGGGCTCACGACTAGGATCGTGCATCGCAAAGTCATCGATCTGAGGATCAACCGCAGTTTCCTCCTCTTCCATCTTCCCGGCCTCGTCTCTTTCTGCTTCGTCCCCAACTAGATCAATGTCATCAGGAAGATCAAGCGTGTTGGCTTCAGGAACGTGTTCATCCGTTGCACCGCCCCCGGTATTTGGTTCACTGCTCTCCTCTTCTTCACCCTCACTAAACTTCTCCTCTTTGTCCAGTTCCATGTCCTCGCGACTAGTTCTATCGTCTCTCGTCTTCTCTGTTGTTTTGCTTTGATGCTCGCTTTCCTTGGCAACGACTTCAGAAGCACCTCCCTGTTCCTTTGAGTGATCTTGGTCAGCCTTTTCCTCTGTATCATTCGAATCCCCTGAACCCTTTTCATCTCCCCACATCTTTTCATCGATTGTTGAGGGGTCCAGTCTGTCAAGCTCGTCCAGGATTTCGTTGAGGTCAGCTTCACTGCCAGCGTCAGATTGGTCGGCATTGTCAGAACAGTCGTCTGGCAAGTCTTCCAGATCCCCACTGAAGTCATTATCCATTTCGATGGCACCTCCATCCTCATGTCTGTCTTGAGCCCCCTGGTCTTCGTCATTATCTCCTTTGAGACCTTCAATCTGACTTTCATCTTGGATATCCTTGGAGGCATTCTCCGTTCCGGATCCCTCTCCAATACCAACTCCGTCAGAAGTTTCTGGCAACTCGGCTCCAGCATCATTCTTGTTTGGAGGTTTACAGAACCCTTGTTCGCAGAGTGTATGGAGAATGGAGCAGAGGATAAAGTTCAGCTTGAATAGAGCCTTGGTCCAACGACTGTGTGAAACAAGCTGATCCTTGGCAAGTGCGAGATAGAGATTGAGGAAGGGAATGACTCTGGATAGTTCTCCGCTGATGTCATCACGAGACGTAAGGCTAGCTAGGAAGTCGTTCAGACGGGCGTTGACCCCCGCCAAACTCAAGAAGTGTGTAAAATCACGAATGCTGTGATAACCTTTGAGGGCATATTTTTCTGGGTGGTCTTCCTGCAAACCATCGGCTTCCCTGGAGCAGCGATGAACAAATGCCTGAATGGACAACAAGAGCGAATTGAGCAGTGAGCTGAACTTCGAGTCATCTGAAATCGTGGTACTCTCAGACGGGAACAAGGGAGCTGGTGTTCGTTCGTTAAGCCATTCCTGGAGGGGGAGGAACAAATAGCCGAGCCGCGGCTCACAGGCTCTCCAAGCTATGATGCGGGCGTTGACTTGGGAGATATGTTCCGTGGCCCGGAGTAAAAGCTTATTTTCCCCTAGAGGTGTCGCTCAGAGAACTAAAAGGCAGATGAAAGCCGAAAGACTTACACTTCTGGAGAATAGGAGGCATATTCGGACTGATGTCGGAGACGATAGACCTCAGTTCGTTCTCGAGACTAACAGTCATGCGGAGAGTGTCGGAAAGTTCGCCGAGCAATGAATCAGGAATTGACGACCCCACTGCGAAGTAGTCGACGACAGGCACATTCTTCAGCAGCTCGGAGAGACCATGCGATATTTTGACGTGCGCCATCAAAAGTGAGGAGATGTGCTCATGAAGGTTGGGCCCTGTAGGCACGAGATTTTCACTCGAGGAGGAAAGTTGTTTCAATCGACCGAGAGTCGTCGAAATTTGTCCGAAGACGGTTAGCGACATAGTCAGCCTGCATTTCGCAATCAGTTTTAGTGACTGAAAAATCATCATGGGTCACTCACCTATTCCGAAGGTCTAATGCCATAGAGAACCCGGATTCAAGGAACATTTGCCCTCTTTGCAGCTCGCGTGTTGTCAAGTCACCATGGTGGTTGGGAAGGGAGGATCGCAAGATGGTCAAAGAGCCACAGAGTTTTGTGAAATACCGTTCGCCATTGTCAACAGAGATATCAGCCGGTGTCTTTGGCATAATGGGCTGCTCCTTGATCCAAAGCTGATCGGTATGTTGCCGAAGAACTTCGGGTTTCAGACTATTCGAAAACCCTGCATGCTTTAGCTCCTTCAAGAGATCAGACCATGCTTTTCTCTTTCTGACTAGCAGTGCCTTCAGTTGTTTTTCTTGTAAAGGGCCAGGGGGGATAACAATTGAGGCAAGGGACCTAGCGGTTCTAATGATTTCGACGGCAACGTCATCCACGAGTTGAGGAGAGCACCTCCGGATGAACGGGCACAGTTGCTTGCTTATCAACGAAACATATACTCCGAAAGTTCGTCGGATATGAAAGATGTGGTTCTGGGAGGCATTTGATTGTCCCCCCTTATCCTGAAGAGAATCGGGAAAAGTAACGGAAAGAGCTGGATCGTCGTTCTCGCCTAGGGATAAGGGTTCACCGTCTGCATCTGTGGCAGAAAAAGGTTGCAGCTTGTCAATGACAGGTTGCCGCAAAACGTCGCGGAACTTCTTGACCACTTTGTAAAGTCGTACATGGGTTTGTTTTGCGCTTTGCTTCAAGGCTTCCACGTTGACGTCTTTCCAGCTGGCAAGCTTGACCAGCGCTTTGATTTCCATGTCGAGAGGAGACTTCTGCTCGAGCAAGTGCTTTTGAAGGCTTTCGGAAAACAATTGGTAGTATTGATATGTGGCATGGAGGATCCGCTCGACACGCTGTAGAATGGAATTCTGAACAACAGAATGAAGGGGTTGAATGAACACGATGTAATGTTCGAAACTTCGGATCATCCTCAATCTGGCATGGAACTGACCAAGAGGGCTAGACGTGATGAACTCGTTGAGCAGAGGGGCCAACTCCTGGAAGTGCCTTTGGAAAGTTGCTTCGTCTAGCTTTTGGTCTTGGGTGACCAGAGATGACGGGACTCGTACGATTACGTCATAGAGACGAAACCACCATTCAGCAAGTTCATCTCTCAGGGACGCAGCCTGCGACTCCAAGAGACCTTGCCAACTAGAAAGTTCCAGACGGCGCCAATCCACCACCAAGCGAATCAAGTCTTCTCGATGGGCCTTGAGCGAATTTTCCCGGTTGGCGTACATTTCCCAATCATCTGATTGGACCAAAAGTTGCTCAATCATAGACAAGAGCTTGGCTACAGGCGACGAGGAGGCAACATTGAGGATGGAATCACACCTCTCGATGAGATGCTTCAGGACCATCTGATCCGGCCACTCGTCCGAGATATTCTGAAGGCGTTTCCGGCACGACAAGACAATGGATGCACATTTCTTGACCTCCCGGTAGTTTGGTGTCGAATAGAAATTGTAAGGCATTATCGTGGCAGCGTCGCAATCAAGTGAGAAGAGAGTATCGCGAAGTAGGTTGAATTGAAAATGGATACTGGTCCGATCCAGACAAGCCGGCAAGGGAGATGTCGAGCTCGTCATGAGCGTGTGAATCATGCTATGCTTCAGGTCTGAAAATTCTTCGACAACGCTGTTGAAAGAGGATGGATCACATGAAGACTCCACCAGGTGGTAGTGAAGGCGCAAAAAAACTGGCATGTCAGAGGGTTGAATGAAGGAAGAAGGATGAGCCTGATCCACATCGAAGGCAAGAGTATTGTTGCTCAGAGCTTCTTCGAACGTTGGGAACATTGCCAAAAATTCTTGTTGCTCAACTTCGGCATCTGACTTCGCACTGTAGTCCATTTTCGATTGCCGATAAAGACTGGAGGCCTCTTCTGTAGTTTTCTTTTCTTTTGCACGGTCAATGAGCCAAAGCTTGGCAGCTCGTTCGTAAGTAGCATGGATGGAGGATAGAAAGTCACGTTCTTGTAGGCCTAATTGTCTCAACACAACTGAAGCAGCCAGCGTAATGAGAATGCCTTTGAAGACAGAACTTCCAGAAGGTGGGGCGTCTTTGAAGAGGTTGATTATACGAGAGGAGCTGTTTGCTGAAGGGAATGCTAGCAAAGACATGGTCGAACGTGCGGGAAGGTCTCCTTCAGGAGCTGATGTAGCGTCCACGAGTGTTCGAAGTCCGAGCCGCATCTGGAGGATTCCGAACTTGAGAAGTACGATAAGGTCAGGAAACTCCGGGTAGACGCTTTCCAAACGCTGATAAAAGCCTTCCAAGGATTCTTGTATCACCCGTTCACGCAGCGACGCGTTCTCTTTCTTGTAATACACCGCATCAAGAAGACCATTGATTTTCACGGTATGAAGGACGGTTTCCTGGAATTGTGCAACTTCTGTCCAGAAGAGGTGTAAACGTAGGTCGTGATCGCGACGTGGGAGGTTTGGCAGCTGCGCTAGAGCCCCCTGGACTTCGTCCAGTTGGAACTTGAGATGCGCCAACGTACTGTTGGATGCATTTCCAGTGACCAGAAACTCGAGTTTTTGGTGTAGATCTATCTGTGTGCGAAGGTGCCTCTGATCCCGCAGAAGGTGAGAGTATGCACAATTTTGGATACCTGCAGGATCGATTGGGGTGTCGGGAATGATAAGATTGAAAAGGAGGCGGCTACAACCAATCCAAGCGAGCCCCAAGAATTGCAAAGTTGTCGTTTTAGGAAGGAGATCTACGAGAGGCAGGAGTTCTTTCTGAAGGGCTGCTATAAGGGCCTCGTCCTTCGAACGTTGTAGGAGCAAAAGAACATGCTGAAAGGACCGAGGAAAATTGCTCCAGTCTTGAGCCGTGGATGTCTGGATTGCACTGAAGTCCTCACTCTCATACGACGAGGAAAAGCATGATATGATCTGTGGTCCATAAGATAACGATCGACCAAATGCCAAATTCAAGTCGCTCACCGTGAGAAGGGTTTGATAGTAGACCTCCGCTAGCTGCGCCATACGACTTGAGGCCTGTTTCGATTCATTGAGCACCAGACGGGCGTGTTGATGAAGCTCCTGTTGATGATTCGTCAACGATAGCAGCGGCACGTTGGTAATATCACTGTTGAAGTCAACACACCCTCCAATTGCATACAAAAAAGAATCCTACCATATTGCAACGCTATGGCGGAGCAGGACGGGCTGGAAAAGGATTGAGGGACCAGCAGGGCTCTTGGATTAATAGTAAGAATGATAGATGCGTGGCAACGATTGCATACTGACAGAAGAGTTCATTTTTACTTCCCAAAGACCTTCTAACCATCGAATGTTGGCTCTCACGAAGAGAGAAGGATGGTCTAGACAGAGATTAGCAGACTGCCGCAGCATTCGTCCACGAAAAAGCCGACCTAGGTTAGCATCCAGAGCCCAAACAAGATGCTGGAGGTGCGCAAGGCGGGCCAGAGGACTTGTACGTTGGCGAGCATTCATATCGACGATCTCCTGCATTGTCGCGCTCTTACATTCGTGTTTATGAGGACTCAACCACCTTGGTAACCAAGAATTCCTCACCTGGATAGACGAAGCCCGGCAGGCCGAAAGTACGTAGAACTCAAGGAGTATGGTTCGCCAATCGATACGCAAGGATTCTTGTGCCGTTGACTTGTCAGCGCTTGAGAGTAAACACTAGTGAGAGAAGAATCAGCAGGGGTCTTGAGGAACGGTCAATAAATGCATACCTTCTGCAGCGTCAGCTGCAAATCACCCAGAGAAACGGGCCTATGAGATTCAAGGGGCGGAGGTAAGGTCTCCAAACAGATCACGGTGAATGCTTGTTTGCGAATCACTGATCCAAATGTCAAATCTGCTTTCAAGGGCACAGCCAGTCTGACCAAACTTACGGAATGCATTGGAGGAATCACCGAGAGAGGACATCAGTCGCTCGGTACTCTTCACAGTCTCGATCATAGGTTTCGGTAATTCATCCAGATATAATTTGGACCAAATTTCAAATATCCTGAGGCCCGTAGAGAGAGAAACTGATCTGCGGAGCACCCTAGCGTACTCCAGAATGTCGTTGAAGGATGCTGGACAATCGGCAAGAGCAGCCAGAAGACGCTCAGAGATGGAGTAGATAGTGGAAAAATCATGCTCGGAAGATTTCAGCACTCGTTTGAGGTCTTCGGTGAAGGAAAGAATGCGCGAAGCTAGTTTCACAGAGGGCTTCTTTGACGTCAGTACGCAACACTCCCCAATGATCCAAGAAACATACCAGATCACACATTGGCGCCTGTCGTAAAGTGTCCTGAGAGACCTGGCCAATTTCTTGAATAACAGCGATAGCTGCCTGACGAATCCGAAGGCTACTTTCAGGTGCGGAAGCAACATGGTCAGGGACCAGAGCGAATCTTTCAGTCTGGTCGAGGAAGATAGATGCACTGAGGTTCAACACTTCAACCACCATCGAATGCGAGATATCGCCATCTCTGAGTTGTTGAGATTCTCCGCCAAATAGCCTCCCTTGCGCAGAGTAAAAGTCCATTGGCTAAAGACAAGATGAATAATTCAGTGACGTTGGCCATACAAAAAGCACTTACCTGAGCGAGAAGAGAATCCACGGAGATATGCTTTTCTTGCACAAATGCCCATCTCAACTCCTGCAGCGCCGAGTCGAGAATGTGAGGTGGGAAAGCGTATATGAATTGAAGCAGCTTATGTGAAACTGACTCCTTGGGGTAACGGTTCAAGAGGTAACGTGTGAGAAGAGGCATGCTCGAAGGCGCAAGACTGCGAGCGAGGAAAAAAATCCAGGAGTGAATGTCTTGGGTCGGTAATGACGGAAGTAAGAGGCTGGGGGCCGTATCAACCAAAGCGGCCAAATTGGAGTGCTGGTCAAGGGAATGGCCTGTCGACCTTACAAACAGCGTCGATGAAATAACCTGGCTAGATAGCCCACGTCGAGCAGCATCAAATTGGAGGGCAGTCATGTTAGAAATCGAGAGGGATGAAGCCAGTGGTAGCCTACTGTAATCGAGAAGGATGGACAGATCGTCCGCAGCTGGATTGGAAATAAGAGCGACTTCAATACCTCGGTTGCGCATTGCACGAGAGAGTTCTCCGTAGCGAGGATCAACTGTCATGAACAACCTGAAGTCTGGATGAGGGCGGATAACCTGAACGTGGCCGTCTACAAAGCCCCTTTCGCTCAGGCTTAATGTTCCACCTGCTTCGCACAGAGAGTTAAGGCGGTCCAGAACAGATGGACTGCAGAGGTTAGCACCATCCAGCACCATCCAATTCCCTGATTTCATGGCTTTGATCAAAGGCCCATCCACCCACTCGAATTGGCCTGCTCCAGAAGCTTGGGACAGGAATTTGACGGCGTCAGAATGGATTCTAGTATAAACAAGCTTGGAGGGTGATTCTAGGGTGGTCAAGGTGAAGAAGAAATCGATTGCCGTAGCTCCCAAATTAGGGAAGTGACCTGCAGATGCCTGTGCATACTGTTCTCGAAGTCTTCGGGCCTTGTTCTGGTGATGAATTGCAAATTTCGACCCCGATTTTGTTGAACAATCACTGTGCAACAAGGAGATCGCCTCGTCGAACAACACTATCAGCCTCCGCCTTGCATCGACCTGCTCAAAACTGCCGAGAATGTCCATCGTGTCAGTCGCGCCGTGAATCGATACCTCAAGTAGCTGGTTGCCAGTGATGCTAGCCAATGCATGTATAACACTGCTTTTACCGCTGTTGTTGGGCCCTGTGACGATTGCAAGCCAGGATTGTGAAACACAATCTCCCAATGCTTGCAGGGCTGAGAGCTGCATTTTGAGCACCCGACGCGGACGAGAAAGTGGTGAGAAATTTCTTCTGGTCATTGAGAGATGCCCTATATGAATCTCAGAGGCTGTGATTGTCCAAGCTGGGGCATCGGCCTCTTCAAGAGGAGATGTGAGGGTCGCTGCGTCGAAAATTTGTCTTGCCTGACTACGATCTTGACTAATTCGGAACCGATGAAGATAAACACTACGGAGAAAGTCTTGGGGTCGATATGGAGGGCGCTTCGTGAAAGTCAAAGCGCCCCAACGCAATACATCCCGAAGATTGAACTCCCACGGAGAACCATCCTGTGCAAAAAGACGCTGAGCACAAATTTGATTGCTGAGTTCGATATTGAATGCTATCATAGCCCGAAGAACGTTTTCGTCGACGCCGGAGAAAATTTGCGAGCAAACGATGTGGATGTCACTCGGGGTTAGTTCCTCGATGTAGACTTTTGTAAACCGATTGACGAACGACTTCGGAAGGCCTTTTCTACCGCCCCCCTGGAGAAGGGGGTTTTGTGCAGCGAAGACCCGGAAAGAAGGGTGACGATCGAAAGAACGGTTGAGCTCGGGAATGTAGACGGTTCCTCGATGATCGAGAACAGCGTTCAACCCCTCAAGGACAGCTTGCGGTGCAAGATTCATTTCATCCAGCAGGACCCAATGTCCTTCTTGAAGAGCCCTGAGGAATTCTGCGTCTTTCCACATGAATTCTCCTGCAGTCCCTCCTTCAACAGGTAGGTCGGATCCGAAGAGGTCAACAAGGTCGGTCTGGTCTGAAAGGTTTATCCGGCACAGCTCATGCCCAGAAATATTAGCGAGGGCGGTTATGAGGCTCGTTTTTCCGACACCTGGACTGCCTTCCAGAAGAATCGGTTTTGCCACTTGACAGGCGCGAACAACGCGCATGGCATTGTTCAAGGTGGTTGGAGCGTTGAAGTTGAACGATGCACGTGAGGGGGAAAGACTGCCTTTATCTAATGCAAAGGAACCAAGCTGCACATATTGTGTAGGATCATAAGTTGGACCAGAGGATCCTAAAGGCTCGATGAGTGGAATAAGCTCTTCGAGCTTCTTTTCAGCATCGTCTTTGAGGCTGTTGAGAGCTTCCCGGGAATATCCTGCAAGTTGAGGGAATGAACTCAAGCCATCAAGATAGGTCATGTGAGCTGCATGATGCTGTATGGAAGGTGAGATAGAAAGTGAGAGATGAAAACCAGGGGGAAAGCAACCACCTACAAATAATTCTCGAGGATAGACAACACCGGATCTACCGACATCTCGCATTGTCGCATTCATAAAACCTACCCATGCCTGGAGCTATGTGTTAATATCTCATTGTGGTCAAGAAAAAATGGAATAATACCAGGATATCTCGAAGGCCCATCAATGAGCGATCACCAGTTCGGAGACAAAGCCATTGAACAAAGCTCAAAAGAGGTCCGGTGAACGCTTGCAGGGATTGGCACCCCCATAACCTGTTTACAATGAGCTCGACATCATGGAAATCATCCACAGGCGGCACCCATATCTCAGTGAAGCGGTTCCGAAGTGCTGGTGACAACTCTTTCTTCCCATAATCGCCTCCAGGATTCATGGTTGCGAGGAGTTTAAAATCTTTGGAAGCTCTGATAAAAGATTCGTCAGTACTGGCCCCACCACGCTCAGCGAGAACAATTAAGCGGCCAGGTTCAAGGACACTGTTAAGGCGTTCCAGGACGGAATCATCGGCAAGGGAAATTTCGTCCAGTAGGAAGATGTTCCCTTCCTGCATCGCCTCGATCAAAGGGCCGTCACGCCATTCAAAGATGGAGTTGGAGTGAACGAGATCGTGATGACACTTCTGGAGACGAAGGCGAGATGCCTGACTAAGGGTGGAGGATCTGAGAACAGAGGCCAAGG
Organism: Cyclocybe aegerita; assembly: GCA_902728275.1. Taxonomy (NCBI): domain Eukaryota; kingdom Fungi; phylum Basidiomycota; class Agaricomycetes; order Agaricales; family Hemipholiotaceae; genus Cyclocybe; species Cyclocybe aegerita. Next base: position 402,730 of record CACVBS010000033.1, on the reverse strand, counting down.
CGGCGGTCAGGGAGTTGCTTGTCGGGGCAGAGACCTCTTCGCCAAACTCCTGAAGGATGGAAACAGCTTCTTCGATAAGACTTGCCTGTAATACGCCGCGATTCCTAACGGGTCGAAGTCCTCCGATAAGATCAGCAGTTTCTGTATTCTGATGACAGTTGACGGTAATAAGACGCTGAGAAGTGGCATCGGTGAAGGCTTGACAAACAGAGGTCTTGCCAGAGCCTGTGTCCCCAACCAAAAGAATAGGTTCGTTATACTTCAGGCCCCGACAAACCAAAGTGTAGAGACGTTGCATTGCTTTGGTCCATACTGTCTTTGAGGCAGGGGGCGGCATGTTTCCAAGGAAGGATTCAAGATTGGGACCATGTCTTCGAAAGTCATACATTGCATCTTCGTCGACCCGGACCCCCATAACGGATTCAAGAACTTCTTTGACGACGGCCTTGTCTTCCGGACGCCGTGTGCGCTCCGCAAGGAGCATGTAACCGTTATCTGCCAATTCCTGATACCCAACGGCATCGCGACCTGCCCATCGAAAAAGATCGCGGAGAGTGGCGAATCCCTGTCTACTCTCGAAGATACGGCTAGTCTGTCTCCTTTGTTGAAGTTCTCGAAAAACGCTAACGATTCGTCTTCCGTATGAAGGGGCAATTCGGCATCTTTGGCACAGGATTGTCTCCAGTTCGCTCTGAGGAACGTCATCGAAATGGACTTCAAGGAATCTGTTGCGGAATGCTCGGGACAGTATTTTTCTACCAGCGTACAGGCCAGGAGGGTTTTGGGTGGCGAAAAGCATAAAATGAGGATGAGGGCGGACAATTTCTTGTGTCTCCGGAATCACCAGTTCGCGATTGTCGTCGAGGAGACGGTTCAACGCCTCGAGAACCTCTGTAGGTGCCAGATTCAACTCGTCGAGGACAATCCAATCTCCTCGACGGAGGGCTTGCACTAATAATCCATCCTTGAAGACAAGCTTGCCTGTAAAAGGATCGGAAACGTAGGATCCAAGATACTCCTGGATGTCGGTGTGCTCGTGGTTGTTGATGCGAATGAATCGATGTCCAGTCCGTTTTGCAAGATATTCTATGGAGCTTGTCTTTCCACTAGACGTCGGACCTTCAATCAAAACAGGGAATCGTCGAGTCAAAATGATACGAGCAAGGTCAATGAGTTTGCGTTCCACAGATGGCGTTATGATATACTCCTCCGTTGGGTGCTCCTCGAAGGGTCCTTTCTCTAGATAGAAGGGACCAAACTTGGCATAAAGGATGTCAGCTGGGGGTGCAGGTTCTCTCGCCAACAGGGAGGAAATATTGCGGACGCCAGATAGGAGGTGATCCCTCGCTGCCTTGGTCACTATTTTCGCGCTATCAGCATCCAAGACCATTGTGAATGCCATGAGACAGCCCTCCCAGATGGAACGACGGAGACTGAATGTACTCGCTGTATCGGCGGCGAACGTTAGCGCACGAGTGAGAGTGCGCATGCTGAAATGGGGCCGATGGTTGGCACCGTCTGCGATCCGTCTGGATTCTGACTCTTGCTTCACGGCTCGGTAGAATTCTGCGACATCCATAATGATCCTCTTATCCCCGACAGCGACATGGCCAACGTATTGAGAGATAATCGTGAGTAAGGTTTCTTGATCTGCGTCTGGAGAAGGAACATCCATTTCAGTGAAGCGGGATCGTATATCCGGGGGTAAATCCTTCTTTCCTACGTCGGTTGCCGGGTTCATGCAGGCAAACAGGCGGAAATCAGGGTGGCGAGGTATAGGTTCCAGGGAACCATGTTCGGTCAAAGTGATTGACGCTGTGGGCCCGTGCAAGAGACCAGTGATGCACTCCAACGTTTCTGGGCTAGCCAAATTCACCTCATCGAGAAGAATCCTGAGAAAGGTCAGAGAGTGTTCGCGCGGTAGAGGAGAGTCTTACCAATCACCAGAGCGCAGCGCCTTCACCAAAGGTCCTTCAACGAACGCAAAGGCAAATTTGCCTTGTCCTTGAACATGTTGGACCTCAAATTCTTCGACCAGATGAAGAAATTTCAACCATTCAGCAACAGATGCCGTCGGTTCTGTCTTCCGGCGCTTCCTCGGTGTTTCGTCATCTAGCGCCCTGGAGAAGAAAAAGACCGTAAGTGAAACAAGGGAAAGGTAGAGTTGCACATTCCCACCGTTGGTGCTCAGTTTGTCTAAACTGTATTCTCTCCACGGCTAGCCTGATGCTCTCTTTCCAGAGACCAACAGATCGCTTCCATCTGCATTCGTTCACGGCTTTCCTAACTTCGGTCTCAAATTTCTCGTTCTTCCTTCTACTAAAAGTTGCCCCGAACAGATCGAGAAATATCTCCTGAAGTTGTGAGCCAGAAACACGAGCGTCAACCGGCTTGAGACCCCCCAAGAGATCTGCAGATTCGGTCTGGTTCGAAAGGTTGAGCGAAATTAAAGGACGACCTAGAAGGGATGCGAGGTAAGTTAAGACACTTGTCTTGCCAGTTCCGGTTTCTCCTGTGAGAAGAATTGGTTCTCCATTCGATATAGAGGACGCAATCCTTGACAGAAGCGAGATTGCGGGTTTATGCATGGCGAATGGGCGCGACGATGTCGGGATAAGTGGACTTTTCTGGGCAGCCAGACGCGTTCTACCGAACTGAACAGCGACTATTTGATCTTTTGCATCCTTTTCTATCTCAAATCCTGGGGTTCTGCCATGTAGAATCCACTCCTGCCTGTCACTGTCCAAGCAAAGCTGTTCGCCAATAACTCTTGCAACAAGTTCGGAATGTGCTCGAGTGGCTGCTGTCAACGCACCAGAACCAAAGAACACGTCCCGAGCTTCAAGGTACATGTCCTCACGTAGCGTAGGGTTAGGGAAGAGGGCGCCAAGAGAATAACTCCGTTCGTGCTCTTGTGTGATGCTCATGGGTTGATGTGACGAAGAAAGCAGCCTTTCGAGACGTTGACAAAATTTCTCCAAGTCTCGGAGACCGATGTCCCGAGTCGAGGATGGGGTTTCAAGTTCCTTGACAGAACGCCAGAGGTCAATGGCGGCTTGCGCGGTGCCTCCGGCGAGGCGTCGAAACTTGGCGTCGATAATGGTTCGCAATTCCTCTGGAGACGGGGAATCTACAATCATTTCTGAGAATTTCTGCGAGCCGAAGAAAGTGGGAGAATGGAAGGTCCCACTCCCGGATGGAAGGAGCGACCTCGTCGCAAAGATCATGAATAGATCATGGGCAACGACAAAACCATGGCCCGGTACATCAAGCCTTGCGCGACCTCCAATCCATTTATGGAGACCGAGGGACTCCACGAGAGGCTTAACGGCTCCGAGGACTTCACTGCTTCCTCGATCCACATCCTCTAACACAACCCATTTTCCTTCACGCATGCAACGGACGAGTACACCCTCTTTCCATTCAAATGTCCCTGGGTGAGTGGTAGAGGATACGTAGGATCCAAGGAGAGACCGTGGATCGAGAGACGTGTCTGCAAGGTGGATGGTGACAATCTGATTTCTTCGGTCAGGATGCACAACACCAGCAAGATGTGAGATGAGTAGAGCTTTGCCGGCCGATGGTGACGATGTGAGGAGAGTAGGAAGACGTAAGGATAGGTGCAATGCAAGCTGCCGGAGGGCCTTGATAGAAGAAGGTGTCGGGATGAGCGTCAAGTCGGTGGGAGCTATAGGTGATGATCGAAGGAGTAGCACTCCATGGACATTGGCAATGAATGGGCTACGAAGGAATTAGCAATCATGTAGCGCGTGGCAGACACGAAAGACTGACCATAGGTCTTCAAGCCTAAGACTGGAAGTCTGTTGTGTTTCTTCCGAGAAGTAATCGATTGGGTTTGTGGCGATTTCGTTGCGTTGTTCCTGGATGCGTCTCAGTTCTACGACCGGTAGGACCCAACCATCCACCATTTTCTCTGTCCCTTCTCTGTCTTGTCCATAATTGAGTTGGCATTCCACCCTACAAGACTCGCCCAAGACCTCTTGTTCCATTTTGTTGCGCTCTACCTCTCCCATCCCACTCTGCAAAGCATAACATTGAATGGCGAGCAAACGAACGCCATTGTCAAGTTGTGGCGTCCAGATCAGTTTTGATAATGGTGCCAGGGACCATTGAAGATGATCAGGAAGTTGACGGTTGGCTGAGAGTATTCGATAGTAAGCGAGGAGAATTCGTTGAAGGCGAGTTTTCTCGATGGAGAGAGGAGAGTGTTGTTGTATAATAAACCACAGGGGTCCGTCTTCATTGCGTTTCAGCAGCAGGTTGAGAATACTGAAGGGGGGAAAGGTCAGGTTATGCAAAAACAAAGAAGCAAGGCTTCACGAACGGGAAGAGTTCTTCGTGAACTTCTACAAGGTAGCACAGGGCGACTAGATGTCTCTCTTCATCTCCCTCCATTTCCAGCCATCTGGCACATAGATCTATCAGGAGTGGTCGAAAAAGTGTCGCCACTAGTTGTGTATAGGCGGGAGCGGCCAAGGTCGAGGAAAGAGCGGCTAAAAGTTGTCGTGTTGAAGATGCATTATGCAGGGAAGCGTGATGGTGATCATGTTCAGGGATGGAGGTAAGTAAACGGCTCGTCTGTCGGTGCAGATTGATCGCGAGTGGGTCATGAATAGCACTGGCGAACGTCATTTCAGGATTAGAGACAACTAGGAAGGCATATAAAGTGGCCAATTTTTGTCTAGTATCTGAGAATTAAAGAGTCAGTGAGAGTGAAATGTCTTTTCAGAACGTATTCACCGACGAAGGCGCTGAAAGGCGCACAAGATTTACAGGTCGGGTAGATTTAGACGACTCGGTGAGCGAGCCTTCAAAACTTTTTGTGATCCGTGACTGACCTCTGTAACATAATCTAATCTTATCTCAACCTTTTACATAATAACGTCGAAGCCTGTTCGTAAGCGTAAAAAATCTAGTCTGTTTTCACGTACGGGGTTCGGAGTTTGAATCATCACGTGAACGCCACTCACAACCAAACAACGCGGACGCGTCCCCTAATTAGCCCAACAAATGCTAGAAATGCTCGTCCACACATCCCTTGTAGCCCCATAGAATGTATTTAAAATACTGATACATCATTATGTGCACTTAGGATCATGTAATAAGGCAGCTACTTAGGCTCGTAGCAAGAAAGGCGTAAGTTACCCGTAAGTTACAGGTGAACACTCCCACCGAGACACTCTCGCGAGATGGCAGCCCCGCGCCATTGAGAAGCAGAGCTATCAAGTTCGAGGCATGCGCCGATCTCCTAAAGGAATAGATATTGCAGCTGCAATGACCGCCGGGTGTAGGCAAGTCGGGTCACGACTGCTTCCTGGTGGTAGCATTGTCTGGGACGCGAAAAGTCAGAACCTTCTACTTACCTTTTGAACTGAGCAGGCACCGTTCGGAAAGAGCCCTCTACAACCGCTCTCAATGGCGCCCACAATGCCCTATGCGCTGCTGTCGACTTCTCCCCATCGCCGTTCTGTGTGATGACTCCAACGTTGAGTCAGACTGCGAGCTCTCGAAGACGTCGTACAGGATGAGGTCGGAGCTGGAGGAAGGGGGAACGAGAGCTGGAGGTCGAGACACCGGTAGCCACAAAGTTATTAGTCCGCTTAGTGAAGGTATTCATACTCGACTCACTAGTCTCTGCTATCCCGGTTCTTCGCGCAAAGCCCGCCGATTCATATACACGCCTGTGCAGATGAAGCCGGGTGCCAGGCATTGAACACAAAACTAGAAGGGAGTTCTATGGCACAACACTGCCGTCGCTGGGCAGCGTGCGTAGGATGGCGTTCCACAATGGCAGCTAAAGAAGTGAGTGAGGCAAACAAACTGTTCAGGACGCGTTTACCGTCGCAGAACTCGACGATGACCTCTCACGCTGCCCACTGCAAGAGAAATATCCTCCTCCTCGACGACCCCGTTGCGAGACGTCGAAGCCATAGGCCAATAGGAGACAGGTAGGCAATTCGAAGAGGCTTGAAACTGTTAGGTGTGACATGTTGGGGTGGATTGAGAGAGGAATGGAGGTGAGGAGCGCGAGGACCTGTAGCAGAAGCGTAACGAAGCAGTTTGAAGGAGCTCTTGTGGGTGCGTAAGAAGAGTAAGTCGTGTAGCAGGAGACCTTTGCCTACTCTTCCATGGCTCTCGTGATGTTCGTTGGCTCAGTGAATCCGTAAAAGGAAATTACACGTGACTTTTCGTTGAAATCCTGCAGTGCGGTTCGACCCCCGCGCATGAAATCAGACTACATACTAGTCTCGTGCCCATCCATATTCGGTAACTGGACGCTCCGAGAGATTTTGATGGTCGCGTTGTTGCAGCACGCGCCCATCAAAAACCCTCACAGCGTGCAAATTGCCTAATACGGCTGAGGGGACGAGACTAACTTCAGGATTGTGACTTGTCACAAAAGTCACGGAGTATCTGCGGGAGACTAAAAAATCCGTACTTTGCGTGCGAATGTACTCCAAAAAAAAAAAAAAAAATTCCAAGACTGTAGACAAAAAGTAAGGCAAATAAACGTGCTGCATGGTCTCTTTTACAGTGAATTATGGTACAACCGAAGTCCAACTGTGGCAGAGATGAAAGTTACAGATCTCGCCCCGTCCACGTCACGGTTCATCCTCGAGTTCTTCATCATCACTACTTTCAGCATCGTTGTCGGGCACTTCCGCAGCCTCGTCTTCGTCATCATATGTCTCTATGATGACCCTTACCTCCCTGCCTTGTCCAGTAAAGCTCCAGTAGCCTTTATCTACGAGTGCGTCCAGTTCGGCATCAGCGCCCCGCCTCTTCTCGTCCCATCCTACAATCCACTTCTCCGAAACAGCGGGAGGTTCTCTAGATACCCAGTGGCGGGTGTGAAGAGCGTCCAAGATATCCTTGCCTGGTGCACCAGCAATCTTCATGATTTCGAGAAGCGGTAAGAGTGGGTGATGGACGAACCCTGGAGAGGCTGGACTGGCCGCGAGTGGCGTGATCTCAGGATCTTCGGTGAAAATCTGGCATAAACTTCCTCCAACTCTGGCGAAGTCCACCTGGAGGACCCGGAGGGCTTGCGTTGCTCGTAAAAGGGAGACCAGGCTGCTAGGACTACATTCAAGGGCGCGGACGATTAAAGTTTCTAGGTTTCTGAGAGAAAGGATGGGAGAATCTGGAGGCGTAGGGGACGGCGAGGAGTGCTCCGTTGAGTAAAACCGCGGGGCAGTCTGAGTGCTGTTCGCTCTGCCGATGTTGTCTGTCGACCCCGGAGCTGATGAGTTGGTCAACAGCTCGACGAACGGCGTAAAATTCTGGTCCGGTAGATCTAGAGTGAGCTTGTTGACGCTCGGAATATGGAGTCGCTGTATTACTTGACAAAGGTAGTCTGGGTCGAGGTCTGTCACGCTCAATTCTTGCAAAGAGCGGAGCTGTATCTTATCATCCAAGTTTGGCCATACAAGCGCTGGGTCAGCCGTCGTCGCTTCCTTTGGCCCGGAGTAATGAAGACACAAGGTCCTCAACTCTGGGCTCAAACGCAGCATCCTATCCCAATATGCGTAAGGAGTGCGGATGTTGTCCAAATGAAGGGCCAGTTCCAGGTGATGGAGATCCTGGAGGAATGGGCTTTTGTCCCATGGTAGATTAACACCAATGAGCGATACATTCTTCAGACATGGAAGGGTGTTGCTAAAAACGACGACTGGAGGCCGGTAGGTAGCAAGATAAAGGCGTTGGGCGGTTCGATAGTCGGTGAAGTGATATAGTTGCAGGGTTTCGAGACTCGGTGCGGGTCCACATGTGCTAAGGTATTCCCTGGCTTGTGCTTTGCAGTCGTCGTCGCATATCTTGAGATGAAATGCATGCCATCGCCTAACGTGAGGGACTATTTCTTGGAAAATGGTACGAAGTTCGTTCTTGTAAAGATTGATTCCAGGAAGGTAGTCTTCTTCGGCCACTGTATCGATGAGAATGTCGAGGAGATACGTATTCGATGTTCCCGATAGGGAGCAGCGGGATAGATACGTCGTAGCGCGTTGAATGTGAGATACCTTGCGGAAATGAAGAGTTGTCCAAAGTGACGGCGTGCGCAGCGCAATCTGCCGCCAATGACGGCAGACTTGAGACACGATAACCTGAAAGTTGGGAGCTTCTGCTGGAGAATAATCTTGCACAGGCTTCAGGAGAAAGGGGGAATCCTCGTAGAGATATTCGAATTGAGAGCCAAGAACAAAAAATCGAGTAAGCAGTTCGACGGGTAGGGAATGAATGCCTGCAGAACGACGAGAAAAGGCGTGGTGGTGCATGGGGAATCCTTCCCTTGAAGAAGAAGAGCGCGGAGCTGACAATGCAGTCTGAAGTAAGTTTGCAAACAGCATATTCCTGGCCTGATGGCGGGGTGGCCGGCGTCAGGTGTTCTTATTCAATGAGCGGATGTAGGAAAGGACGTACGACGACCGAGGACATCGAGAAAATTAGGCAATGGGGATAAGGTTAATTACTCCTCGTTGATTTCGTAGCCGTGGTCACTGGTAGGCGTCTGGACGACGGTTAAGTGGGGAGTGGCGAAACCCTCAAGGTGACAGGAGAGGAGAGTGAAGGAGGAGAAAGAGCATTGTAAAGAGGATGGACTTAGAGGGCAAGTTCGCGGGGGAGTTACTTTGCGAGCTTCTCCGTGGCTCGACGATCCCATGCATCATCACGGACTGGCTGTCAAAGGCAAAGATGCAGTGAACGTAGACCGATTGCGTATAGTCCCTTTCCAAATAAGGATTTGCCTCGTTCCGATTAGCTCGACTATCTACTTGCACCAGTCCCACCCGCGGACAACTTATTCAGGATTCAAATCGAGGCATCGCCTACCATCATTCACGAACAAAATCGGTGACTTGCACTTCATTCTTTCTGGAGCTGCATTTCTTTGCAAGGATCTTCCCAAAAACAATCAAGGAAGCGAGGTGAAGGACTCTTCGTATCAACATCCCTGCTCAATAGCGCTTGATGAGCAGGCACGGGAGAGGACAGCCTCCATGACTGGGTTAAAACAAGCAGCCAGAAAGGAGGAATTAAAAACGTGCGATACAGGTTCTACCCATTACAAGCGATGCGAAATGAGAGGACTAAGCAAAATACATGAGGTTATTCTTCTTCTTGCTTTGCACTTTACAAAGGTGGTGTCAATATCGCAAAACTTTGTGACTCGAACTAATCATCACAGACCTTCTGATATACCGCTCAAGAAGTGCTCATGAGACAGTTTGGTAGCTCCTTCTCGGAGGGCAATCATGCCGGCTTCTACACAGACAGCTTTCAGTTGTGCCCCGTTAAACTCGTCAGTACTTCTGGCTAGCTCTTCGTAGTTGACGTCGCCTGCTACCGACATTTTCCGGGAGTGAATCTGCAAAATCCGCGCACGAGCGGTTTCGTTGGGCAAAGGGAATTCAATCTTGCGATCCAAACGACCGGATCGTAGCAGGGCTGGATCTAGGATATCAATACGATTGGTTGCTGCAATAACCTATGAGGTTTCGTCAATATAATGACCCATATACGACTTTCAAATGCAAACCTTAATTCGCTCATCACTGCCGAAACCATCTAGCTGATTCAGAAGCTCAAGCATCGTTCTTTGGACTTCACGATCACCGCTCTTGTCAGAGTCAAATCGTTTTGTGCCGATGGCATCAAGTTCGTCAATGAAGATGATCGCTGGTGCCTTCTCCTTCGCCAGAGCGAACGCATCTCGAACAAGCTTGGCACCATCACCAATGAACATCTGCACCAATGAAGGTCCAGCCAACTTGAGATAGCACGCTTTCGTTGAAGCAGCGCATGCTCGCGCAAGAAGCGTCTTGCCAGTGCCTGCAAAAGGTAAAGCAATACATCAGGAAACGAGGTGCCCATGCTCACCAGGAGGTCCATACATCAAACACCCCTTCGGAGGCTTGATACCAAGGGTCTTGAATTTTCCAGCCTGTTCCATGGGAAGGACGATCGCCTCTACTAGCTCCTCAATCTGCTTCTCTAGACCGCCGATATCCGTGTACTTCTCTGTTGGTCTTTCATCCACCTCCATAGCTTTGACGCGAGAGTCGAATTCGGCGGGTAATGTGTCCAAAACGAGGTACGAGTCTTTGTTGACACCAATGAGATCCCCTGGACTAAGCTTTTCGGCAGGGACAAGTCCTATGAGAGGAAGAAATACGGTTTGGCGGGTTGAGGTCTTGATGACTGCGCATTTCCCTTTACGCATGGAATCAAGGTCCTGATTGGCGCCATCCTCTTCGACCTCTGGATCGACATTCAATATCTTAACGCATAAAGGGCTTAGCAGACAACATGGCGAAAGCGAATTTGTCCTCACCTCGACGACATTGCCTACTAGATAAGGTAGAACTTTGTTCTGCTTGATTTTCTCTCCGTTGTCCCGAATCTTCTCCTTCATAACGCTTTGCTCGTGCTGCAGTCGGAGGGTCTCTGACCTCATCACCTGGAGAGTGTTCAGCTGCTTGCCCCCGTTAGGGAGATAAATAGAGGGCTACCTTGATGTCATTGTCAATAAGTCGTGTTCTTGTGATAATTTCATCCGTGCTCAACGCCATGATATCCTCCGGAATGTCGTCCCAAGTCTCCTCAGGTGGGGCATCGGGGGTCTCGTCCATCGCCACTGTTCCATCTGCAGACGTCGAGGTCGGGATAGGTGCGTCGTCCGGTTTCTTCTCAGAATCTGAAGGGGGATGACTGGGCGGCGGGGCGGAAGACATCTCAAAACAGAACTAAGAGCAACTTGAATAAATTGGATTTGGCTGCAGTGTTCGCCTGACGCGTCCAAGTGAACACGCGTCCCCAATCGCCCCTAGCTGAAACAGGACCAAACAAGCGTGAAGCTCGGGCTCCTCGGTCATTTGACCTGGATGTGCCCATGGCAGAGCCTGCAGCTGTACCAACCGCCGACGACCGATCCCGCTATGAAACTCTCAAGAAAGAGCTCATGCAGGCACTTCCAAAGAAGAGGGCTATAGACAAACAATTGGTGCGTTCTACTTGTCCGCTATATGCTGTCAACTCCTGATCCTCCGACTTCCAGGCCCACATCGAAGTTCAAATATATAATGTCGAGGCCACTTACTTGGCCGAAACTGCGGTGCATAGCGGTGGAAACATTATTCAAGGTTTTGAAAACTACTTGAAAAATCAGACTGCAGGCCGGAGGAAATTCGAGATCCACGATAGCGACCGCGTTTTCTCCAACAGCAGCTTGACGTACCAGAAGGTATGCATGGCCTTCCTCTTCTCGGAACTATCATCAATAACGGTCCATTTTCTAGTCACTAGATCTAATGGGAGAAGGCGACGAATCCACCGCTACAAATGATGAATATGTAAAACAGCCAACTCCTGGGCCTCTTACAACCATCGCTGTTCCACCTGCCACTCGTACGCAAGAGTTAAGCGTGGCACAGACAAAGAAGATAAAGGATAGAGACTATCAACGCAGAAAGCGCGCCAGCGCAAGCATGAGCCATAGGAGCACTGGGGAGAGTGACGAAGAGCTGGTGAGCGCAGCAAGCTGCTCCTCCAGAAGGCCCCCGAAGCGTGCACGACTAGTCGCCACAGACGACGACTAGACCCCATTTAGGCCATCGTTCTCGTACTCACGTATAGTTGCTGTTATTATTGATCCTGTATTTCTAGTCGTGCCAGGAATTATAATTTGCCCATGAAGACGAACATCACACATCCAATGTCTCGAGAAAGCTCTTCACCCCTTGGGCGTCGAGTCCCCCTCCATCCGGATCTGCAGCCTCTATGCATCTTACCATTGCGATAGTCTCCTTGATCTCCTTTGCAGATACCCAGACTCGGCCATTGAGTCCAACGGCACTCTCATGAGGGAAACGGCCACCCAGGAGAGGTAACAGGTAATGATTTGGATCCAAAAGACTGGTAGGAGTGTGATCAACCTTTGTGCGTATGAAGTGGATGGAGAACATACTCCCGACACATCTTCAAGCCGCACCTCACAATAAATCCGCCCTTGAGCTCACCGAAGCCTTCACCCTTTCGTGTTTGAGCATCAAAACATTCCAGTTCAGGTTCCATATCTTTATGAGCAAGGGAGACTCGTGCGTACACGACGCATCCAACCTAAGGTGGATAGTGGAAATTGTCAGTAGATTCGCAGAAGAATGAAATCTCACCTTGAGGTTGGGCTTGTTTCGTTTTGTCGCTCCTTCAAAAGCCAAACCGTCCAAAGACGCAGGGTGGGCAGAGCCAATATCTACCCGATACCCCTCGCCGATACGTTGGGTGACGACTCCAATCACTGCTTCCTGAGGAGCAGGAACGTACTACAGTTTTTTCGAATAGTCAATTCGAGAAATGAATCGGTAGAGATTGAACGAATTTACCCGTCTCGAATTGCTCTCTATCCACCATTTGCTCCGGTTTGTGGAATGGCGTAGCTCTCCAGCACGCGTCGCAATCACCGTCGAGTCGATTCTACTTGGTCCCGCAGTCGTTAATTGTTGAAGACCTGGTCCTAGTTTGAGATTGACGTGTTGTGCTGGGACATGATTGCCTGGGAGGACGACCGACATGGGTGTTACTTTTTGAGAACCTGCTGATCAGGCCATCACGCTTCGTGTTCCTCCACCACCACCACAGTCCACCTCTGCCCAGAATAACCTGCTTGTCGCAAGCCCCATGTCTCGCAATCCATTATCGGAGGATTTCCCTGAACTATCGCACCTCTCGTGAGTGCTCTCTGTGTTTGGTGAAACAGCGAGACTCAATTTCTGTCAGACGCGAAGATCTAGAAGACCTATTGTCAGACCCTGTTTACTTTCAGGCCATCTTCCATTCTCTGAACTACGTCAAAGAACTGTATAAATCGCAGGCGGAGTTAGGAATGGCAAACGAAGCCATAGCTCGTTCGTAATCTGATTCTATCACCAGGCAGAGCCTAACTTTATTCCAGAAAACAACCTCGCATTACAGCAACGGCTATATGATTTGAGATCCGAGACAAAGGAGGCTTTTGACGAAGCGAAGAGCCTTGAGGCCAGATGGAAAGAGCTGGAGAAGGAGCAAAAAGAGGTCTACCAGGTGCTTCAGCTTGCTCGCTTAGGTGGAGACCCACGCTTACCCCGGACTTCAAAGCGATTCACTCCGCAGTTTCTCCTGATGCGCCTTCGGCATAGCACCACCGCGCAGGATGACGGGTCTGAGGCCGTAGCTTCAACGTTCATCCAACAAGTTCGTAGGCCCTCTGTCGGAGATGCTGGTCCAACGGGTGCAACGAGAGCCGGACAAGACGTGGACGACTTCATCAAGGAGTTCAAGGAATCGCGAAAAATCTATCACAAGCGGGCTCTTTGGGGGGAAAAGTGGGCTAACGGCCAGGTCATCTGGAGAGACAACTAAATGTCCTGTTGAAAATTGCCTCTACTTTCATTATGCCAGCGACGGAGATAGGTAAGCAGAAATTAGACTTGCCCGTGGAATACATCAGATTCTTACTTCCGATCCTACATACGGCTGCACAGGTTGTGGCATATCTTTTCCTCACAGCACATTAGGTCCGGGGTTATGCAGCGAGAGTCGTCGATCGGTTGACGGTGGATTCTTGTCAGCTCTGTCTGCAAGCTTGACGGTTACTCTCGTATGGTTCATTTATCGACACCGTACGACCGTTCTCGCCTCGAGAGAGTCGTGACTTCGGACTTTTTCCGACGGTCAACTTGTGGGCTTTGTTCAAGGCCTTTGATTTCAATGGACACTACATTCCAGCATGTTTGAAATGAATGTAAATGACGATCCTCCGCCTTTTGTTTGTTTTCGCTTGAAGGATTTCATCCAGTGCGCCTTTCAGGCGGTCCCCCCCCCAAGCATCACGTTCAGCAAATTAAACGACGGAGTCAGTCGATGTGTCTTCCAGATAATTTTCCGAAGAAGCTTCATACTGACCTCACTTACGACTCCGGACACAATAACTCCAGAGCACTTCCACCGCAATTACCCGGTCGGACGTCAACGATTGTTTTCAAGAAAACACTACTATCCACGTCGCCATGAGCGATAGCGTTTCTTGCCTCGCCGAGTCAGTTTTGCATGTTTTCCCGGGACCTCAATGAAAGTCGCTACATAACCATTCTTACAACGTCGACAAAATCGAAGTCTGGGACGCGCGCCAATCATAGTGTCTCGTGTGCAAGGTCGGATAATTCAACTTTCCCTGCAGACTTCTTTTGCCTCTCCTCTGTGCGTCCCGTGCTTCTTGGCATTAACCTCGCCTTCTCGCTTTGACTAGGTGCCTTTCAAGCCCCGTTGTGAATTATCTCCAGGCAACGTGGTGTTCGAAGGACGAAAACTAGCTCCTCATCCTTTGGCCGTCTGCTTCAGGACGATGGCTTGGGGCAATTCAGCACTAGCTTACGACCAAAAGTCCACGCCAAACGAACCTCGGATCCTCCACGGTACAATTTGATACGATGTATTCTCTCTGCGACTCGCCTGAGCCCTCACAAGATCTATCCAAGGATGCCAAGCCATAGGTACGACCTGCCTTTCTCTAGCGATCGTCTCTCGTATTTGCCATGCAAGGTTTCTCTTCCCTGTTTTGTCGACCTGGAATTGAAACCGTCTGCCTGTGTCTTGTCCCGATATTGAAGCGGATTTTGCAGAAATGCCGAATATCGACGGAGGTATAAAACAGTGTAAGGCTTTGCAGATTTCCAGCAAGCCCGCAATGAAGACTTCTCTCGCTTTCGTTTCTCTCTCACTCGCCTTCGCCTCGACCTCCGCCCACACCATCTTCCAGGTGCGCGTATCTTTCCGATGTCCTTGAGGTCTTTTTCTGACAAACAAATTAGGAGCTTCTGGTAAATGGTGTTTCGCAAGGCCGCCTGAATGGCATTCGCGTGCCAGAGTACGACGGCGTATGTTTTCTACTAATCACACTCCTTGTATATACTTATTGACTGGCCTTCCCTTCTGCAGCCTATTACCGACGTCACCTCGAACGACGTCATTTGCAACGGCGGCATTAATCCCTACCGTCAGCCCGTGTCTACAACTATCATCAAGATCCCTGGTGGCGCTCAGGTGACTGCCCAATTCCACCACACGCTCACCAGCAACACCGGCGACCAGTCAGACCCTATTGACCCATCGCACAATGGACCTATCCTGGCCTACCTGTGCGTTGCTTCAATATCTGAATATTCTGTAGACTTATTGTGATTAACAGTGCCAAGGTTCCATCTGCCCTGCAAAGGGACGTCACTGGCCTGAAATGGTTCAAGATCTACGAAGACGGTCTTGATTCGAGGGGATGGGCAGTCCAGAGGCTCGTTGCCAACCAAGGAAAAGTCACCTTCACGATTCCTAACTGCATTGCCCCAGGAGAATATCTTCTCCGTGTGGAGCTTATTGGTGAGTTTAGCCATTGGAACATCAAGTTTAATATGCTCAAGCCTCGCGAAAGCTCTCCATGCTGCTCAGAGCTATCCTGGCGCCCAACTCTATGTTCATCCTGATATTAGTTCGGTTGTTTTCAGATGCTGACCTATACCCTTTACTTGTCTAGATGGAGTGCGCTCAAATTGAGATCACCAGCGGAGGAAATACCACCCCTGCGCCTGCCGTCAGCTTCCCTGGAGCATACTCTGGTGAGCGTTAAGATACCTTCATGCCGCCATCATCGTTGAACGATTGCGGCCAGGCTCTGATCCGGGAATCAGATACAACTTGTACGCTGGTCTTACCAGCTACACAATTCCAGGTCGGTTCACCCAAAACACATGTATTTTTATGCCTCATCCAATCTCAATCCCTATAGGGCCTTCTGTCTTCCGCTGTGATGGCTCAAGCAACCCAGTTAGTACTGCAGCCCAACCCACTACTGCAGCCCCGACGACCGCTGCACCTACAACGACCGCACCTTCCGCTGGAACCGTCGCTCAGTATGGACAATGTGGTGGTATCAGGTAAGCAATCTCGTCCTTCTGGTCTGTCGTCACGTTTGACGGGTCGGCAGTTACACGGGTCCTACTGGCTGCATTTCTCCCTATACTTGCTCTAAACTGAATGACTACGTACGTCTTACAACTCCGTCAAGAATCTGTCAAGTTAATATGACTGACCTCGCTTTGATCAGTATTCTCAATGCCTTTGATCACAAAACCTGAGGACAGGCCCGACGCCGACATCGTGTACACATTTTTCCCTTTCCATCGTCACCGCACTATTACTCTACTCCAACATCAAAGAATGTCCTCATAAAGGGGTAATAAATTGAATTTTCAAAAGAAATTTCTACACACACCATCCCCTTACGACCGGCATCCCTTCATCACTTTCAATGTTGATAAGACCCACATTTCCCCGCAAATATTTTTTGGAGTCTTTATGTACTCAGGGGCGACTGGTGATCGATTGATCAGTGATCACTATTGCCATGACTTGGCATGTCCGAGTTATATCCATTTTTGTTCCGAGGCACTTCTCGGTTAGATATGTCTGCTGACGCAGACCACCACTGATGTAGGTACATGGTTATTGCATACTTACATTTTTTCAAGTCCAGTTTTGAAGGGCATTACTTAGATTCAATACTTAGCTCTGCCTCTAATTGGATGGCGCGCCGCACATTCCAAACATGTGAAGTTGTCAACAAGATTGAATTTTGCAGCCGAACATGACGTCATCCTCTTCTAGGTCTCTCTTGAACCGTAATGACCGCTTTGAACCGCGCGACATTTCGCCTACGGCTCTAGAGATGACAACCTCCTAATCACCCCATCACTTGCGAAGGACCGTATGTCGGATCGTTGACGGAGTAATCGGCAGTGGGTCAGCTTGTTGCGCGGTGTTCGACCTTTCAATCCTGCCGAACTTCATGCGTACCACTCTCTCCTCACTACATCGCTGCGCATGTGGTCAAAACACGAAATGGATCATCAGGAATAGGCTATGCATGAAGCCTTTGGAGGTCTAGTTTTATTTTCAGCTCACTCCATCTCCCTGTATTTGACCGATTTTTTAACGTAGGCATGGGTTGATTCACCCGAAGTGGAATGTATAAAGCAGAACCGCTATTGCCTTCCTGCGACATCATTTGCCCACAACGATGAAACCGTCTATCGTCGCTTTACTCCTCCTTGCTGGCTCGGCGTCAGCTCACACAATCTTCCAAGTACGTGCCTCGATATTTCGTCCTGCACGTTATTCACCTCATGTCAGGAACTTTGGGTCAATGGAGTGTCAGCTGGCCATCTCGTGGGCATCCGTGCTCCTAGCTACGACGGTGTAAGCGTACTATCAGTTGAATGCATGATATTGCTCTCACCCTTGGAATGCTTTATCTAGCCCATCACAGACGTGAATTCAAATGATGTGATCTGCAACGGAGGGATAAACCCTTATCTCCAACCCGTGTCGAAGACTGTCATACCTGTTCCTGCTGGCGCGCAAATAACTGCCGAATTCCATCACACCCTCACCAGTGCCAACACCGGTGACGCCTCCGACCCGATCGATGCGTCGCACAAGGGCCCCATCCTTGCATACATGTCAGTTGTCTAATTGCCTAGTTCAACGACAAAGATCTCATGCACGTAATTAAATGTAATAGGGCCCAGGTTCCCGATGCTACTCAGAGCTCTGTGACCGGCTTAAAATGGTTCAAAATCTACCACGACGGCTTGTCTGGCGGAACATGGGCCGTTGACAAGCTCATCCGGAACAAAGGCAAAGTCAGCTTTGCGATTCCAACTTGCATCTCTTCCGGCCAATATCTTCTTCGTGTAGAACTGATAGGTACGTCTTATGAATTCACTGTTTCAGCCCAATTTCTCGACCCATCTATACAGCCCTGCACGGTGCCGGGAGCTACCCTGGAGCGCAGCTCTACGTGAGGATTTCTTTCTTGATATATACATTTTATTTTATTTTTGCAGTCAATTCTTAATGTTGAATACCACAGATGGAATGTGCACAGATTCAAGTGACTGGAGGAGGGAACACTTCTCCGGCTACTGTCAACTTCCCAGGTGCCTACAAGGGTCAGCAACCTTCATCCACTTTGTCGTATCTTACTGATCGCCTGGCCATAGGATCTGACCCAGGTATAACCGTAAATATCTACAGCGGTCTGACTAGCTACACCATTCCTGGTAAGCACACGTCGGCACGCAATTCGAAGAATAAACTGATTCCAAAATGCGCACTGCAGGACCTCCCGTCTTCAGTTGCAGCGGGTCAAGCAACCCTGGATCAGGTACTTCACCCACGACAACGGCAAATCCAGTCACTACAGCGGCTCCGATTACAACTATTCCTGCTCCGGTTAGCACGACTGCACCAGGGGCTGTTGCCCAATATGGCCAATGTGGCGGGCAAGGGTCAGTGGCCTCTTGAATACTTCTTGCAGCGCCGTCTCACAGACGCATTAGATATACTGGGCCAACTTCATGCGTCGCGCCATACACGTGCATCAAGTCAAACGACTGGGTACGTCTGCGTTAAACGATCAGCCCTAGTCCGTGCTATTCACGCATCTCCCTTTTTCAGTACAGCCAATGTCTCTAAAGCATTCGCTCCGCGAGGGTATCACAGGGTATCACGGTCTTCTTCCGGATGCACGTAATTACGCGGGGCATGACCTTCTTTTTTCAATCCATGTCGTACAAATGTCGTACCAATTGGAGTTCGTAATGCAATAAGCGCCGGCCAAGACCGACGACGAAAAGCCGCTGGCATGGATGTAGACATGAACCGAGATTCATTGAAAAAAAAACATCGGCATCAAGCTACGACATCGGAATTTTTTTCTGCTTGCCTTCACTACTACATAAATGGGACAGGTGGACACAATGCTGCTTGTGTGGTGATGCCGAGTTCTCCGAGCCTAAAGCGGCGACCACGTGTTACCTCTAAAAGACCTCGGGGCGGGCCAGGAGGCATACCTTCTTCCAACCACTTGATGCTACAGAATTTCTTCTTTTCTCCGTTACGATATCTTTACCCTCCAGCATATCCTCCACGATGCGCTACTTAGAAGGCTTCACTGTACAGCTGCCGACATACCCCGCTCGAGGCTCTCGTGTGTCCTGTGAATGCCTGGTACCTGAACAGTGAATACCCAGTACCGTTGCCGAACTGGTCTACCGACGATTCCCGCTGATTTCAACAAAGCAAAGAATGGGTCAGGCCTGCAAACCACTACTTATGTTCGACTGCTTTCTGGACTGCATTCATCATCATGCCTAGGCTCCGCGTTGCTTCTCTTGGGAAATAAAACCCTTTCATGGAAGATGTTGCAAAGATATTGCCAAATTTTGTGGGGCATGCTTCCTCTCAGAACGACACACTCGGCCCTCTCTACACCATGGGTTTGCTGAATCATCGCCCGTAGTACAAAAATACGCACCCATGAAGCGTGTACTCCGTCAGCAATCTTCTAACGG
Source organism: Cyclocybe aegerita (assembly GCA_902728275.1). NCBI lineage: Eukaryota > Fungi > Basidiomycota > Agaricomycetes > Agaricales > Hemipholiotaceae > Cyclocybe > Cyclocybe aegerita. Next base: position 383,270 of record CACVBS010000033.1, on the reverse strand, counting down.
CTGGCCCGCTGACTGCACCATCTCGATCACGACGTCTTCGCGTTGAAATGGCCTCATGGTTCATGATTGATTTGCTCTAATCGCCAACGTGAAGGTACGTATGACCCATTTTTTTGTGTCGTGTTTATCCTAAGGGTTATTTTTGCCTAGGAATCGAGCCCCCTTTACGTTTGTCTCCTGGGACTATCAGGCAGGCCGTTATTCGGCGCAAAGGATGCCTCGCTGGCGCTCGAGGAGTGGTGTTGCGCTCTGACCTGCAGAAATGGTTAAATAGAACAGCGTTTGAACCGCGTCGTCTGCAGGACCTCCTACTTCAACATGCATCTCGCAGCCTTTCTCTCCTCCGTCCTTCTTGCTGCCTCTGTGGCAGCAAAGACGGTCTTTTCTGTATGAACGATATCTTTAATGTATCGTCGTGTTTGTCTAATCATACTCTTTCGCTAGGAACTGGCCGTAGACGGTGTAGCTGAAGGCCATGCCATTGGCATCCGTGTTCCTTCTAGTAACGCTGTAAGCTGTCCCTCTTTCCAGTTATCCTGCGATGCCGATATGCCGTAGGCCATTACCGATATTACCTCGGACAATATTATTTGCAACACCAACTTCATTACCCCAGTTTCGACGGTGGTCATCCCTGTCAATGCCGACAGTCAGGTTACCGCTCAGTTCCACAAAACGTCGGCCGGGTATCTCGGGGCTGATCCTGCTGACCCTCTCGACCCCACTAACAAAGGTATCTTTCAGAGATATTGGCATTGTGAAGATAATGAGGCTGACGACGTTTACTAGGCCCCGTCCTTGCCTATCTGTTCGTAGAGCATATCTACAGCCTTGACCACGGAATTCTAATACAATATTAATGTTTTAGCGCGGCCGTCCCTTCCGCGACTCAGCCCACTGTGACAGGTCTGCATTTCGCATATTTTATTTCCGTCTATTCTAATTGACGAACGTCCAGGACTGAAGTGGTTTAAGATCTGGCAAGATGGATATGACAGCACTACTCACCAGTGGGGCTCCGACCACCTTTTCATCAACGGTGGCAATGCGACTTTTACCATCCCGTCGTGCACCGCATCTGGTCAGTATTTGCTCCGAGTTGAATCGATTGGTCAGTCCTCTAGTTAAACTTCCGCGATTTTTTTTTGCCTGACGGACGCGCTTGCAGCCCTCCACCAAGCGACCTCCTACCCTGGAGCCCAATTCTATGTGAGTATTGTCTTCATTCATCGTATTTGAACGTTGGGACAAATATCTTCTTCACAGATGAGCTGTGCTCAGCTTGCGATCACTGGGTCTTCTTCGCCCGCGACTGCTGCTACTGTTTCATTTCCCGGAGCCTACCGTTGTACGTCTTCTGACCGTGTCCTAAGAGATCGTGCTGACGGGTAGACAAGCTACCGATCCTGGCATCGTCACCTCGATCTTTGGCCTCTCCAGCTACACCCCACCAGGTACTCATGACCCCTTTGGTCTCTCATTCGTGCCTGTGTGCTGACGATGCCTTATAGGCCCAACTGTATTCACTTGTTGAGGATGATTGCTGACTACCGTACATTACTCACATATGCCAATTTTTTCGTCAAATATATGTTGCTTGCTCCACTCAACCAGCTCCTCTTCCGCTGGGTCAGCCCAGAAGGCTTGAGATCGTTGAGCCGTGGCGCAGCTTTCCAAGTTGCTCATCACACCCATGTGAAAAATGGATTGAACAATTGAAGGTCTCCAATCGACTCTTCAAAAAAAAGGGAGCCTTTTCTTGACGTTAGTCGATACGCCCCGAGGGATGAACGTGGCCAGGTGTATTTGATTTAAACAAGGTGGTCTCCAACAGATGATACCTGTCCGAGACTGGGTCACCGCCCAAAGGGCTAAGTGTATATCGCTAGAGAAGGATAAACTTCAACAGGCGCTTATCAATTGAATATTGACGACTCAGTACTCACACCGAAACTGTCGGTCAACCGGGTGTGGAGTCTCGACTTGATGCCTACAGAAGAGGGGGTCAAATAATTGTGCTTCAATGGAGGATAGACTGGTACGCACCAGATAGAGAGGGCAGTTCTGCAAGTATCGATCACAACTTGCAGGACGTCTGCCCTAGCATAAGATCGGCTGCCTGATAATGAACGATATCAACGCCGATGGCTTGGAAGAGTGGCCAATGGATAGAGGCATACCGTAGCAGCTCGGCCCCTTCACGCACGGCCGGAATAACTAATAGGAACATGTCCACATAAGTCAGAGCCAGAGAACCATCAACTTGCAACGTGAGGCTTTTATACTGTAACCCAACTACTTTATGTAAGGCAGCCACTATATACTTCACCGAAGATGTTCACATTACCCTGAGCAGGTAGGATTCCGACTAAAACTGGCAGAGAAAAAAAGCATCCCGAGACAGTCGGTACCATCTCATTTTCGGGCACACAAATATTGAGGAAACAGTAAGGATGTATTGGCAAGACCCAGACTATCTCCAACAAAAAGCGTAGAGCACGATAAGTACGTGATATCGAGCCCAACGGGAGATGAACAAATGAATGGCCTGGGTTATTTGATTTGAAAAGAAATGCTGCTACCCGACAGATACCTGCCGAGCAGCAGCATAGCTGCGCCCGAGGCACTGCACTCCCCACGTGAGTGAGGATAGCTTGCCAGGGGACTCACCAAACCAGCATGAACGGGTGACCATCCAGCCTGGAGTGGCTCTGTAGATGATAGTCAGGGATCAGACGGGGGTTAGAGGGTAGGCAGAGGTGAGACGAACCATTGAAGGCTACCCAGAATAAAATCCAGGAAGCCGACAATCCAGAGCTGGGCTAACGGACGTCTCCACCAGGGACTGGACAATGAACGGAACATGAGCAAATAGTTGTGTAGAAATGTATGCGATAAAAAAGACGCACGAACGGAATCGACCACTCTAAGCCGCAGAAAATAAAGGCTACGGCCGAAGCCGCTGAACATAGCGGCTTGGCAATGCGGACGGCGCGCTCCTGCGAAGAGAAGACGATGAGTATAGGCTGAAGGAGCTGAAGAGGAGGCACTCACCGAGAGGAGACGGGTGCACCCAAAACTGGGGGTAGGTCATTACCAAGGATTCACGAAGGGCGGGTCAGGTATTTATCTGCTGGGCCGTGTTTAGGGGAGGCTGGGAATCGACGCGTCATCCATCGCGATCGATAACTTCTGATATAACTCCTTTTGTAAGCCACCTTTCATCTCCTTTCATGGTCATCAAATGAACTCCTTCCTCGATCCATCCCTCAACGTCACTTCTCCTGGACACCCTAGAGCGTTCACGCCATGTCCAACCTGAAGTACCTCAAAGGCGACCTCTTCACCGCGCCCTCAGGATCCATCCTTGTCCAGGCCTGCAACACGCAAGGATCCTGGGGAGCCGGCATCGCGATCGCTTTCAAGGAGAAGTACCCCGCTGCGTTCCAACAGTACGAAGCCCACTGCAAGACGCATGGTCAGGCTTTGGTTGGCACATGCCTGCTCATACCTGGCGAGACACACGCCATCGCGTGTCTCTTTACGTCCCGCGCATATGGAAGACGTAAGGACGCGCCTGCAGACATCCTCGCGGCTACACAGACAGCCGTGCAAGATCTCATTGATCAGAACGTCGATGGGAAGCCTTTACATGCGTGGTGCGTCGCGGTGTCTTCATCTACTGCTTGATGAATGTTGAGATTCAACACATGATATTCGCCAGCCGCTTCAACTCGGGCAAGTTCGCAGTTCCATGGACGGACACAGAAGCTATTCTAATAGCCTTAAACGCATCTATGACAATTTATGCGCCATGAAGTCGATCCCTCCACATCTCTGAAGATGAACTCTTTGAACCATCCGTTTGCATGCTTTTCATTCGAGGAGCACGTTGTCGTGCTGAACCTTCAAGCAAGGCATATCCATTTCAGTCACATCTTCGGTTGGGCATTCGTGGTTCATCACCACTCCGAGACAAGTTGGGGACATATCGCGTCTTCCATACGGTGTTTAGGGTAGGTCGAGACGCGATCAATGGCACTTGGCCATTATTTCCACCTTGAAAGCAATTCTAGTGGATTTAAGCCTATCTATGAATGGGGATATTTAGCCTACTATACATCGACAATATACCAGTCGCGACCCGGCTCTCGTTTGCATACGTATTTTGCCGTGTACCCGAGGAAGGTGACAATGACATGCGAAAGCTTTTTCGACGCTGCGAAAATACTCGTGATCATGTCAGAGAAATCGATCTCGTGGCAAGGTGTCTGTGAAAGTTGAGGATAGAATCGTATGGTGAGGCAGTCCAACTTGGTCGCATAGGGAAGGTATTCCTCGATCCACTCGGTGAGTTGATCTAGCATCTATCCTCGGCATGTCAGGGGATGAACTACAGCCGAAGGTAGGGGACACTCACATCTTCGTCATCTGGAGCCACTCTATCGGCATCGAGGATAAGATAGAGCAAGGATGGACATGATTGAGAGAGTTGCTCGCCGCCAATACTCTGCAGATAATCGAAGTTTACCATCAGCCGTTGTACTCCATGACTTGACGTAGATTCTGATAAAAAGGATAGCGGTGTTGGGACATCGAGTGCGCCACAGGAAGTTGTCACATCGCGGATGGGTCGTCCCGGAACTAAAGCTGCTACAACGGATAAAGGAGCATGGACAGACACCAAGTTGGGAAGCAACTGCGGCGCTACGCTGCGGAGGAGTTTGGACGTGCGCGACAACGTCACAGAGAGGTGCTTCAAACTGCGTTGGCCGCTCAAGAACGAGGCCAAGTGCTCGTCGTAGGTATACAAACACGAAAAGGAGCAAAGCTGGAAGGGGGGAGGATCCGCTATAGGAAGAACCCACGATCCAGTTGTGGTCAGAAATAGACCAAGGGTGTGAAGGCGAGGGAGTAACGACAATGTATCTTGTATGATCCCAAGGTAAATGTCGACGCCTCTACCGTCCCAGATGATTAAGGACCGCACTCTTGCCGCAAGGCTGGTGTCGTTGCATATCTTCAGACAGAGGGCCATGACGTTTCTTCGGTTTGGGCGAAGATCGCGGTAGAGGGCATTGAAGGCTATTGGGTATACAGCTTTATTGATTCTGCAGCATATGGCAAGGTCAACTGGGGTGAGGCGCTTGAAGATAAGCTCGAGGACGTCGAGGGGAAGGTCGCTCCTCATGGAGTCGTTGGGAGGGTCTTGATGATCCATGGTCTATACAGGAACCACTTCAGCACAGGTAAGGCGACGACTCAAAGAGTTGGGTGGTAGTACTTACTGTTGGTGGATGAGTGAGAAAGATTTGAAGGACGTCATCGGTGCCGACGCTTCAAGTCTGCGCGGCGGAGAACGGGCCATTTTAGGAGAGGATTTGAAGTCGCCGCAGAAACCAAACAACCACCGCTCTCACCTCCTAAACGAGGAGGTAATTGAAAGAGGACCAGGGCATTTGTCGTCTGCGCTAACAATACAAGACGGAGAGGTGAACGGAGAGAGTCTGAAGACGCGAGGAAGGATTCGTGTTTGTTCCGTGTCCGGTAACCAAACAGAGGCCAAGGATGCGTCGCCAAATGCACGCGCTCGAGGCAAGAACCATGGCGTCGCAAGGGCACCCAACCCAGGCAGATGGCCAGTGTCTGCGCTACCCCGATCCCATTCCCCCTCAGCGGGAGATCAACTACGAGACCGCTGTGGGCATGCTGATGCGCGCCGCAGGGACCGCCCAGAACGTGCCGTTCGTCTGGAGTTATGTCGATAAGCCGCAAGGTCGGTCTCCGCCTCCGTGCCTGTTCATTAACCGCCTCCCGAACTGATCTCGCCTCGGGCGAATGACGCAGATGGCACCGTCCTCCTCCTCTACCTCCCGCTCGGAAACCCATTCCCCAACGACGGTATCCGCTACCAGGACTCAGAAATCAAGGCCGTCGTCCCCGCTGGTGGTGGCCGGGTGAGCACCCTTCCGCCCGCCTTCGTTCGAACAGCTTCCCTCAATATCACGTCCGGTTTACGCGTTTAGGAACTCGAAGTGTGCGAAATCAAGTACGGCTTCATCCCAGGCGCTGGCGAACCCAGCTCGTCGCGTCTTCGTCGGCGGTACCGTCTCCAGAAAGGCGGCCACCCTCAGCTCGTCCTCGTGCACTACACGCGAGGACCTATGATACGTAGGTCTCGGCATTCTCACTTGCCATATTTAACCTTTCTGAACTTCGGATGACGCCCCTTTCTTCCTGACGCCATTCATGATATGACTGCAGTCATCCCGCCCGGAATCGCAAACCAGCCCGTCCGAGCGTATCCCCTCCGTGCGCTGAACGAACCCTCGGTGTACGTCGCGGGCGAAAAGCAAGGTCAGAAGATGTACCCTCCTGGTATGGGTCCTGGAGCCATGCACGCTGGAGGTGGGGGGCCTGCGTCTATGGCACCTGGAGCGATGGGCATGCCTATGAACTTCAGCCAGCAGCAGGCAATGCTCGCGCAGCAAAATAGCCAGATGGAGGCATTGGAGAGGAGAAGAGAGCGAGAGAGGGAAAGAGAGAGGGCTGCCCAAAGGGATGGACAAACTGCTGGGGTGAGCCTACCTGCTGTTTCTTTCTTCGTGTTTTATTCAACTTGCCTCAGAGACCTCCACAAGGACGGATACCGGATGACGATGATTCTGGAGGTATGCTGCCCGGTCCAGTTTCTTCCAGCACGTCACTAAAGCCTTAAACAGATGAGGTTGACCAAATTTCAACGCGAACGCTGGCGATGGCTCGATACAAGCGCAACCACGAGTGGATGAACGAAGTTTTCCACAGAGCAGCGTTTGGTATGTTTGCGATCAAACCACCTCCGTTGACTTTTCCGCAATTTTCTCCGTCAGGCGATCGCGCTCCTAAACCCAAGTCCACGCCCTACTCCATCTTCTCAAAATCGGAGCTTGAAGAAAAAACGGTATGCCGTTCACTCTCTTGGGCCGTAGCAATGTGTTCACATTTCTTCGCAGGCAAAACTACAAACCGAGATTGAAGCCTTGCAGGCAAGCTCCGCGAAACGACGAGCAGACAAAATCAGAGAGTCGCAAAGTCAACCATCAGCAGATATTACCATGTCCTCGATAGCAGGAGACTCGGTGGCAGCTTGAATTACATCCACACATCTAGTTCACCCTCGTATTGCTTTCTTGTTTTCTATGGTGCAATGTATACTTCAAAATCCTGGCGTATCTCAACCTTAGGAATTGGACGGAAGATAAATGAGTATTGCAATACTCTACTGTACAGAGTATTGCTACATGACGACGCGTGGGTATGTGCATATCGATTAACTCGTACAGATGAGATAAATGTTTTGGGGATGTGGGTGGCCAGGCAAGGTGATACTGTACATAACAACAAAGGATGTCGATGAGAAAGTAAAAGTAGAAGAGTGGTCAATATGTACTATGGCTACCGGTAATTGCGAGTGTTCGTAAATATGCTGGACGACTATCATGTTGAAGGACGTGACTGGAGTGGAGATGAACGAGGGAAAAATGGGAAAAGGATATCGATGAGACGAAGAACCTGGAAGGAAAATGGCGCCATAAATAACGAATATCGCGATACCTAAAAGTCACCGTTGTGCAGGAAAGATATCCACAGATGAATCACAACCACAACCACCAACCTATGAATCAAGACCTGACAGTTAAGACCTGTGCAGTGTTAAACACCACGCCGCGTATGCTCTGCACTCCTGCTCCTCACAAGCAACGGGTTGACTAAAAACTCCACAGACGGCGGTCTCGATGTCTGCTGTCCACCCTTCGTCTCATGACCATGCACAGGCAAGTTGAAGTGGGCTCGCGTACCAGTCGGCGGCGAACTGCTCGGACGGTGCCTCCATCCCAACCCCAGTCCAACTTTCGCATCCTTGGTCGGCGATACAGGAACGCCCGAAAACCGGACGCGTTCGCCGTGCACATGAATGTCCCCCGATGTCCATTCGTCCTCTTCCTGATCATGTTCATGGCCAGGCACTGCTCGCATCTGCACCTTGTCAGGATTCGCAAGCGTGCGCATCGTCGAGCGGCCTCTGGAGGACTCCGCTACGGCATCAAGGTGCAGTTCGTCTGGCAGCTCGAGCACACCCAAGCTTGTTGATGGGCTAATAACGATAGGCCCATCGAGTGGTGTCGTTGGCACGACGCTAGGACTGGGCGACCGCGACCGTGAGGCCGAGTGGTGTGGCTTGGCGGGCCTCCTGCCTCGTCCAGGAAGGCCTGTAGACAATGCTGACTCGGACACCGAAGAGACGGGCGAGACGACCAACGCAGACTCCTCTGCGTCGAAGCTGAAGTAGCTAGATGTGGAAGAGGGAAACGATACCATCATCGCGTCTGCTGTCAGCTGGTCAGGGTGATCGGAGGGTGAAGCACCTCTCGGATGGCACGACACACCCCGGCTCACACTCCTCGCCGACGAGGACCTGTCAGTGAGCACAGGTGCGCGGGAGAGCGACCTCTTCACACGGGACGAGGAGCGGCGGGATGCAGCATCCATCGACGGCCGCGAGCGTGGCTCTTCGTGTTGCCAGTCGTTGATATCGTTATCCGAGGGAATTCGGATGCTCGCTGGGCGAGAACGAGACCGCGAGCACAAACGTGACTCTGCGGCAGATGCAGGAAGTTGGTACTGTACAGGATCAGGCTCTTCGTGCATCGATGTGGCATCGTCGCCCTCTGCTCCCCAGCCAACTCCCCAAGCAACCTCATCCACCATCGCAATCGTCCATCTGCTCGATACTGCACGGTCCAAACAGCCCTGAAGGATCCTCTCCGCCCCTCGACCGATATCTTGTGGGATATCGTAGGTGCCTGGACTGTTATGTAAGTACTTTAAACTGCAAGATAGAAAGGAGACACCATACCGTTGAGGATCTTCATTTGCAATCTCGGCTCGAAAGAATCAGAAAACGGCAACCGCCCGGTAAGAAGAGCATAAAGCATCACACCGAGTGCCCAAATATCCTGACCAGGATGTGGCCGCATAGCGTCGGATGTCTGAGGAAGAAGTAGTTCCGGAGCCGCGTACGGCAGGGAACCGGGTTGGAAGGAATGGACTGGTTGGGCTGTGGAAGTGGAATTCCTGTGACGGACAGTATTGTGCCGATGCACAGCTTGAAGATGGAGATTGCCCTTCGCTTGCTTCTTGGATGGCGCCGCCAGAGAGACAGCACGGTGAACAGAGCCATGGCCATTTCCTAACGCTGAAATTTCTGTACTGAAGTCGAAAAGTTCGTCCGACTCATCAGAGTCGTCATCCGGTGTCAAATCCATTTTGCGGGTCATACCAAAATCTCCGATCTTGCACATGCCCATATCATCAACCAGCACATTCTCCAACTTCATATCCCTATGGACATATCTCGCCACTTCGTGCAGGTACCGCAGCCCACGGACGACCTGTCTAAACATCATGCCGGCATCATCTTGTAGTAGGGCCGGCGTGCCGTCTCGCTTCAGGATGTCGAACAGCGATCCCGCGGGGCAGTAGAGTGTGAAGAAATAGTCGGCATAAGGAGAGTGTACGGCAGAGAAAAGTGGGAGAATATGTTCGTGACTAAGAGTGGCCCAGACCGTGGCTTCATGCTGAAGCTTCTTACGAGCTTGTGGTGCATTGCCCGCCTTGACGAGGTCTGAACGACGGACAATCTTAACTGCGGCAATGCTGCCGGATTGCGATGAGGCACGTCTAATGATAGAGGATGCGCCATAACCAACGATAGGCCCAAGGGTATATCCTCCTACGACTTGGCCTTCGTCGTCGGGTTTTGGGGCTGCTACGGGGGTGGGGTTCATGAATGCTGAGAGAAACATGGCTGCTGGAGAGGCAGAAAGGCTGGTGGATTGTGATGAAGGAGCTGGGTCGCTGAGTGGCGATCTGGAGGCTAAAAATGCTCTGGAGTTCTCGGCTATAAGAGAAGCTGAAAGACGCTGCTCGACGTCAAGATTGTTCCCAGAGGAAGATGCGGCGGTGAAGTTGAATTGATCTTCGTCTTCTTCGTGCAGGGCCTCCACGACAGGCCCCTCTGCGCTTGGAGGACGCCCATCCCAATGGTTGGTTGGATTGGGTGAGAAAGAGATGTTGTTGAAGGTGGATCGTTCGGTAGAGTGGAGGTTAGTGTACATGAAAGGGCGGTAGGGCTGACTGAGGTGGGAGTGGGCGGGTAGTTATGCGTAGGTGACAGAGTCAGAGGGTCGGCCGGATCCGCTGTGGTGGAAGGAAAAGAAATGGATCCTACCGTCTCGTGACCCACTTTGCCTATTGTGGCCTCCGCATTTCAAATTCCATCACCGCCACATTCAACGGTTAACCGAGCGCTCCTTACGGAAAACCCTGCAAAACCGTTCAGGGATGCACTCAAGCCATGTCATTCCGCCTGTGGCTTGGAATCGACTGCTGGAGTGATTTTTTTTCCTGGTGAATTATAACTTTACACGTTCAACCGCGGGGACCTTGGCTTGGTGAGTCCCAAATGAGTCCCATGTCGATGCACACGCGGGAGCTGCGCGGGAGTGTGCTTCCGAGACAGGCTCTCGGCGACACCCCGATGGGTTTATTCCGTTGAAGCTAAGGTTAGGGCTACACGTCACTCCGATCACACCAACAAATCATTGGGTTGCTGGCACCTATAAACCATATATACCTTGCTCTCCATCAAGACTCTTACAGCTAACACTCCTTCTGTGTGTCTCTCTCTCTTGCGCGCTTGCGTTCGAGACAACTACGATGTCGTTTATCCGGTAAGGGCTCACTTGGCATGCCTCTCCATAATGTTGACCGAGCAAGCTAGACTAATCTTGTGTGTCACTGGAGTCTATTCATGTTTTTTGGTACGGCCCCTCAGAAAAAAAAAACACTGAAGAGGGTACTAATTCCCTCCATTAGCTATGGGCGATTGCACAGGAACGACGTATGTCTCAATCACCCAATGGCTGTCCATAACGCTCATCTTCACCTCTAGTATCCGTACCCTTCAAAACACTAGACGACAAATCTTCCGACAAATTTAAATCGCCTCTTTTCATGGGAACGTGTCAAAGTGCACTAAGTGCATTGTCAGCTCTAATATACATCCTAATCCGAAGCAAGCCTTCCGCTACCCTTTCTCAAAACCTTGGACTCGAACATGTTGAACCTTCGGGCGGTAAGGCCAATGGATCCCCCGTCACCCCTAATGGCAAGGCGCACGTCAACGGCCACGCCCATAAACACGCCGACAAAGCCTCGACCCGGTACTCAACCAAAGCTCTTCTTTTCCGATACCTCCAGTGCGCCGTCTTTATCACCTCCGCAGCACCGTTTGGCTTCGCCGCCCTCTCATACATCTCCTACCCCGCGATGGTCCTCGGGAAATCTTGCAAGCTCGTGCCCGTCATGATCATGAATGTTCTCCTATACCGCCGGAAGTTCGCGCCGCACAAGTACCTCGTCGTCTTCATGGTCACAACGGGGATCACCATCTTCATGGGGCTAGGCGATGAGAAGAGGGGGAAGAAGCACGGTGCCGGAGCTGCCGGAACGAACGGACAGACACCGTATGCTAACCTGATTGGAATCACCTACCTCCTCATTAACCTCGCGCTCGATGGCGCGACCAACTCGACTCAGGACGAGATCTTCACTCGCCATAAAGTTACGGGCCAGCAGATGATGTTTTGGATCAACGTCTTCTGCACACTGCTGACCTCCGTGCTGTCCGTCCTCCCACTTCCATACATTCCGGTCATTCATCCGTCGGATGACGGCAAGTCGGAGCTCATGGGTGCTCTTACGTTCGTTCGCAACCACCCCTCTATCATGACCCCATTGGCACAATTCGCCCTGACCGGTGCCCTTGGCCAACTTTTTATCTTCGAAACCCTGCAACACTTCGGCTCACTGACTCTTGTGTATGTGGCCCTTCCTCCTCTGCCCAGCATTGACTGACGCTGTTTAAATAGCACAATAACATTAACCCGTAAATTATTCACGATGCTCCTGTCCGTGGTCATCTACAACCATAAGCTAACGAAGGGCCAATGGCTCGGAGCTGCTGTTGTCTTCGCTGGAATCTCGGTGGAAGCGTTTGTTAAGCGCAAGGGTGTGTGTATCCTAGTTGTCTTTCTGTCAATCAAGATTCACTAAGACCTTCCACAGATGTTCACGCGAAACGTGTCATTCAAGAGAAGGAAAAGGCAAAAATCAAATCATTGTAACATTAGAGCATATTTAGAGTTTATGGACCGGATCAACACAACTATGCGCAATAGAATGGACTGAAAAATAATACCTCGTTCCAAGGAAAAGAAGAAAGCAAGGACAACATGGACAAGAGAGAAAAGATACACACACATCAAGTCTCCATTGCGTTTGGATCAACCTCTTGCGAATCATTCTGCACTAGCGGCCGTTTGCGATCTTCCTCCCTGGGGTTTTCTATAAATACAAGGCGCCAAAGTGAAAACAAAGCAACTTGCCTCTCATCATCATCGTCATCATCATCGACTTCCCGCTTACGCCGCGGTGCTGCTCGTTGTGTTTGAGGGAAGCTAGCATGTGCAACGTTGGCCTTATAGATGGCCTCGTACTCCTTGTCGATGGTGGCGTGGAGACGTTTTAGAAGATTTGATCTCCATGACAAAAGTTGGGAAAGGACGAACCTTGATCTGAGTCAGGAAACCACCGTTGGGCGATATACAGTAGCGTCGGTTTTGAACAAGATGGAGGGCGTCCTCCCATGAGATCTGGTAGTGCTGCATAACGAACATGACGACGAAGGCGGGCGATAGACTGATTCCGCCTGGTTGCGGCGTCAGAGAAGACATTTTAGCGGCGAACTACCCACAAAGGGATTGGCGTCGAACGCACCGTTGCAGTGAACTAACACACGTCCACCTTGACCGATCGCCGAGTCGATGAATTGTTTGGCACTGGGAACGGGTCCAGGCCGTCTGTCAGAACCAAGACGTGCCACAACGGGATGAGAAGACGCGACGACGTACCCGGGAAAAAGGCGGATGAGGTTTTGCTCTTCGTTGTCCTCCACGTCCAGCGTCAAGTACTTGAAGCGTTCTGGGAAGCGGGGTCGCACAGAGAATGCCTCCTTCGCATCGCGAATGCAGACACTAAGAGCAAAGAAAGACAAAGGAACGCGTGAGCCCCCGCGCGAGCCGGGGTGAGGTGACGGGTAGGCAGACGAACATATGTGAGATCCCGAGGTTTCTGAGTGTATCGAGGGATTTTGAGGCTACAAAAGGGCCGAGGAAGAGGCCTGGAAGGATTTCCTGGCATTCCCTGCGCATCTCGTATCTGCGGCGCGGCGCGGGGGGTAAGCATTCCGCCGTGATTAGGGTCACAGGCGTTGGACGCACCTCCACTCGATATCTATAGGACCCTGGATGACGGCCTTTAGCTGCTCTTCTGTGAGTGCGGACATGGTGGATGTGGAAGAGGAGGATTGGCTGGCTTGTGATGGAGTGGCCAGGGGAAAGCGGGGTTGACAGTCTTAAATTACTTACATACGCGGTCTGGGTACTTATAAGTCACGTGTGGACCGGTTCCGAAGAACGGCCATAGACAAAGACATTGACAAAGAGGCGTATTTGCTTCCTAGTCACCCCCACTCATGTCTTTCAGCGATTCCGAGGAAGAACCTCCGTAGGGAAGAATGTTCGATGACCCAGAAACTCAGTGTTCACCCGTGATCTTGGTCTAGATTGCTTCTGGAGCACGAGGATGTCGCATTGGATGTGGACACGACGAACGACGAGACGGCCCCATCTACACGCGTGCCTTTGACGATAATATGCGGATTCCTAGGCGCCGGGAAGTCGACGTTGCTCAAGTGAGTTCTGTCACGGTTGAGAGCCAACCCGATCTGAAGCTCTTTCTAGACGGATTCTAACAGAGCGTCATGGATATCGGATTGCAGTCATCATGAATGAGTTTGGAGGCACCGCAGTAAGTGGTTTTGTGAACTGCTATCATTTCTCAACTCATGCTGTTGAATAGGATATTGAAGGTCCGTCCGTACAGCCTACCATACGGACACGCTATGACGCCAAATTCCTTGCTAATTGGCAGCCAAGACAATCAACGTCTCTTCCACTGAGGACCCAACGGCAGAAAACACAGAAGAATTCTTAGAGTTGGCGAATGGGTGTTTGTGTTGTAGCATCAAGGATTCTGGGGTGGCAGCCATCGAAAAGTTGATGCAGCGTAAGGGTGCATTCGACTATATCCTACTTGAAACGACAGGACTTGCGGATCCAGGTATATTCACTTCGCTCTGCCCCGCTTTCATCTGTACTCAGATTTTTGACAGGCCCTATTGCTGCCAAGTTCTGGAAGAATGAAGAATACGCGACTGGGCTCGTTGATATCGTTTTAGATGGTGTCATTTGCGTTGTTGACGCAGTTTTTGGGCAGAGTGTGCGTTTCCCTTCGAACGGCATGTTCAGAACCTGATCACTCTCCAGCAAATGCAAGAAGACCACGCAACTGGCGACCTGCATATCGGGGAAAGTCTACGGTAGGTTATTAGTCTATTCACCTACGTCCTTGTTTCGAACCTCTCGGCCTGTTAGACAAATTGGCGGCTCAGACGTGATCTTGCTCAACAAAGTTGACTTGGTCGATTCTCAACAGCTCGAAGAGACAGAAAGCGTGATACGCCAAATTAACCCTGCTGCACCCATCCACAAGACCATCAAGGGTCAGATTGACCTCAAACATATTATTGGTATCGCAGCCTTCAGGAATCCTCCAATAACCAGTGAAAGCACACCGCCAACGCACGTTCATTCAGAGGACTGTGACCATTCCCATGTCCCAAAACTCAATCACTACGAGTTGCGTGGTATCTCAAGCCTTCAGGTCACTTGTGGCCTCCTTAGCCAGGAACGCCTCAACAAGCTAGACGAATGGCTCCGCAACGCACTCTGGGAAGATAGGGTCGTGGGTGTGTCTTCCGAAGTTAAGATCATGCGTTGCAAAGGAGCGTTCACTTCTGAAGAAGGGATCCATCGCGTCTTACAGGGTGTCAGGAACATGTATGAGATTTCGCAGCTGGAGGCCACGGAGAGCATCGGCATCCCAGACACAGGGAAGATCGTGCTCATAGGCAAGGGACTTAATGAAGATGTGCGAAAAAGCTTAGAATCGGTGGTTACATGAGGCAAAGCAAAGTGACCATAAATACAGGTAGAACAGGAAAATTTAAATATAGTGACGAATTATGCTGGAGTAACTGTTGCAGGAGCTGGCGTTGCTGCGTAGTCCATCCTCGTTACTTCAGCTTTTACTCTCGCTTTGGGAGTACCGCTCGATCGTGGGGCAATGGTTAGGGTGCCATATGTGCCCTTCGTCAAGAAGGATGGATTTAATGTAGTCGTAGAATGAACGACCTGGACCAAATTAGGCTCGCCAAAATGGGTAAAATAGCAGAATACCTTGGAAAATTGCTTCAGCCTACTCGGAAGGATCAACACGTCAGGTGCATAGTCCAAGTCTCTATCATCAACCATGCGGACGCCGTCGAAATGGGTCACGTCGAGGTTAACTTCGGAAGACAGATCTTGAGGAACCGGGAAGATAGGATAAAAGCTGCGACAGGATCATTAAATAAGTAACTGAAAGGCCCCCGAGACCAAGCATACCTTCTCTGCAGCAGCAGATGCCGACATAGGTTGGCCATGGAATCCATTGGCAGATCATCTGCCTGTTCGGGAAGAGGCTCAAGCTCCACCCCGCGTTTGAAATATTCTTCCTTTCTGAGGTGGAATAGCGTGTCCAGGCTTGTCGCACCGAACGTAACGTCATTGATTGTAAACCTCGTTGGGTTTGGTAGAAGATGGACGCGCTTGAACCCTATTTGAATTGATTGATTCCTCTAGACAGTTGACCCACTTACGGGATGTGAACCAAATATATCAGAACTGAGCTCTGGTTGAGGGAATGCCGCATGGTCGCTGGTAATATCACGTACGCTGGGCACCAACAGGACAATGCTGCCAGGTGATGCAGTCAAGAAACCTTTCAGAGGGTCGACGAAATGTGCTCGGAAGAGGTTTGAAGGTGCAACATCCAGATCGCCGGACTTGATTTTAGGGTGAGTAATGTCCACGAATGGACCCAGCTGGAGAAGACGAATAAATAAGCAAAGAATAGACCCTCAGATAAGAGCATACCAATAGCACGGCGTCGGGCTTCTGCGTCTTAATTTGTTGTAGGAGGGCACGCCATGGTTTATACCCAATATCAGAATCAGATGTAAAGGGCCCACATGCTACCAATATTGTCACAGAGTTCTGAGACGTTGCAGGATCTAGCTTCGGGCTAGTAATTCCTTGCGCCGCTGGTGAGGATTTCAGAGGCGGTATCTCAAGCCTCCATCAATGGCGAGATCCCCGGTGAGAAAAGGAGCGGCTCACCGAAAGGAACTCCGTCGCCAAAAAGTAACCCCCACCGCCATTCTTGCCTTTCAAGGCGACGATAGCCCCAGGGTAAAGCCCTATACCTCCCACATTCTTTGTGGCGCCCTTGATTTTTATTGCAGGGTCGAGCATGAGGGGAACGCGAGCGCCTGATGAGAGCATTCGGGATGATTCAATTGTGATAGACCCTTCTGCGAGTTTGGCACCCGAGGCAGTCTCAGAGTCGTGCGTAATGCGACCAACGATGTATACTTCTCCCTGTCCTTCTATTAATTACAAAATACAAAGTCCAAACTAGTAGACTCACATCTGTTGACGCAGACGGGTCGCCGAAATCAGACACTTCTTCGTATTGTGCTCGAATCAGTTCCGCGAAGTCGTCGATAAGTTGATCGAGGGCTGCGCAAAGTTAGACTTTCAAATGAGTCCAGGGAAATCCTTTCCTACATTCACTCCTCTCTGAAATCTTCTCATACATATAACGATCTGGGGACGGGGCTTTACCCTCAGTGTCATCATCAACAGCAGGACGGAGGCAACTCACAGGCCCGTTTCTTTCTGACCTCTGGGTCCGTCGATGGGCCTAAAAAGGTCACGTTTGTAGTGACAATATTGTTGCTCCGGACGGCAGAACTTGTTTCCCCGAGGGATTCTTGCTTCACCTGCGGTAGAGATCCGGCGGGGTTATATCTCTGGGCCATTGGCTTTGACAATTTTGACCGATCAACAATAGCTGTGGCAAACGCGCGAGGTTTTGGCTGTGCTTTTCTTGAAATTTCTTTCGTCAGGTCTTGTTGGATTCTTGTTTTCACAGCAGCTAAGGTGTCCATCGTAATTGGGGTGATCTCGGAATGCGTTGTAGAGGCATTGTAGTTTAAGGCTTGGAGCTTCCACAAGAGTGATTCGGGCTCCAGAACATACATGTTACATATCGAAATACCTGCCATCGATAACCGCAAGGAAAGTAAGCCAATTTGAAGTCAACTTCAGGTTCACACACGCACATTCTGCAACCAGCTTGTCGTCCAATACGACACTATTTTCGCTGAAAACGCGTTCGACCTCTTTTCTCAGAGAGCTTTCCATGATATGGCAGGTCCAATGAGGGTCCTGTTGTGATCGGAGCAACAAGGGGGTGTATGTGGTCCAACTTGAACCGTGTCAGACGCGACGCGTCTCGAAGTTGGTCACAGGCACGCGTGATGGCTTGTTACGTTTGGCACCCAAGTATGACGCACAGACCTCTTGACCTATTTCAGGTTTCATAGCAAGGAGAGGAACACAGGTCTAAGCATCTGCGTGTAAAGCATTGAAACCATGGTATTTCATGTTTTCCTATAATTAACAGATCCTCGCCATAGACATACAGAGCGGAGGCTGAAAGGACGAGTCGACGGGATGGTAATACATCACAAATTCCAAGAGATGGTGGAAAGCATAGTAGATATGTAAAAGGGAGCTGCTGTCGTGGAAAATGCGCGTTGAACGGTGCATCATCAAAAGCACTTTGAGCTCCCCGATACAGAAGCGAAAGAGACCACGTTTCGTCCAGAAGTTATGTGTTTGCAGGATATGAGAGAAGTAACCCAACGCAATCCCTGTATAATCTGACGTGAAAAGCTGGCAAAAGGCTTCCGCGCTACACTGCGACTTTTGGATGCGCCGGCTTGGGGGTCTCAACAATGATAGTCTCGGCTGCTGGGGCGGTTTCAACGACGGTTGCCTCACTGGAATAGGTCTCGTCCACGGGAGGCTTAGTGTTGTCGTCGTGTGCAAGACTGCTCTCCTTGTTCACAGGACTTGTAGAGTTTGTGGGCGATATTGAAAGACTTTGATGGGCGGGACCATGACCGTTTCCAGGGCTGGAGGCATGGGGGATACTGTGGAGAAGGGTTAGCAATATGCTCCAGCACGTAGTCAAACGCCGCACTTCTCAGGATTAGGTATCGCAGTCCCGACTGCTGTCTGGGGAGCAACTCCCGCCTTCGAGAGCGCATAATCCCCCGAGTCAAAATACTTCCGCTCCTACTCATAACTTGTCTGTTGAAGGCCGATGTTAAGACACAGCATCACACACCTTCTGCATCTTCATGAGAATATTCTTATGTTGTGGCAGCTTCCCATATTTGTCAAGGAGTTGTCTCTCCTGCGCATCGAGTTTCTGCAGGACGGAGGATACTCAGCATCGATGAAACCGCCTTGAGGATCACAGGATCAAAGGTAGAAGATGCAAGCTTACGCTGATATCGACTTTGTTGCGCTGGTAGGGAAGCATCTCAATCGATGACAAGGACGAGAAGAGAGAACGATGGAGACAGCTGAACGCTGATGACTGGAGTGGGGGCGACCGTGAACGATGGTGGCGGTTCTTCCAATACTGCTGCTGGTGCCGGTCATATATTTCTATGTCTGGTCTCCTTTGGGCTCCGCTGCGACTCCGAGTCTCCGCCCATATTACGAGTCCAGGTCAGCCCAGATGCCGTTCACGCTGCCGTCCGGCCAACTGCCCGAAAATTATTTTACTTCAAGTTATAATTAGGTAACACTTCTGTCATGAAACTCCTTTCCTGCACTTAAATCAGGTCCGGTTTGCCTCCCATGCATCCTCGGGCGTCGTTGTCCAGAAGGTTTGTCCGGCACTACTATTAAAAGTTCTTAGGAAAAGAAAAATCATGACCTATGCCCATAATGGCATCTACTCGACAGGTTTAAGGACCCGCACAAATTTAAATGTTGACCGTGTCCGTCTTCAGCTAGTAGACCTTGGTTCTGATGAGATCTTCACACCTTCATCGCCGAAGTCCATGATCCCATGACCATCTGAGTCTGAATGGATCGAAACTAACCCACTGCCCTCAGAGTCAGATCGAGAATCCAAGAGGTCGTCGTCGATGTCCCGGCAACCAGAGCAGGCTGTATGCAATGCAGGAGGAGCATTGAAACTGGCGAAGAATGGCTGCTCGCAATTCTTCGTCAATGATTGATAAATACTTGTTGCCGGCTCTAGAACATGATCAACTCCTTATTTTAGGAAGACAAACGTCGTGTTACCTATGTGCCTTCCTGTGAACGAACCTGAAATCTCTTGCGAATTATGCGGTGCAGTGCTATCAAGCACCACGCCGAGAGGAGCCGAATTCGTTCTCATGAAGGTCGAGTTATACTCCTCTTGGGAAGAGGATGTGCCGGGCAACCAGTGATCGCTGAAGCCTAGAGTAGTAAGGCCACTGCTGAGAAAACCGTCGCTAACAGCAGCCGTAAATAGCATGTCGTTGAGCAATTCACCCGTAGAACAAGTTTCAGGGAGCACAGTCATGCCGATTTCGTCGTCCTCGCCTACAAGAAGGTTGGCAAATAGATGCTGATTATGGAAGTCTTCGTCAAGAAGGCATCGGCTCTCGTGATCGAGACCCTCGAATTCGTCTTCACTGTCAAGGCAGAGCATGGAGGGCTGGACACTGCTTGCATGGGATGATGGCGTATCCCTATCGCTAGAGGCAAAACTCTTCGCTTCGGAATTAACTTCCTCTCCAGAAGATTCGAGGCCAACTTCGAAATGAGGGTGGTTTTCATGTACGGTCGCGGGACATATGAGCTCCTGTTCAGGATCGGAATCATGACACGCGGAGAATCCCTGAATTATTGCATCGATGGGTGGATAGGATGAATGTGTTAGCTGCAAAAGTTTCGAACCTTGAACTGCGGCCGAGTTGTGCCTAACCTATAGAATCTTTCCATAGTTATTGACACAACATCACCAAGCAAGGCATCGAACTTCAATTCTCCTGCCAGAGAAGGAGCAGGCTGCAGGGAGTCGCTGAAGTTGCCAACGACTTCGTTTATGTAGTCTGCCTGCTGCCTTTCGCAAATCTGGAAGCAGAGCCTACGGTTAGTCAAGGCTTCCACCTTGATTCTAATCGCCACTCACCCTCAGTTGCTTTCGACACTTGGTCTGGAAGGAGGGATTAGGAGATCGCTTCATGATACTCTTAATGGACGCATATATTGATGAGAAGAATCGTCGTTCAAAGTGAAGTTGCTGTCGGAAGAGAAAATGATCACCATGAAGTGTTAAAAATGTAGATGGACGTTGGACTGTACGGTGCACCAGGACCCAAATACTAAAGGATATCGTCTAAACGGCATGATCAATTCATGCAAGGCGGAAGAGCTTCGGAAGGCCCACTTTACAAGCTGGAATTTGACAAATCTGCCAACAACGTCGTCTACTGACGCCAAATGTGGAAGCGAAAGGTTCCGTGAAAACGGGTTGACCATGGTATCGAAGTTCTTTGGTTCTGGAATTGCATGCGTTTCAGAGCTAGTCTGCCAGACGTAAGCCACATCGAGCCCCATAAGCTTCAGATGAAGTGGGTGTTCGTCTGTTGATGTAGGGTAAGGCCGAGAACCTGTGCAAGTAACTGGAATGGACACGTCGTTATTGTTGAGCCTTCGATCGGATATTTTCAGAAGTGAAAACAGTACAGGTCACTAGACCTGTGTCCTCGGCAATACACGGGCATGATACAGCATCAACTCCAAGCTCTTCTGAGTTCTTTGCAAGGACAGTCAGCGTTCCAGAGCGAGCGAGGGTCTGCATTTAGCTACCAGCCGAATGTATTCCACGAGATGAGCAGCAATATGCGACACCTTGATAATGTGTTCCGAGACTTTTTCTCCATTCACAGTTCCCGAGATGGTGATTACCAACGGAGAGACGAGAAGAATATCGAGCCCCTCGGGCAGTGCAGTTCTCGAGCGTAATGGGAACTGGGAGGGTTGACCATATACCAAGAGATGGCGGACGACAAGGTTCAGAGAGAAATTCTCGGACGCAGTTCGTATTCTAGAGGTAAGCGTAATGGAGGGCATATTCGTTGGTGGTCGTCGACTCGTCACAAAGAAAGATGTCCGATTTAGCCGAGGGCTTGCGAAGACATAGCAGGGAAAATAATAGCCAATTTGTTGATCACAGCCCCTTTGGGCAACCAACGAGCCCAGCCACAGTCACATTTGCTCTTTATCTCTTGTCCCTCCATCGTCAACCTTCTGCTCTAGCGGTGCGTCCGCAGGTGCCCATCAGTGATGGTAATGTCCCACATTACGCATAGATCTCATCGGATTGACTCTCATTCTCATTATCTTCTCTTCCAGAGTCAAGAGCTTGACCAGAAGATCCAGGAGACATGGAAACACATTCAGACGGAGCGAAAGATATTGGAGGCGACCCAACTTCTTCGTCAGGCCACTTCAAACCAAGATGTACTCCGGCGTAACGAAGCTAAGATTCGGGAGACCGAACGCTCTCTTGCATATTTTGAAGATACGCTCCGTGAACTCCAAGCCCGCAAGGCCCAGCGCGGAGATCCTTCACGACCATCTGGTCCCCCAGGGCCTCAGGCTGGTAAATTTATCTTGTAGCTCTCCGTTACCCTAATAGTTGCGTTACAGGTTCCGCCCAAAGAATACGACCCATCTGCCAGAGGGAGATATTCAGGCTCTCCAGAAGCCGGTTACTCCGGAGCTCGTCCAGACCAAAGCGGTGCACCGAGGGCAAAGCAATATACCAACCTGGATTTAATCAAGGCGGACACACCATTCACGCCGAAGAAGATCTCCAAAATGCTCCATCAACTCGAATTCAAACATCAAGTCGAGATGCAGTATAAAAAGGGGATCGATAAGATGGCAAAGCTCTACCAAGCTGACGGTGACAAGAAGTCGAAAGCTGATGCAGAGGCGAAAAGGGTGGAAAGTGACAAGAAGATCCAACTTCTCGAATCGGCGCTCAAGCGATACAAGAACTTACACATATTAGACGACGTTGTTGAAGACGATGACGGCGGTACGCTTGATTATCATTCTATTCCCGTTTGGTCGTTATGATATTTTATGCGCAGACAACACGGGGAACGATGGGGAGCGCAAAGACAAACTACGCTCCAAGCCGCTTTCGGGTACATTGTACGTAACGGTCAAAGGCGCCCGAGAGTTGGATCATGCACTGGTCGTATCATCGCGCTCTCGTTCCGCATCCAAGGTGGTCGAAACGCACGTGTCTATCAAGGTGGAGGGTACACAGCTGGCCAAGTCCCATCCATCACGTACGGACCGATGGAATGAAGATTTCGAAATTCCTGTTGACAAAGCCAATGAAATCGAAATTGTCGTCTACGACAAGCAAGTCAGCGAACCGCATGCCATTCCTATTGGCTTGCTCTGGATACGGATCACTGATCTAGTCGATGCCCTCAGGCGCCAGAAGGTTGGGATGGAAGGACAAGGCGGGTGGGTGACAGCTGGGGCCATGCCTGGAGATAGTCCAACAGCGATCCATATGCATTCTCAATCAGGCGACATGAATGTCCCTCTAGGGTACGGAAGTGTCCCAGGCGGTCTTCCAGGCTCCGGTTTCTCTGGCACAGGCTCGGACGGCATCGACGCTTGGTTTGCCGTAGAGCCTGCTGGTGCCATTGCATTGCAGCTGAATTTCGGTGGGTAGGCACATTATACTGTTGTTTTCTGACAGCTGATTTCGCTACAGTTAAGGAGAATGTTCGTAAGCGCCCTCTAGATGGCCCTCTGGGTGGTCTTGGGCGACAAGGAGCTGTTAGGAAACGCAAGGGCGAAGTCCATGTCATGAACGGTCACAAATTTGTTCAGCGGCAGTTCTATCAACTCATGCTATGCGCATTCTGCAATGATTTCCTGCTCAATGCACTCGGATACCAGTGTGAAGATTGTCGATATACGTGCCACAAGAAGTGTTACGAAAAGGTCGTCACCAAATGTATATCAAAGTCGAACGCTGGGGTAGGTGCCTTTCGCCATTCTATTTTGAACCGTACTTAGCCTAACTTTTTTTCAGGAGGGCGATGAAGAAAAAATTAATCACCGGATTCCGCACCGCTTCGAACCTCTTACCAACATTGGCGCCAACTGGTGTTGTCACTGTGGTTACATGTTGCCTCTGGGCCGCAAGAATGCCCGCAAATGTTCCGAGTGCGACATTACCTGCCATGCTAACTGTGCTCACCTCGTGCCTGACTTCTGCGGGATGTCGATGGAGACTGCCAATGAACTTCTGCGAAATTGGCGCGACATCAACAAAGCTAAAAGTGACAGAGCTGCGAGACCAGCGCCGCGACAATATTCAGAAACACATACGACATCACCGTCTCTGGATGCAGGCATGGGGGCTATGAAATTAGGGGGACCAGAGTCAGCTCCTCCTACAGTCGATTCTTATGGACGGCCCTCTTCTGTCCCTCCTCAATCTGATCGATTCCCTCAAGATCCTCGGTACTACCAGCAACAGCAGCAATTGCCTCCAGGCCCGCCATATGGCCCTCAGCAAGGAGGGCGACCTCCAGGAGCGAGAGTTCCTGTTCCTCCTGGTTATCCCCAGGATCCACTGCAAGGCCGAGTCTCAGGTGCATACGATGTCGGCCCACTTGGACCAGCACCCGTAGATGGAGGTTACGTTCCGGTCGCTGGATATCCCGTATGTCGTTCTCTAACGCTGCAAATGGCTCAACGCTCATTGTATACCGACAGTCACCTCGGCCTGCTCAGCAGCAGGCTAGTCCCATGCAACCCAAACCGATGCTTCCAACTCAGCAACGTCCCATGGACCGCCCAGGCTCTGTGCCCATCCCGCCGCCTCACTCGCAACAACGGCCACCGCAACAGCAACCACCTCCAAGACAGGCTACACGGAAGAGAAAGGTTGGGTTGGATGATTTCAATTTCCTTGCTGTCCTTGGAAAGGGAAATTTCGGCAAGGTCATGTTGGCGGAAGAGAAGAAGACCAATGGCCTTTATGCCATTAAAGTATTGAAGAAAGAGTTCATCATCGACAACGACGAAGTGGAGAGGTACGTTGGTGGCATGCTCCTGGCTGACTCATTTTTGTGATTCCTATTTTCTTGTAGTACTCGCTCGGAAAAACGCGTGTTCCTTGCAGCAGCTAGAGAGCGGCACCCGTTCCTCCTCGGGCTACATTCCTGCTTCCAAACAGAGACGCGCGTCTATTTCGTCATGGAGTATGTAAGCGGTGGCGATTTGATGTTGCACATCCAGCGCAAGCAATTCTCTTTGCGACAGGCCAAGTTCTACGCCTCAGAAGTCCTTTTGGCCTTGGAATATTTTCATGCTAACGGCATTATTTACCGGTATATCACAACACCCCCTCAATTGCTCACCAAATTCACCGAGTTTGCAGGGACTTGAAACTCGACAATATCCTCCTCACCCTAGACGGACACGTCAAAGTCGCTGATTACGGCCTATGCAAAGAGGAGATGTGGTACGGTCAAACTACAAGTACTTTCTGCGGTACACCGGAGTTCATGGCCCCGGAGGTCTGTATCTTCAGTTTCATGCGAGGGCACATTGTGACATTCTGAACAGATTCTCCTTGAACAACGTTATGGACGCGCCGTCGACTGGTGGGCTTTCGGCGTGTTGACTTACGAAATGCTACTGGGTCAATCCCCCTTCCGTGGAGACGACGAAGACGAAATTTTCGATGCCATCCTCGAAGACGAACCTCTGTATCCCATCACCATGCCCAGAGATGCCGTTTCTATCCTCCAAAAAGTGTGTTTGCGGTCTTTGTTCCATTTGAAATATACTAATGTGTGCTATCAGCTGCTCACAAGAGATCCTGCTCGTCGCCTGGGGTCAGGGAAGGAGGACGCCGAAGAAATCAAACGACAGCCATTTTTTAAGGATGTGAACTGGGACGATGTCTTGAACAAGCGGATACCTCCTCCATACTTCCCGACTATTGTCAGTTCTTCTTGTGATGCTTCTGTGGTGACGTCTGACCCTTTTCCAGAACGGCAGCGCGGATACGAGTAATTTCGATGAAGAATTTACACGTGAGCAGCCGACTTTGACCCCTGTCCATGGCCAATTGTCCTCTCGCGACCAAGCGGAATTCAACGGATTCTCTTGGGTGAGCACATTCTAAGATTGACTTTTCTTAATGAAAAGCCAAATACTCATCATGTAACGCGTAATAGGTTGCCACTTGGGCGGATATATGAACAATCAGAATACGGACATTCTACTTCTGTATGTAGTACATTAATATTGTTGCCTCATGGTACACTTGGACGTTTTTTTATCGTCCCTCGAGAACGATGTCCCGCGAATGAATACGTGGAATCAATCATCTCTAGCGTTCGTTTGTCTTGTAGTAGATACAATATGGCCGCCGGTACCGGGCAACCCGGCTGGTTCTTCCATGCTTTCATCTGGTTGACTGGCATTGCGCATGAGTTGGTAGAAGCTATGCCATAGAGAGGCAATCGTGTCGTATTCCTTGGTCATGCCCAAGACTTCTTCAAGTTTGCGATTTAGGACGTTTGTGGATGATAGGAGCTCCTCGAAACCCTGCAGGTACATTGTTCAATTCGTTTTCGTTTTGCTTGGGAATGTTCCTCAGCGGGCAACCTTCACTTACTGACGTGATTTCGCGAGATAGTCTGTCGCGCTCGCGATCGAAGAAGGATGGCTCCTCCTCATTATGGGACATCCCAAAGAGTCGGAACTGGGCAGAGGTGGGCAAGGTATGAGGTTGATATTGAGGCCTTGAGAGGCAAATCTGGTTGAAGATGCAATGAAAGGAGCTTGTTGATCTCGATCAATAATGATCGCGTTGATCAATGTTTGCGTGTCCTAGCCATTGGGCGCTCATTTATCTAAGGCCTCACAAGGGATCAATACATTATGGATAGTCAATACGGCAATAGATCTCAGTGATACACGATACGATAATAAATAGCTACTATTCAGCCTAATTCAGACGTCAAATTGAATCATTACAACGATAGGGAAAGTGGGATTCAGCCGTCAAATGTCGCGCCATCCATTCGCACTCCAAAGCTTTGTTTGATATCCATGCCCAACAACTTCATCCTTCCGACCTGATGAGCAAGCCCATGTCAAAGACCGTAGAGCTGGAGCAGCATAGTTGACTATACCTCGTTACGCTCCTGTTGGACCTTGCGTAGTTCCATTAATTGCTCTTTGCTCATGTAACTGTCCTGTTCGACGACTTTCTTCTTGTGTGCACTGGAAACAGCTTTCATGTCTGCTTGAAAGTCGTAAGAGTCGTCTGGTGGAGGTAAGTATTCTCCTTGTCTAAGGGCCGACATGCGTTGTTCGTAAATCTCCATGTTGTAATATTTCTCATGGGGTAGGGTAGCTGGAAACAAGGCTTGTCAGCGAATACTGAAGTAAGAGCTGGGTCATGGCCCTGACCGGTGTTATAATCTTCTACAAAACGTGAAAATTCCTTCTTCTGTTGCTCCTTTGTGATCGTCTCTGGGTTAAGCTTGCGCTCTTCTACAAGCCAGGTGTGAAACTCTTGACTTTTTGTAAAGATGCTACACATGGAATGCCAATGAGTGGACGAAGAACGGGAAACAATCCAGACTGACTCTATATCTGAGATAATGCCGTATTTTCCCCAATGTTGCACGCTTCCCTTGTCTTTCCTTTTCTAAGAACACCCAGATCAATGCACTCGTTCACTGAAGCTGGAACTTAAGAACCGTGCAAACCTTGTCCTTGCGTTCTTTCTTTTCCCGTTCCTTCTCCTTGCGACGCTCCTTGCTCTGGCTCTTTTTTTCATCCTTTCTCCTCCCTTTGCGTTTCCGTCCGTGCGAATCGTCTTCAGAGTCGGGGGAGCATGATCTGTCTCTTCGACGCTTCTCTTTCCTGTCTTCAGAACGAGACCGCGACCTGGAGGGACGGCTTCGCTTTCTATCCCGAGACCTGGATCGAGACGGTGAACGCGAAGGTGCTCCAGGGATGTGTTGTTGGTGCCGCCTGCGCTCCGGGCTTCGACTCCTTCGCTCTTGCGGGGACCTATGCTGCGACCGTGAGCGTGAGCGCGAACGACCCGAGCGAGTGGGTCTGACTTTGTCGCGCTTCGAGCTGTGCTTTCTAGAATCAGTGTCAAGTTCTGAGCGTCGCCTCGGAGACCTTGAGCGCGACCTTTGGTGTCTATCTGTGGGCATGTTGTCGGTAAGTGACAGAATGTGGGGTGTGGGAAATCAAAATGGCTGGTAGATATAGGGGGATTATGTCAGCCTGCCCTGACCCTGACTGTCTGTGAGGTGACTTATACCTGATATCTAGCTAACGTCCTTGTTCTTCCCTTTCATTTCTCCTTGCCGCAATGGCAATGGCTACTTCAGCCATGTACCCCAACACCTCCGTCCGTGGTACTGGTCGCTCTACTACCACGGTCTCCCCTACCACCCCAGAGTTTGCACACACCCCAGTCCAGGCCGTGCAACAGGAGCGCCTGCAGCAAGACCTGCAGATCGCCGACGAACAGTACAACACCTTGTTTTGCCGCGCGCTATACGATTACGAAGCACAGGACGCTTCCGCTCTCTCGTTCCGCCGCGGCGACATTATCGAAATCCTGACACAGCAACCTTCTGGCTGGTGGGATGGCTTACTTGGGGAAGAACGAGGATGGTTCCCGTCGAATTATGTTGCCATTATCTCAGACGAGGAAGCTGAATTGGCTCTGTCGCAACAAGAGTTTGGAACCGCTGATACTCGACCAACCGACCAACAGCCAACAACTTCGGTCAATGTTCCCCATGCCCTGTCAAATGGTGCTCAATCAGAGAATGAGGAATGGCTAGAGAACGAACTATCCTATCGGTCCAGGAGTAAAGAGGGTCAGAAGGATATTACGCAGAATAGGGGACAGTCAAGTGATTTTTGGATGCCCGAAGTTACAGCTGATGGCCAGGTATGAGTTTAGCTACCGAAAGTCTCCATACTTCAGCTCTGACGACTATCAAGATATACTATGTCAATACTCAAACAGGTCAACGTTCACGATACCTGCCTCAAGAAACGGAGGATGAAGTATCTGACGGAGATCTCGCTGGTTTGGCATCACAATCGACATCTCGATCAGGCACGTCCGCTGGGCTTGCGTTTGGCCTTAATGAAGCTTCAGAAGCTTCTTCTGAGTCCGACGTCGATGTTCAGCATATGGATCCTTGGGTCAAGAAATTGGCAGATGATGGTATGTCGTACTACTATCTCAACACCAGAGATGGCAAAGTGCAGTGGACGACTCCTGAAACAACCGGCGCCACTAAAGTCAAGCCCAGTCGTGCAAATACCGCACTGCCATCTGATGTCTCTCACCAACCGGATACCTCCCGTCTGAGCGTCTATTCCGATGACTCTGACATTCAACCCTTTGACCACCTCCTACAATCTCGTCCGCGACAGAACAATGGTTCCTCACAAGCTTTGGCTGGATCTTCAATACGGACCGAACCCAATCCAGCTGCTGTCATGGAATTAACCTCCGCCGAACGAATCGCGAAGTCATTGCAACTTGCGCTGGAACCACTACCTCCTAGCCTTATTACTGACTTGTCCTCCGTCGCGAGAAGTGCCATTCAAGCAGTCGTGGAAAATGTTCAGACCAGTGGTGTCAATCGGCAAGGTGAGGACGACCAGCGAATGGATCAGCTCATCTATAGCGCCGTTCTCGCCGTTCGGAACCTTCTCTACATCTCCGCAGCACCCTCAAGTCAGATGCCGACTAATATTGGTCAAGGAGGTGGCCGTGATGCAAGGATTAACTCGACCTCGACTTCGCCCCTAAAACCTGCCCAGAGGAAGGTGACGGCCACACTCTCCAGGCTGGTCCTAAGTGCCCGGGCCATGCAATACGACTCGGGATCTCAAATGGCGGACACTCTAAACCGCATCGAAACAGATTCAGAGGAATTGGAACGTGCTGTTCTTTCGTTTGTTCTGGAGGTACAGCGAAGCGAACACAACCAAGCGAGGCCGGAAAAGAAGCATCACAAACGCTTGCAAGGTGTTTTCTCAACGGCTAACATAGGGTTGGGCCTCGTTGGAGGAGGAGCAGCTGGTTCTTGGAAGGGATTCGGCTATGTTTCTCTGGATGACCAAGGTGGCATGCCCCAGAAACCTCTCAGTACAGAGGCTGTTGCGGAAGTCGGCACATCGTTAAGTCAACTTCAAGAAGGTATAGGCGCTCTAGGGCAAGCTCTGAGATTGACTACGGATAATTCAGGTGCGGTGCTTCATAAAATATCCTATAAGACAATGAAACTCACTCGTCGTTTAGTTCAACAAGTTCGTTCTCGAGTGCAAGAATTGGTCACCCAAATCTCAACTTTTCTTTCATTGATCGCTGATATCCATGTTGCACGTCATGTGGACATTGACGGCATTCGACAAGCGGGTGATGCAGCAGCCAATGACCACTACTCTCATTCCGTCGAAAATGCGCGGCATCTCGTCCGTACGTTGGAAGCCGTGACTCAAGCAATCTACGACGATAGCTCCGCCCTACTTGTCACGACCCAAACACTACATGACGGAGACGGCGACCCCTTGCGAGGCGAACGGGAAGCAGCGTACGACCTTTTGGACAGCCTCGCGTCGTCATTGGGCATGAACCTTAACCTCGTTAAGCAGACATTCGAAGGACTACTCTCTGTTGGCCACGAGCAAGCAGACATTGCCCAGGGTGACTATAATGGCTCGATCGAATGGCGCATGTCTCGACTCAGCGTCATCAACGATCACATCAACGGGACTCAGCATACATTTAAGGAAGCGTACGGATCTGACAACGAAGATGTTGTCGATATGGGCTTTGCATTAAAACCAGGTCTTAGGACGCAAAAATCGGCTGCTGAGTCCTCGTACGATTCATATCGAACTCTGGCCGCTGTTGACACGACCCCCATCCTCCCACGCGACTCGGAAGACAACACGCTTGTAAACCATTCTCCTGTCGAGTCTCGCAGTGCTTTACCTGAAAACGATGGCACCTTTGATGATGAAGGTATGTTCGCATGATGCGTTATATCTGCCACCTCTTAAGACGTTTTAGCACCAGCAACAAAACCTGCCTCGCGACCATCTGGTCCGGGTAAGTTGGAGCGATTGCTGGGTAAGGAATATGCCGACAGAGTAGCTGCTGATCTGCAACCATGGTATCTCCGGCCGAATTACTCGCCATCGGATATTATCATCGAATCGGATGGTGTGCGCGGTGGTACAGTTCCTGCTCTCGTCGAGCGGCTTACGGCGCACGAACAAGCTGGTAAGGGCTGCACCGTCTTTTCTTTGTCGATCAGGCTTATAATACATGTCCCCCCAGATACCACTTTCACCAGGGCATTCCTCATGACCTACAAATCATTCACAACATTAGATGAGCTGTTTGACTTGCTCGTCGCACGTTTCAGGATACAACCTCCAGACGGTTTGACTCCACCAGAACTCGAGGAATGGGGAAAACTGAAGCAGCACGTCATTCAAATGCGGTATGTCTCGGCCAATGAGGTGACTTCACTTTATTTATCACCGTTTCCAGTGTGATCAACACCTTCAAGTCGATGATAACCGACGATGGAGTTTTGGAGAAAGAGGACATGTATATCCTTGAACGTATGAAGGAATTCATCGCAAGCGAAGAAGTTTCGAGACTTGCCGCAGCTAAACAGCTGCTGATCCTTATCGAAAGAGCTGTAAGCTTTTTCAAACATCTGACTCAAGTCGTATGCTTACCGTTTCGGGAGCAGCGGGGGCAAGGTGATATCAAGACCCTCGTGAATATGAACTTGGGTTCTCCACCTCCCCCAATCATTCCTAAGTCGGGCAAGAAACTGAAACTTCTCGATATTGACCCCCTCGAGCTAGCTCGCCAACTCACGATTATGGAAAGTCAGTTATATCAAAGGATCAAACCCATGGAGTGTCTTCAGCGTGCCAGGGAGCAGAAGACGGACAATGTGGATAACATCACAACGGTTATCCAAACTAGTAATCGAGTGCGTTTCTAGTGTTTTGATGATGCGGGACAGTCTGACGTGTTTCATCTTATAGATTGCTGATTGGGTCGCGGAGTCAATCCTCAGCAAAGAGGATTCGCGAAGACGAGCTCAAATCGTCAAGCACCTCATTGGTGTTGCTGATGTCAGTTTTTGTTATCCTCCCATGAGATAAATCTGACCTGCCTCTCCAGCGATGTCGCACGTTGAATAACTTTTCTACTATGATCGCTATCACCTCAGGTTTGAACACACCACCTATCCGACGATTGAAGCGAACCTGGGAGCAAGTCAACCAGCGTTTCATGGCCCAATTCGGCGCTTGTGAGATGACGATCGACAGCAACAAAAATTTTACTAGATATCGACAACTGATGGCGAATGTGACCCCTCCTTGCGTGCCGTTCATTGGTAAGTGGTTCAAGGTGTCGACCCTCAGCGAAGCCATAAACCCTTTGATTCCAGGTGTCTTCCTCTCAACTTTACAGTTTATCCAAGATGGAAATCCAGATAACCTGCCTGGTGGTCTCGTCAATTTTAGAAAGCGTCAGAAGGCATCTGAGGTCATCAACGATATTAAGCGCTGGCAAGCACAACCATTCAACTTCCAAGCCCTACCAGCCGTTCAAAACTACATCACTGAATCACTAAACCAGTTCAGCACCAGTGATACTAAGGCCTCAAGTGATCACTTTTGGGCACTGTCTCTTGAGCGAGAGCCGAGAGAACGGGAGGACGAGAAGATGGCGAGACTGTTGCAAGAAAGTGGATTTTTGTGACACGGACCCATCACTTCTGATTCTACCTTATCTTGTAGGGCTGACGGGGTTGCAACTTTCGTTGTTCAGCATCTTCCTTCACCTTCGTTGGGCTGAGGACGACCTCCCCATCTGTGATCTGGTATCCGCGTCGTTCAAGGAGACTCATTGACGTTATAAGTACTGGCTATATTTACTTTTCATCATGTATAACTAGGATGTGGATTAACTTACGCTTCTTGCTTCTTCCTGTGCATATGCTCTCTGTCCTTTTCTGGCTAAGTGTTTAGAAGACAGGATGTTTCATTATTATGACTTATTTAAGGGATTCAGAAGGATATGTCTTCAAGGTTAGGGCAAAACGTAAGGTATGTCGCAACTGGTCGATTACCGCTTGAGGGTCCTCTGCTTTTCTGCAAATTCAACTATTTTACGATCGACAAACATGCCTTTCCTGTCTCGCACCGCGTCCACGTACCCTTTTGCAATGTTGGAACGATCTGCCTTTTCCCCTAAATCTTCCAGCTCCTCTTCTGTCTTGGGCACCCAAAACGGATCCAAGTCGAGAAGCTCATACCTGGGAAGGTCAGGCCAAGGCGTGCCAATGACGAATGCAACTTACCCGCTGAAGATGAGCTGCGGGCTTGCGGCCCCAGAGGTCCTTGTCCGGATATCTAGGTGCCTTTTAGAACAGAAGTCAAGGAAGAAGCCCAATTGAATACCATCAGCAAATCCGAAGCTCTCCACGACGGGCAAGAGAGCGGAAACGTTGAAAAATGAGGTCCCTTCCTTCATCTCCTCCGCCACAATCCGACCCCGGCGCTTTGCTACTACTCCATACACTTTTCCAAGAACATCGGCTAGAACAAGATGGTTAGGAAAGTTCACCTAAACTTGGAAGAAAAAAAATTAACTCGAAGCCTGGATCTCGCAGGAGTACATCGCGAGCATCAACCGCGGCGACCAGTCTAGAAGTCCATTCCGGCATGCATCCCTCACACCAGAAATGATAGATCCTGCTATTTGTGACATGCGGTTTTGCTCTGCAAAGGACATATTAGGTTGGAGTCGGTATCATATTGTGATAACACAGACCAATTTCTTTTTCCAGAGCCTCTCTGTCGACATCCACCTGTTCGACGATGAAAGCCATACCTTGTACTGGCTCCCCACATAAAGGCCCTTGGAAGGTCGCAAGCTGAAATCCAGTTTCAATGTGATTATCGAAGTCTCGAACAACTCTGTCTATCCCAGCAATATCTTCTTCAGCTCTGATGTGTTGGAGGCGAGCCCTCAGGCTGCAGAGAAAGGGTTATCAAACAAAACCCGTATATCAATATAAAAAAGTGCCCACGACGCGGTATTTGGCGCCCTCCCATCGACGAGTAAACACCCACCAGCTTTCTGTGGTCCAAAGGCCCAGATCCTATCCACGATATCTTCCCAATCGGGCCCTGCTTCTTTGCATTTCTCTGCCAGGGCGCTCCAGAATTGATCAGGAGTTACAGTAGGTTTTCGAACGACGTCTCCATAATCATCAATACCCTGCTCTGCCTCCTCTGACTCTTGTGCTTGTTGATGTATCCCAGCATGTTGCAGTGCCTTCAGGATGACAATATTCTGAAGAATGAAGTCCAAGAGCGACGAGGGAAGTAGTCGAGCCTGGATGGAGAAGGAGATCACTTGCTGGGAACTAACACCCTTGATCGTCCCTCGAGGTGCATTGGATGTTTTCGTCGGGGCCATATCTGGTGCCTTGACTGCCGTCTCACGGAAAGGGACAATAGGTTTCGATGCTTGTATCTCGACTTTAGCAAACCGTTCTCGCAGATCTTTCAAGCAGCGCTGAAATTTCGGAATTGAAACAGTCTACAGAGATCGTGAAATAGAAAAATACCTCTAGGTGAAGTTCTCCAGCGGTCAGAATGACATGTTCTCCGGTTTGTTGCTGAAAGCTCTCTACGCAGGGGTCTGCTTGACACAAAAGTTTTAGGCCATTGACCAACTTCGGCATATCTGCGGGCAAGACCGGCTCCAGGGCTACACGCACAATTGGAGCTGCCTGGTCCCATACATTAGCCACAGAAGATATCAAGAGGAGTTCTCGACTTACTGCGCGATTTATTGCGCCAAGGTTGACAAGGTAATTCTTCTGAGACTCTAGGACTGCACCATCACCGAGGCCTGATTCTGTGGGACTACAGAGGGTGGCACTTCTGTACACTTTGGATTCTAATCCCTTGATAGCAAAAATGTTTCCCGCATGAACCTGCGGTACTGGCACGAGCTCACGTCCCATCATGATGTACAATGCCTCGACGTTCGCCTCAAGAAGGTATTTCGCATTACTAGGATGCTTGGGGCCCAGTTCCACGCTGTACTTGGGAAGGACTGCGTGGATGCTGGTGCCTACACGGATGGTGCCAGAATAGAGTCGTGCGAAGCCCAACACTACCTCAACGTCCGTGTTCTGAAGTTCTTCAGGTCTTTCTTGGGATTGGGCATCGGGGTTGTACTCGAGGCCATTGGACGCAGGGGGTGGTTCAGGACCCCCCTCAGCCTGTCTGGCAGCGCGAGCCTCGCGGGCCTTGGCTCTTATTTCATCCGCAGTGAGAGCCTTCTTCTTGTTTTCTGGCAAGTATTTCGCTGTTATCGCAAACATCTTGCTGACATAGGCGACGACGCAAGCAGCTGGGCCCGACTTAGAACCGTAAAGATCTTCCTCAAGCTCATTCTTGGGCTCTACCACGGCGTCAAAGATATCTGGATAAAGCATCCGAGGGACTCGAATTGCCTGGGCTGCAGATGGCGTTGGCACTATGTCAATTATAGTTTGGATAATGCTTGTGGAAAGCGAAAGCCATTGAGTGAATATCAATGAGAGTAGATATCTGGTGTCCTTCGACTTCAGGTCCCTCGGAGGAATTTTGAGATCAAGTGTCGAGACGATCTTGACGACTTTATCTGGATTCCTATAAGATGCATCAAATGAACAATTCGAAGATCAAAATAGAGCTCAACGAACGAGTTCATGACAACGGCATCATAGACAGCCCAGATGTTTTCCAACACAAATTGAACGAATAGAGGCTTCAAGGCGCGTCCGCGAAGATGCTTATAACTGATTACTCTCTTGGTTTTCGGATCCAGGAAAAAGTCGCCCCATAGCACCCTGCGGAGGTTGGCTTCCTTGATTTTGAGTTTCTGTGCATATAGTTGAGCGAACTTTCCGACGCGGAATCCCCAACCATCGATCGCTGAGGCAAAAATGACGTTTCCTTTCTCCGGAGCGAAGTAAATGTCGTCATCGTCTTTCTCCTGGAATTCCTCGGCCTCATTAACGGCAGCATCGGTTTCATCTGCATGCGCCTCTTTCTTTGCTGCCAGGCGTCGTTCGCGTTCTTCATGCCATCGCTGATCGTCTTCCATGCGCTCTGAAGCAAAGAAGCTTCCCATAACGGCGTTGACTTGTTCAATGAGGCGAGCGAGATGGTGGTAAGCCTCGACCGGAGCGAGCCTGAGCTCCGTTATTAGGCGATCGAATTTGTTGATAACGAGTATGGGTCGCAGGTGGTCATACCACGCTTGCCGAAGTACCGCAATAGTCTGAGAGAAGGGGTCGAATTAATCAAGCACAAGAAGAGTGAAAAAAGAAATTCACCTGAGTGCATACCCCTTCCACGACGTCTACTAGGACCAAAGCTCCATCACACAATCTTGAAGCAGTCGACACCTCGCTAGAGAAATCAACGTGTCCTGGCGTATCAATCATATTTATAACATAAGTTTTGGGCAATCTGCCTAACTTCACATCCATCTGTTAACCAATGCCTCGTCTAGAAAAAGCGAAAGAATCGCCGCACCTCCGTCAGGAGCCCGCTCAACGACCTGGAACTTCAGCGACACGGCGCTGCTCTCCATCGTAATCCCACGTTCTTGCTCATCCTCCCGACTATCGAGATATCGCATCTTGCCTGCCATTCGAGGAGAGATGATGTTGTTCGCAGCGAGGAGTGCATCCATGAGCGTCGTCTTTCCATGATCGACGTGTCCTAGTGTTGTTATGATGCGTACGTTGGCGGCATCTGGAACTTCCATGTCGAGCGTATAGTCCCTGAGGGTTGCTAGTGATTGCACAATGCAGGTAGGGTTTGAGAGACGCGCTTTTCGGAAGCGATGATATCAGTCAGTAGGATTAAAATCACGTGGACCTACGCGACCGAGGGCCAAGGCCGCGTCTGGAACCGACGTCAGCTCAACCACGATGGGCAAGGACGAGTCGACCAGCGAGCACTCAAGTAAGCACGAAAGGCACAGGGAAAAGGATGTGAAGCACAAGGACAATGACCGCGACCGGAAACACAAGAAGCGCCGAAAACACGACGAGGAGGATGACCATCGGAAACACAAGCACCGGAAGAAGGAGAGGGAGAGGGATAGAGACCATGAAAATAAGATGGAGATTGTCGATGACGATGCAAGAAATGACGGCTGGATAGAGAAAGACATTGCAATGGACGGGGAACGGGTGCGTCATCTTCAACAATGCTTCCAGGATTACTACTGACTGGTTCTGCGGACTATGTAGATCCTTGCAACAGATATACCGACAGCTGAGAGTCTCAAAATCACTTCATCAGCAGAAGACATCAACTCTGCCCGTCTCCCCCCTTCGACGAACACTGAATCAATCTTGAAGCGCGACGAATGGATGCTCCTTGAGCCGTCTACGCCTGTATTGCCGTCAGACTCACGACCTCAGGGTTCCCGAGACATCCCTACAAACGACGAAGACTCCTACATGGATGGCTACGGAGAACCATCAACAGGTTCACGCACCCTTACTGGTGGTGTTGACTTCTTCTCAAGCCTGGGCACGGAACGAAAGAAACCACCTCGGCCAGACAAGCCAGATCCTGACAAGGTATCAACGTTTCCCTTTACGTATAAGTGGTCTGAATTAACCCATAACCAATCTATGCAGCTAAGGATTAGCTCAAGAGAGCTCAACCAGGATCTCAAAGATGGCAAACCCATGAATTTGGACGAACCCGATCCTCCTGCCCCTCCGCCATCGCTCACCCCAGGTGGACCCGGTTCACAGTGGAGGATGATGCGCCTTCGCAGGGTATACGAAACCGCAGAAGAAGAAGGCCTCCCCATAGAGCAAGTCGGCATTGACCGGTTTGGATCCCTCCAAGCCTTCGAGGAGGCTAAAGAAGAGCGACGGATTCTCGACGAGAGGGAAGGCAAGCGCTCTTCTGGCGGCTCTGGTTCAGGCAAGGACGGAGGCAGAGACCGTGGTCGTCCGTCTGACCGGCCGACGCATTTCAGCAAAGACGGTGAAAAGAAGTTTATGTTCAATGACATTGGCGGGAGTGGTGCCTCGAGCCGGAGCTCGTCGTTCCGTCGCCCTGGAGGCATGCCCGAGAGCGGACCGTCGACACCGTCTCCAGTGGAGGCGCGTCTTCTTGCGAACCGCCGCCTCGACTCTCTACGGTTGCCGTCTCAAGTCGGATCACCGCTGGCTCAATCACGGACACCTATCCCTTCAGTCATGACCCCTCCGCCTATGGCTTCAGGCTCGAAAGGAAGAGCGCTATCTCCTTCGTCTCTGAATAAGTTACAGGCGAAGGTCATACGCGCGAAGCTCATGAATGCCCCTGACGCGGAGAAGCTGGAGCAAGAATACGAAGCGGCAGCTCGGATTGCTCATGGCGTTGAGGAAGGTGGTGTACGCAAGAAAGTCGAAGTATTGCCTACGCTGGATGGCAGAGGAAAGCTGTACGATGTCGGATTTGGGAAAGAAGACGATAAGGTTCCGCAAGGAAATAGGAAGAAAAAGGAACATGTGCGTTGTATAATTTTCATTGGCATGCAGCATTGATTTATCTATCTTCTAAAGTACGAAACACACGACCGCAAGACTGGCGAAGTTCTACGAATCAACCCAGACGACGATACAATGACACTGGGGGAGATACTGCGGCAAGAGCGGATGGGTGCCGGCATGGCAGACCAGAAGGACCTAGATGCCCAATACGCCCGCGCGATCATGGGAGATGGCAAATTTGAGGTAACAACACCCTGCATGTTTCTGAGGCTGTCAACTAAATCACACCACAGAATGATCTCGATTATATCGACGACAATGCAGAAAAGCTCGGACGTCAGAAGATGCGCTCAGATGCTATGAAGCGTCAATTTGCGATTAATGGTGAGCCTATATACTTGTGATAGTGGTTTTCTCATCGAAAGTCATCTTCAGACTACAAGCGTACCCAAAAGGCATTGGCATCATGTAGCTTCTGCTATGGAGAGGATGACTCTCTGCCGAAGGCTCCAATTATTGCAATGGGCACACGGGTATATCTCGCATGTACCCTGACGGATGAATTGGTTAAAGGACACTGTCTTATTGTCCCTATTCAACACCATCTGAACATGCTCGAAGGCGATGACGATGTTTGGGATGAAGCACGGGTGGGTCTATGATTTCTACCTCAAAGACGGTCACTGACCTTATCCAGAATTTCATGAAATGTCTTATGCGCATGTTCGCTGAAGAGGACAAGGGTGTCGTTTTCTTTGAAACAGTCATCTCTCTGAAGAAACAGAAGCATACTTGCATTGAGTGCGTACCCGTGCCTTGGGAACAGTTCGACCTCTTGCCTGGCTACTTCAAGGTAAGTCTATTACATCCCAGAGCCTTCGTGTGAATTTACAATTGTGCAGGAGTCGATATTAACCTCAGAAGCTGAATGGTCCCAACATAAGAAGCTCATTGACTTTTCTTCCAGACCTGGGGGTTTTAGAAGAGCAATGGTCCCGAATCTACCTTACTTCATGGTGCAGTTTGACTACAAAGGGGAGAAAGGGTATGGCCATGTCGTTGAAGGGGCGGCAGATGCTCAAGATGAAGACGGGCTGGAAGAGGGGGAGAAAGGCGGCGGAGAGTTCCCTTGGTAAGCCGCTGTTTCACGATGGCAAAGAGTGTCGTTATTGATGGTCTCGTCAGGTATTTTGCGGGAGAGATCATCGGGAATATCCTTGACCTTGAGGCCCGACGGTGGCGGCGACCGAAGCGCATAGACGCTCGAGCCAATGCTGAGCGGGTGAAAGAGTTTAAGACAAAATATGCGCGGTTTGACTGGACGGGGATGTTGTAGTTTAGGTTTTGCCAATAACGCATAATGCATCGACCAATTCATATCTAGTACTTAGCGCCGGTAAGCCCGATATAGAAAGAAGGAGCTTTCATTGACGACTATGGTCTTGTGCTGGACAGTCTCGCTTCAAAACGAAGTAGATCCAGATCGCAAGGTGCCCTCGTGGAATCTGGATGTAGAAAGTCAGCGTTGGTTGAACTCCAATTGAAATCTCGAGATTAGACGTGTCGAGGCGGACTTAAACTAAGCTGAATATGGAAGGAGTAAATTTAGTTTTGAGACGGCAGATGTCTTGGCGCAGAATTGTTGTTTGTTCGCAAGCTGTCATAGCCGGCCTCCTTCCCCTTCGCCGCCATGGCTCCAACACCCCCAACACGGCGGGAGGTTCTTCTCCTCGCCATGCTGCTCCTCGTTATCCTCTTCTTTTCCAACTCAGAGCCGCCACCACCTCCTTCGCCAACCCTCCCTCTCACCCCAAGCGCTCCCGTTCTCGAGGCCCATACACCACAACCGCTGGACACAAGGCTGACGTGGGGTTCATCGCGGCCTCCCGAAACGACAATAGCATCACACGTCCCAGGCACATATCCTTTCATCAATTCAATCTATCCGTTTTCTTATCGACGCTCTCCAGGCTGGACAATACTCGACAAGTTATACATCCTCAAGGGCGTGGTTTACATCGTTTCAGACAGCCCGTCAACAATACCCGACGTTCGATACATCTACTCCAAAGGTTTAGCTATCAAACCGGGACAGGAGGAGGACCAGAAGCGATTACCTACGGACAGGCATATTCGAGTAATTAGCACCAAGGAGGCGAGAAAGCTGTTTGGAACGAGTGCGCAAACTATCGATGGATTCTCAGTGCGTCTCGCGTTTACTCACTGTCCCACCTTCTCTTACCCTTTATTCGTGTCTCACCAACAGTTTCTCGTGAATGACCCTCCGCAGTTGTTCGTTGTCTTCGTCTGCGAGAAGCTTTGATCTGGACTGAAATATCTCCATGTAGCATCACCCATTACTATCACTGGTCCGCCGAGCTCTGGTTCGGGTTTTGGCGGGCATACTCCTCCCTCGACCCATCGATATCGCCGGAAGGAAACACCACCCTAGTGCCTCCACGCCGGATAATGTTCAACCACCTCGACAACGTACACTGGCGCGACTATGCCGACATGAACCAACTCGTCCTGCGATCATCATTTCCTTCCGTGTCGATGGAATTCGTTGACGACTGGCGGGACCGAGCAGAGATGGGGAAGGCATTCGTGTTCGAGCGTGTGCTCGTCGCGGACCGGTCCGCGGCGATGCTCTCGTTCAACTACGCCCGCTACCAGCGCACGGCGGCTGCAGCCTTCGCCCTGCCCGGCAGCATGAGCTGGTGGCAGCCCATCAGAAACAACGTCGTCGAGTTCGCTGGTGTCGACCCTGAAGTGGGGAGTGGGACAACTGGGAAGCCTGTTATCACGTACATCTCGCGGCAGAACTGGGGCAGGCGTATGCTCATCCCTGAACACCACGACCGGCTTGTGCAAGAACTACACAGAATCAGAAACGAATACGGGTATGAAGTGAATGTGGTCGAGGCAGAGCATATGTCGCGCGTTGAGCAAATCCGGTTGGCGGCTCGGACAACGGTATGTGCCCGCCATAATCTTTGTCTGGGGCCCTCCCTTTAGCATACAATCAACTGACCTTTCATTCCGCTGTGCTGTAGATTATGATGGGCGTGCACGGGAATGGTTTGACGTCGCTCGTGTGGATGAAGCCTAACCCCAGGTCGACGGTCATGGAATTCTTCTTTCCTCAAGGCTTTGCGCACGACTACGAATACACGACGCGGGCATTAGGAATGGTGCATTACGGTTTCTGGAACTCGGAGTGCGTCTTAATGTTTCTTTCATTGATATGTCTTCTGATGGAACCATCCATACAGGTATTTCACAAGCCCGGGTCTACCAACTCCTCAATACGTCGAAGGCTTCCAGGGCAAGGAAATCCCAATCGACGGCGAGGCCGTCGCGCGGCTATGTGTCGAGCGACTGTCCCTGAACAGTGAAGTTGATGACTAGGGCCGACTCTACATCCTGGAACTTTACCCGTGAGGCTTGTCATAGCTCAGAAAACGTCGTAATCTTGAGAGAAGTGACGGCGGGGTAGCCAGCTATCCCTTCGTATATATGTATATGGACTTGCACAGCACATCATTCACCTGGTGACCTCCAGCGATCACACCTACTCATTATCGTATTTAACATGCCGTGCTAGCACGATCAGCACATTGCACAGTACGCATCTTCTGTCGCATTTATTAATTTATCTAGACGAGATGCCACCAACTATAAACTAGACCGATTGAGGATAATATGGCATTGACGATTCTACATACATACCGCATTGATTTCGTGCCTATGCGCTCCTGATGTCATGGTGAGTGAGGGCGAAGAGGATGTCAGATTCTTAAGAATTCTCAGTATTGTTGTCAAACTACATGCAGACATGTATATTGCGTACGAACCAGGTGGAACAAGAATGCCAGTCTCGTGTATGCAGAACATGAACTAGTCGTAACCGCCGACGTGTTTTAGCGAATTACCTACAAGACAACGATATGAGGATACATGATATGTATGAATGCTTGCTGCTATGATGGAGCAAATGCTGGCTCAAAAACCTGCAACCCAGGGAAATTTTTCAGCGCAAAGGATATTGATATACAGTAATAACGTGTCCCCAATAAAAATGTTCAAATTGTTCAGATAACACTCTGCTGGGTACTAGGTCCCAGGGTGTTGCTGAAGCCACCCACCGACCTCCCAGTTGCATCCTTTACGGTAGGCATCTCGGTGCCGTTGTTCCGGGTCTGTGACACCTTTGAGGATGTTTAAAAACCTCTTGAAATCGATAGGTTTCAGAATCCAGCCGTCCACGCCATGATGTACAAGTTCTTCTCGCTGATCTTCGAGCAACGACGCGGAAACTGCAAAAATGGGTATTCTCCCATTGAGAGTATGTGAGAGCCGATGAACGGAAGAAGCCGTGTTGCGTTTTATTTCTTTTTCTTCGAAATCCCGAATACGCCGAGTGGCTTCAAATCCATCCAAAATGGGCATCCTGTAAGAGGAAATATAGGATCATCCCTGAGGCGCAATAGCATACATACTGTATATCCATGAGAATCAGGTCGAGAGTTGGATCTGCAACCACTTTATCAAAGCCCTCCTGTCCGTTTGTGGCATTTACGACCGTATATCCATTCAAAGTTAGTCGTTTGGCAAGAATGGTACGGTTGATATCGTTATCCTGCGAATTGATTAGCCTCGTGAAGTGGGAACATATGGCAAAGAATTACCTCGACCACCAGCACCCTCAGTATGCTAGAGTCGCTCTCTTCCTCAGGAAAGGCGCGGCGCGGCGTGGCCGGTAAGAAACTCCGAGGAACATTCGCGATCTCTATTTTAGGGTCCGGGAAAGTTGGCTTTCTGTCCTCGAAGGGAATATCCTGGTCAAAATAGTCAATCTTGACCGGTCGAACAGGTATATGTGAGTCTGCGACTGGAAAGACACCACTCGAGGACAGCTGGCGGGACTTTGCTCGCGTTGCCTCCTTGGGTTTGATGTCTTCAGATCGGGAAGGCGAGGACATATGACTGGACGACAAGGCGGAGACGAGACTATCGACGTCCTTCCCTCCGGACGCGGAGAAGAAGCTAGCTGGCCGAGATCGAATCCGCGGTGAACTCCTAGATGATTGAGAGGAGAGAGATGATCCAGTCAACGGTGAAGCTGCTCCAGCCGACAGAGCCAATGGAATGAGGAAGGAGAATCGACTCCCTTCGCCGAGTTTCGAATCAACGCGGAGCTGACCACCTAGCTGCTCAACAATCCTTGCAACCACGGCAAGTCCGAGGCCTGAGGATGGAAGTCGTCGACAGTCAATGAAAAGCCAATATACTAGAATTTTTAGACCCACCTACGCCTGCAATTGCGTTGGACCTGGTTTCTGAAGACTCTACTTGCTCAAACTCTCGAAATATGCTCTCCAACTTTTCTGGAGCAATTCCACACCCAGAATCAGCGACGATAATTTCAATTGCTACTTGGTTTGTGCTGCGCAGACCCTCTGGTTCTCCGAAGGTCGTGCAACAAACGGTGATAGATCCGGACGTGGTATATTTGACTGCATGGTATAATCAGAAAACGGAAAGGCAAAGACAAAAACCTTAGCGAGAAAAAAACGCACGGGCATTTGCTGTTAGATTCTGTACCACCGTGCGTATCTTCTTGGCGTCACCAACAACAACTTTCGGGCTGTCTTGAAGATCGAGAATGAACTTGATGTTACGTCGTTCAGCCTCTTTACGGTAAAGGCAAGTTGCTTCTTCGATAGCGAAATGAAGATCGAATGGTTCGCTGAAAGATGTCTCGTTTCCGCTTTCCATGCGAGTTAGATCCTAGATA
The DNA here is from genome assembly GCA_902728275.1 of Cyclocybe aegerita. NCBI lineage: Eukaryota > Fungi > Basidiomycota > Agaricomycetes > Agaricales > Hemipholiotaceae > Cyclocybe > Cyclocybe aegerita. The sequence goes on along the minus strand of CACVBS010000033.1, from coordinate 339,561 downwards.
CAGGTGAGGCTGTCCGGACTTTCTTCACTCAAAGAGACACATACAAGCAAGTCATTGATGGTGAATAGAAGACTCTGTAAGCTCAACATGAGAGGGACGACTGTCGCATGATGGGCGCAATATACCTTGGAAGCTGCATGAGACTTGCTCAAATTATCGCGCGTTTCAACGTCAAGAGGCCCATTCAGTGCCATTTCAAGATAGCTACAAGGTTGATAGGCGTCTGAATGTGGATGAGGAGGATTGGCGCCGAACTCGAACATACTTGATGATATGATTAAGAGGCGTTCGTACTGACGTATTATTCATCAAGTCAGGGAATGTATCGCGGAAAGCTGAGCAGAGTTTCACCTTCGTGACTTGCATTTGAAAGAAGTAAATTGGTGAGTTTCGTTTTTTGCAAAGCATTCTCCTTCTGTCTCCATACGTCGATAAACTGCAGCCATAATTAATTATTATCATGAATTTCTCAGAGAAAGATTCCTGACCTTCCCGTACACAAGAGCTAGCACACCAGCAGTCTCGAGCTGCTCATCGTTCCATGCCTTACATCGACCTGCAACTATTTCGGACCAGATTTTGAAAGATTTGCGAGGCTCTAGTTTTGCAATTTTCTCTTTCCCCTCCTGATATGGTTTTCCGGCCCAATGCACTTGACGAGGCTGACCCTTGCGTAAAAACGCGATGAAATCCTTGCCGCCAGAGGAAAGGGGGACATATAACAGCCCTGCGATGACCTCAAAGCCTGTCATAAGGAAATGAAGAAAAATATGAAAATTCAGCATGAGGCAAATGACCTGCAGTAAGTTGGAGATCTGGAAAATCATTGATGACAGCCTGGGAGGCTTGAATGGTACTAGATACACAATGACGATTAATATGAGAAAGTTGTAGCAAGATAGTAAGATACGCACTCGTATTGCTTTAAACGCAAGTATTCAGCCATAATCAAAATTTCCTGTCCATGTTCATTGGGTCCTAGGATTTTTGCACCTTCACCTACGACCAAGATACCAAAATCGGCATCAAAGAGACTAAGGAGGTCATCCGCGTCGCTGACTATATAGCCAGTCTGATAAAGTTATCAGATATGAAATTTGGTCAACGGATATAAACCCAAGTAAACTCACAGGGTGGTTTTCCGAGACCATGGTATTAATCTGAAGGGTAGGAAGAAAAAATGAGATGCATCAAGAACAATTTGGTGGTCCGACGGACAAGTTTCCGAGTGTGGAGACGTTGAGCATAGCTTAATCTTTCGATGTTCCTTGAGATCGACTGGCTGAGCAGACGAAGCATCTGACGAACAGGGAAAGAAACACGCATCCCATGGATTCCGTATGAATGGCATGTAATCAAACCCCAGAGTTGTCCAAACGCTAGGATGGACTGCACGAGCTATGAGCTTAAGAACTGGGATATACAAGATTCGACTTGAACATACAACCGACATGGATGCTCGCACGCCCATATTTTCAAGATCTTCATACAGTTAAAATTGACAACATCTAATCAAGGAAAGGACGTACATTGGATGTGTATTGGGCTCATTGCACGCAAATAACAGTACGTCATATTCTGCAATCATTGTATAATTAGACGTTCCGGTGGAAGGACAGCAAAATCACATACCAACGGCGACTCGAGATCATCTTTGTTGCGGACGACAATCCTTGCAGTACATTGGGCGCGATCATAGAGAATTCGGACCTTATCTGGCACGGGGGATGAGCTTCCAGTATCAGAAGATAAACGCGAGTCCATACTGATTTTATACAGCTCACGAGCCTGGGCAGGAATATCCCCTGCAGGAAAATGAAGCCCTCTGTATAAGTCATGCGACTGGCTCCAATCCAATAATTCCGCGACGACCTGACCGTTCCACAGCTCGTCGAACTGATAGACCAAGACACGATGGAACTGTGTCAAATCCTTTATAACACCAACCACGACTTTTAAAAACGAATCCAAGTTCGGCGCCGAGCCCAGTTGTTCGTTGATTTGGGCCATGACCGCGAAGACGTCCATCATACCCACAGCAGCATAACCCCCTTGTCCCCGGCGACGTCTGCGTCGGTCCCTTCCATTGCTATTACCACCCCCTGTCGGCTCGACCTCTGGTGCCCCAGGAGCGCCAGACGGAATGCCACGGGTCATACGACGCAACCGTTCGAGGGCGGGTAACGGCTTCGCTCGGCTCGTTGTGCTGTCGATAATTTCTTCTGCAGTTGGTCGCCAACACTCGTCACGATCAAAACCATACCCGGAAGACTCTATTACAGTCCCTGCATCGTTCGCCAGTGCCATTGCGTTCGGACAATCGCCAGCAAGGCTGAAAGGATCTGAATTTTGATGTTCGTTCGAAGGATTCAATTGGCTTTCCACCAACGTTCGATCGGAGCCTTCAGTCGACGAGCCTTCTTGACTAGTCGCAGGTGATGTAACCCCTGAAACCTGTTGAGGGATAGGCGGGTAAAGCGGATTCAAGGTATCGCGTTCCAGCTCGAATTCCATCACTATCAACCCAAGGGAGCCGGAAGAGGAGTGGGCACGATGAACAGCACACCAACAACTCCATACACGTTTTCCATCTTCAGAATCGCCCTCGTTGGGAAGCACCGACTCAGGAGCGCCGTAACCGCTAAGGAGGAATACGTGTGGAGTGCTCTCTTCCTCTTCCAGCTCCTGAGGCTCAGTGAGGAATTGGATGTGGTCCCAGAGCACACTGGCTTGGGATTCAGGCAGAGTATCCGTAAAGCATTCGAGCTCGAAAAGGTATCGTGGAGGTAGGCCAAGTAGCTCCGTCGAGTTCTATGTCATTGTATTTGGTGTGAGGTCGACCAGTTGGTTAAATTTGAAAGCGACCGAATGTACCTCTGAAACCTGTCGAACAACAAGCGTATCTTCCGTCTCGTCCACAGCTATAAGGACTCCGAATCCTTGAACGGCACCAGGTGTGCGAATTGGCTATAGAACAACGTCAGCTTCTGTTCACGCGAATATTATAGAAGAGCAAATATACCTCATCTTCGCATCGGTGCAACTTTCCCTCTCGACCGATAGCCACATGGTGTCCATTGTCGTCCTCTCGATACTGAAATTTGAAGGAGACGTAATGTTCATCTGAAGCCATGCTACTACTCCTTTCGCTAAATGCATGCCCTGAGAGCGCGTTGTCCGATCCAGTCTGGCGACTTGATATCGACCCTGGACGAGTGTCTGGGAGAGTAACTCGCACCGCCATGTCTTTTATTTCATTTGCTTCAGTTAATGCACTAGATGAGGAAAGTTCATCTTTTCGCAGTCTGTTTCTGTCTGAGGTCGTTATTGATTTCCCACTCCGAGGACCAGACGATGTTGTTGAAGGTGCTCTCGAACTGTTGCTCCCTGTAGGTGGCAACGGTGGGAGATGTACCAGGCCGTACTCCGACAAATTAAATGGTAAATGAGGCTCGATCGATACGTCTTCTTCGTCGAGAGTGTTATATCCGGCAGGCCACATCGCGAGTGGTGCAACCAATGGATCTGGAGCGCTGGGTGTTAGATCGGAGGTGAAAGATTCTGGAAACTCTGCTGGGATGTCACAAGCATGGCTTCGTGCAAGCGGTACGGCAGGACCTGCGTCCGCGACATCGCAGTTTAGTTGTGGAGCTGTTTCGGTTGTTGGAGTCGTGGTAAGGGGTGACTGAGACAAGTCTCTCTGGTTCGTGGGGTGGGAAGGAGGGTGGGGCTAATAGTCGCGAGAGCTTCGGCTGCCACGAGAGGTAAAGGTGATCTCGGAGGGATACTGAGGATATTTTGACCTAGCACACGATCCGCTGGAATAGTAGGAGAGACCGTTTCTATGTGGGCCAAACAAGTTGGGTTCGACGCCGGTATCAAGTTGGATGTCGGGGTGGAAAATGTGGGTTGAGAAGAGGGATCATCACCGGCAGGAAAATGTCGAAAATTGGGTGATATCTTTCGCCCCACTTTTTGGCTTTTGGTCTTGCCTTCTGGTCGTGACTTCGGGGGAAAATCGGGTATGCCAGACGTACTGGACGCCCTTTGACGCGTAACACTACATTTTTCCGATGAAGTGTATTCGGTGGGCGATGCAGGGACTATTGCGATGGATGGGCCAACCTGAGGAGTCTTGCATCGGCGTTTCTCTTCATCGACAGCATTTCGCTGGGAGGACGGAAGCCGTGGTTGCTCGCTATCAAGTAAGTAAGCTTGAGATACCACCCAAGAAGTGAAACAACACAAGCTGACCTTGCTTCAGTTGCCTGCTGAATGCCTTCGAGCAAGGATCTGACGGGATAGACGAAGGTTGGAGGTCGACGCGGTTGGCGAGATGGCTGTGAGGAGGGTGCGCTGTGATCTGGGGTATTCTCCATCGACATATTTAAGAATAGAGCATCTGGGGAGTTTCGGGCACCCCACTGGCCCACTACTTGAGGGAGAGGATTCAGGAAAGCAGGTCCCTTCTGGGTTAACTGATGACGCTAGTCACGTGAGCGAGCCTATCAGACAACCTACAACATCCGCGGCGGCATCAATTTATTACACTAAAATGCCAAACGTCTTGCCAATAATATCAACCAATCCCTCTTGTACGCCGAGATAATCGTGAGCTCCTGCCAATGTCTTGACGAGCACTACCTTCCTGCCCTTGTCGCTGAACGATTGTAAGGTCCCGAACTTCGGCAGCGTCTGCGTTGACACTATCTCTCCACGCTTCGCTTTTCGGGCCGCTTGTTGCTCAGTGATTTTTAACCAGAGAGATTCTGACATCGAGAAAGGTTCCAAGGCGAGATCGACCGGCGGGAGAAGGGGGTCCAAGAACGCCTCAAAGAGCACATCAGAGTGAGAGTGGGGTATGTCCCAGTCATTCTCCGCATGAGCAATGAGGACAGGTGCCGTGATATTCTTGACCATAATCAGTGACATGAACTGGCATACACCTATAGAAACCTACAGGAACTGCCTGCAGCGTGTCGAACCGATGAATAAGAAGCCTCTGTACAAGACCTATATCTGGCATGAGGGCATAATCATCGAGGAGTAGGAGGGGACCTACGAAGGGCCCCTGGAATGACTGATAGGGGTTTAATTAATGGGATAAAGCCAAACATCTGATAGGTCTCTAGCACTTCGCGAATACTTGAGAAAGGCTATTCGCCAAAGGTTACTTAATGCATATATATGGAGGTTATTTCTGAAACTCACCGACAATAGCACAATGCCCTTGGGAGTGATACCATCTCTTGACAACTCAGCACCGAGTTGGCCTGATACACCTGAGCCCAAACTATGTCCAGCGATAAGAATTTCCTCTGGTTTCTTTCCATGTTCAACAAGCCAATTAAAAGCTGCCTTCGCGTCGCGCGTAAGCCCCGCTTCTGACGGTGTTCCTGTGCTGTCCGCGAAGCCTCTATAGTCTATGGCCAGGACGCTGGCACCGAGTCTAGATCCGAATGCTTGATAGTGACGAACACGAGCGCTGAACGCACGGGTTGCAGCATTCCCGTGGAAGAATAGTACAACAGGACCAGCCGCAAGTGCAAATTTGACATGCTTAGAAACGTCGGAGGGGATTGTGGACAGTGAGCGATAGTAAGGGTCCGAAAGGACGAACCAAGCGCCCAGGGTCTCGTTATCGGAGGTTCGAATCTTCAAGTTGAGCGTTCGGTTCGCTACACAACCAATGAGATGAGTTATTCAGGACCATAAACAGCAACAAAGACACACGAGCAAGGCCATATTTCTCCGGCGTCGCATAGTCTGAGAACAAGGGTATCCTCACGGAGTTTAGATACAGAGCACTACGGGTGGTTCAACAAGGATGCGCCCGAAGTCAACTCAAAGTCACGTACTGGCCCTGGAAGAACGGGATGGCCAGAAGGCATACGAGGCCTAAATAGAGAGCACCGAATATTGCAAGGTACTTCTGACCTGTGAAGAGAAAAGTAATTCCCGCCATGGGGGTCTGTATTTGTGATCGCCAAAAGGTCCGAGATTCTGGACCGACTATACTTTTTTGACGTGACCATCCCACCTCCGGGCCGTTTCTCTGCTTACGATAGACGACGCGTTTTCGCTCCAAATTCTCCCTCTTAGCTTCTAAATTCTTATCTTCAAGCTTCAACGACCGAAGCCGAATTCACGACTCGGACTCATGTCAGATCCTCCAACGACGACCGAAGCCCAGGACATAGAATCGGAGAACCGTAAGTCCTGTGAACGACTTCCGGAAACGAAAGAACGATCTTCTGCCACAATTTCTTCCACATTCCAACCACGACCCACTCGATTACCATGGCTTAGACGCCTCGGATCGGGCATCATCCTCGACGTGCGCGCCCGAGCGCCATGGTACCTCAGTGACTGGACAGATGCATGGAACTATCGCGTAGTCCCAGCTACTGCTCTTATATTCTTTGCAAAGTGGGCTTCTTTCGGTCCACTCTTCTCGTTCGTCTGACACGGGGTTTGATAGCGTACTGCCAGGCATTGCTTTCTCGCTAGATCTCATAGAAACAACAGAGCAATATGGTGTGGCAGAGGTCCTCATGTCCTCTTTCATGGCTGCGTTTATATTTTCTGTCTTTGGCGCACAACCTCTCACTATCGCAGGTGTTACTGGTACGTTGACACTCAAACCTTCTCTTGCCCTGAAACTATTCGACCTTTAGGCCCTATCACCGTCTTTAACAAGACCATCTTTGACATTCTTGAACGAGAGCCCAATCCCCCAAACTACCTCCATTTTATCGGCTGGGTCTACCTTTGGGGTGCCATATTGCACTGGATTACTGCAGTCCTGAACTGTACGCCGTCTGGCCCCACATGACGTTCTGTCCTTCTCACGCTGTGCATACTCCACAGGGTGCAATTTCCTAAAGTATGTCACCCTATTCTCCTGCGACACCTTTGGATTCTACGTCTCCTGGGTCTACCTCCAATATGGGATCCAAGTGCTCACCCGTCAATTCGTTCCGGTCGATTCCCCTGGCGCGCAGGGGGTCCTGGTCTCTATCATACTCGCTATCCTCATGCTTGTCACAGCGTTCCTGTTCGAATCGATGGCACAGACACCCTACTTCCATCGACATGTCCGCCGCCTTCTTGCTGACTACGGGATGCCTATTTCTCTGGTCGCCGCTTCCGGGATGGCGTATTGGGGCCGGTTCAATGCTGCCAACCCGTTAACGCTACCTGTTGGGAAGGCGTTCCAGGCCGCTGGAGGGAGGAGTTGGTTAGTGAAATTCTGGGAGTTGGAAGGCAAATGGGTAGGAATCGCTTTGCCGTTCGGTATTGTGCTATGGATACTGTTTTTCTTCGACCACAATGTTTCTGTGAGTACAGTATATATATATTTCTGAACGGAATGCTGATTGTAATCTCAAGGCGTTGATGGCCCAAGGATCTGAGTTTCCTTTGCGCAAACCTCCCGGGTTTCACTACGATTTCTTCTTGCTCGGTGTAACGACCTTCATTGCCGGCCTCCTCGGCCTTCCAGCTCCCAATGGATTGATACCTCAAGCACCGATACACACCACCTCGCTTCTTGTGATGGGACGGGCACCGAAAGACAAGAAAGATGAAGAGGACCGCGACACTTCACGAACCCAGACACATACAAGATCGTCGAATAGCGTCACAAATAATGACACTACAGCAGGTTCCATCTTCCATGATTCCGAACCTCCTCCAGATCCTACGGCGCGGCATCGACATGAAATGCCTGTCGCAGTTGTCGAACAGCGTGTTTCAAACCTTGCCCAAGGCTGCTTGTGCCTTGTTCTGCTGACGGGACCTTTTCTGCACGTCTTGAACCTCATTCCCCGTGGAGTTCTTGCCGGACTTTTGTAAGCAAAGCATTCTCTACCATTCAACGAAAAGTTACTCATGTAAGCTAATCAGCTGGTACATGGGCGCCGATGCGCTTAAAGGTAACGGCATAACCAAGAAGATCCTTCACCTCATCCAGGATAAAGCGCTAACCTCGAGGCATGAACCGCTCCAACAAGTCCGAAAGTCACGAATCATTCTGTTCGTTGGCGTACAGCTCGTCGGTTTCGGAGCGACGTTCGCCATCACGCAAACCATCGGTTCGTTTCGCTTTCAAAGCTAAACGCCTCTCGATTCATCTGTACTAACGCAACTTCCATGAACCCCCTCCTACCATGATCCGCATTCTCCAGCAGCGATCGGGTTTCCCGTCATTATCATGCTACTCCTACCACTTCGGACTTTGGTGATCCCGAGAATGCCGTTTACGAGAGAGGAACTCGCGATCCTCGATGGCCCAACTGCATCGCCTTTCGTAAGTTTTTTCCTCCAGTTCTCCGACTAGGATTTTCGTTTTACGTTCATTTCCATTTCCATTTTCACTTTCCCCCCCGTTGCATCCGGCTTGAAATAGTCGCATTTTTAATGTGCCCTCATCGTTATACACACCTTTTTCTTTGGATTTACCAGTTGGTGTTCCTCACTGATGCGAACCCTTTTTTAGACGATGGAATCTGTAGGTGGCACGCTGTAAAGCTACGGACGAGCCAAGAAACATAGGGGTCGCTCCTGCCTGTGCTTACCCATTATCGGACCATTTGAAGATCCGCTGCTTTCGGGAGTTGGATGGAGGTCACGGTGCCTTAGACTCAGAGGCTTCAGCACGAGACTCTACACCGATGTTTGTACTTTTGCATGCGACATAGATCATAGCCGTAGCTATATACTCTCAAGTATGTTCGTTCCCCTTCATCTTCCACCTGAAGTCCGAGTCTGTACTGGTACTACTGGAAGCCAAGAGCGCGACTGGGTGACGGCGCGTCTTGATAATGGTCACGTGCATTTATCTCGCACTCACACATACCACGCGGTCAAGGTTTGTCTTTCTATCAGTGTCACTCCCGAAGCTCGAAGAACAAGACCACGAGTCATCATACACTTTCGGCCGTTCGAACACAACTGGGGCGGCAAGGCGGAGCAAAGCGACGGTCTACATGCATAAAATCAGAAGCGTCCACATGGATGCTTCGGCTTGAATCCTCTCCTCTCCCAAGTTCCGACTGCAGAGATCTGGGATGGCCGGCGTAGTGCGACCTGATAGCAAAGTTCTTGGTGTCGTTGTGCTCGTTAGACACGGGGATCGGTCAAGTGTGTTTCTTCAGCTGATGATATAGGTGCAACTGACAACGTATCTGAATCTTTAGGCTTTTACCAGAACGCGGCCGACTACACCCCCGCGAACACGATCATCACCCCCCTTGGAAATGTCCGTCAAGATTTTATTTTATACCCCACCGAAGCTCTGAAGATAAACTCTAGGTTCAAGAATATCTACTCGGACAGAACCTGAGGAGCATTTACCTCACCTCCAACTCCTCGTCTTTCATTTCGACGATCAACAGCGACGTCGTGGACCATGACCAGATACTGGTCCGCGCCGACGGAGGGGGTGAAGGTGGTGTAATCTTCAACTCGGCGGTGTCACTTCTCCAGGGATTGTTCCCTCCTACGTTGAATTATGACATGACTCTTGCTAACGGAACGACCATTGTTGGCCCAATGGGAGGATATCAGTCGGTGCCGAGTGAGTATCCGAGATCGCCTAAATGTCTGATTTGTTGAGCTGAATTGGCATGGGCGTGCCTCGCAGTCGAATCCGTTGAGCCCGACAACGACATCTCTCTCGAAGGATGGACGGATTGCAATGTACGTCAGGATCTTTCTAATCCTTGTTGGATCTTAGGAACATGCATCCTAGGCGTTCTCGAAAGCGACCAAGGCATTCTACAATTCCGACGTGTTCAAGGCTAAGGCATCTGAGAATACCGATTTCCTCCAATCGCTCCGTCCTTACCTCGATGACAGGCCGATTACCTTCGAAAACATGGTCAGTGCCAGCAGACACTCATGACGAATGTTCAATCTGCTCAACGGTGGTGCAGTGGAACATTTTCGACTACATGAACGTTCAATCCCTTCATAACAAGACGTTCCTAGATTCCCTACCGCCAACTTACCTTGCACAGGCCAGGCACCTCGCCAATTTCCACCAGTACGGCGTTTTCAGCTCGGTTCAACCAAACGGAATTGGCAATAGTAAGTGTCAACTGTTCGCACGCGGCACAATCACCAACCGTTTCCGAAGTTGCTGGACAAACCACCTTGCCTTCGATCCTCGAAGGTGTCCAAAGGATCGGCAGCTCAAGCGATCCTCTTAATTTCGTGTACCAGGCCGTTTCTTACAAACCTTTTATTTCTCTGTTCAACATAACCCAAGCTGCAGAGATGAATCCTGAGTTGGCCGGTATTGGTTAGTAATGTCGCCATGATCCACGGGAGATTGATGTGATGCTCCTTTACCCTTGCAGTCAACTACGCCGCTGCCATGGTGTTCGAAGTTCGCGAGTCCGACTCCGGTGGAGAGCCTGTCATCAGATTCAATTTCAAGAATGGCACAGAAGACTCATTCCGCACCTACAATTTCATGTCATCGACCGACGATATCCCTCTTTCAACCTTCGTCAATACCCTCGAGGTCTGTACCTTTACTTGCACCACCTCAGATATGGCTCACTTTAGGATAGCCCTTTGGATTCGATGACCTCCCCACCTGGTGCAATGTGTGCGGTAACACCGAAGACCGAGGATGTGCAGAGTTGGTTGCCGCCGCATCCCGAGCATCTCAAGCAGCACGCTTGGAATCCAAGCCTGCTATCAGCGCGGTCGGCGCTGGTTTCATCGGCGCTGGTGTTACTATTGTGGTCCTGTTCGCCATGCTCGGCGTCTTCACCTTCCTTGGGCTCCTTACCGTGGGCTTTGGCAAACGCAAGGCTAAACGTGGAAAATATGGATACGATGTAAGTAGTTCATAATTATATGTCGTTGTCCTATTTGATAAACAATTTCCCTTCACATGTAGACCGATTCCACCGAAAAATCATAAACAGGAAAGGATAGTTTCTAGTAGCATGAAAAAGAAGTCTGCATATGAATAATGACGAATAACGAGAGGAATTACATGATGTGATAAAACGTATTGTAAAAGGATACATTCTTGCGTTGATTGATGTGATGAAATGCATAGCGAACAAGTTTGAGATACACGAACAAGAAGGGTTGGCGCTGAACTAGAGGTCAGAGTCGGAGTCATTTCTGGCTCTGAGGCCCTCGTATTCCGAGTCTTCATGCCACTCATCTGCTTAAATCATCAGCATACATTTCTGCAACGCAATCCAGTCAACACACCACTATCGTCTTCCTCATCCGGATAATCGTTCTTGTAGTATTCTTCAGCTGTAATAGGACATCAGTATGGCTAACTCTAGCTTCGATGTGTGGCCTACCATTAGAATCTTCGTCGGCCTCGTCGACTTCTTCGTCAGAATCGGAGAGGGAATCGTAACCATCGAAGGAAGCAGGAAGACCAGTTCTGGATTTGCCGCATTAAAGAATATCCAAGAAGATTTGGATCCGACAAGAATATTCACAAGGTGCCTACTTTAGCTGCTTCATTCCATTCGCTCAACGTCACTGGCCGATGGTAGAACACATCCCACACATAATCGTCGGTCAGAGGCAGTGTTGCGTTACGTTGAGATGATGGTTTTTTCAATGGTTCCACGCTCGAATCCTTCTCCGTGTCCATTTCATGAACTAGGAGTCATCAGCACTGAAGAAGAGCGTCTGTCCGACAAGCACGCTTACTCTTCAGGTAGTCGTTTAGCATCGGCAGGAACTTGTCAACCTCAGAGAGCTCATCCTGGACAACAGGCACTCCCTGCGTAGGTACAGCATCAAACATCTTGAAATCGCGGCTACACGCAGCTTGTTCCTCGAGCTCTTTAACGGGTATGACCCTTGGGCTGCATATTCAACCGTGAAGGATGAGGACGGTACGAGGCGAGGAACGTTAACGACTCACGGAGCGGTAGGGTATCGCGTAGTTGCGGCCTCTGGTTCGCCACTTTCTACGATCGTGTATCGACGAGTTGTCTGAGTAGCAGGCGACGGTGCGACTTCGCTGACTGGAGCTGCTGGAGCCTTCCATTCGGCTTTGACAGCTGACTCTCGAGCTAGACGAGATATCTTGTCCTGAAGAAATAACTATCAGAACTGATGATGCGTATGATTAGGCGAAGCAGGCACCTGAACGTCTTGCTGCCGCTGTGCGTTGTCCCAAACGTCATCCTCAACTGTCTGCGCATACTGGAATACACCAATTCCGCCTTTCGACTTCTTACGTCGCATAGACTCCACGACTGAAACAGAAGTTAGAAAGAAATCACGCATGACTTGATCGTGTGGACTGACCTAGGGCATCCAGGGGTTCTTCATTGCGTTTTCTCTTAATTCGCAAAATCGTGTACGGCTGGCTTGAAGACGTGGGGTCGGGAGTAATATTCATCGAGTCGACTTGCATTATCGTGCGGTTATAGGGAAGTTGATTCGAGTTGTCGTGGATGTGGCGGTTTGGCAGGAGATTCGTAACTTATAAGCGAAGGCCCACCACTGGTGGCCACTTTGTGTAAAATGACGTCACGTGTAGTCGCAGATAAGATTACAGTGATCCACCATCACTGGCCCGGGCTGGGGAGGCGATGCGAAGCTTCAGGCTACCAAATCATCGTATGGTGGAGAGCGCTGCAGGCGTGGTCACTGTTCGAGATGACGTCGGACGAGAGCAAGACGGTGGTAGAGGGAAAGGGGATGAGAAATGTGGTTTTAATTCACGTGATCCGATGTGGTGCGACGGAGTATTCCCATTCAACTTGGCCCAATGCCCATTGCCATTGACAATATTCTTTTTGATCCCAGCCCTCATGGCGTACTTCATTAATGGAGACATCACGCAAAAGCGATTTGCTCGCCTTCCACGGATCCCCCAGCTAAACCTGCCTTACGTCGAACAGGCGATAGCTTCTGCGCCAGTCTCCAGTGCTACGCCATCCCTCACGGGAACTCGCTTCAATGATTCCCGTGGAGTGGGGTGTCTCGTCAAGGGCGACGTGGACATAACCCAGGAGCTCGCTCACTTCTTGTCGGCCGTCCGAGACGAGAAGGCTTCTGATAAAGCAAAGATTGTCTGTCCTCCTCTCTCCGTCTCTGTTGCACTTCACTTATGGCAAATAGATTACCTTTCTGGTGTCCGACCTCCGAATCATTCCGACTGAGAGCATGGGGGACTTCAGCTTAGAACATATGTCGAATACGGCGTGGCGTGACTGTTATTTGCCATCTTGCTAGGCCACCTGCTAATTGGACCAGTTTTGATCTTCCTCCACCGTCATCACGACTTATACGCGACTATTTTCATCGCACCATGCCTTTCTGACCTCGTTGGCCTCATTGGAGCATATTCCACTGACAATTGCCGCCGACAAGGCTTGTGTTCTATGCCATCCACTTCTCTGCTTCCACATAATAATCCAGTTCCCAAAACAGTTTCAATTGACGAAGGAGGTCAAGACCCAGGTCGGAAGAGGGCTGAAACAATCTTTGTATGTTATTTTGCCCCTCCCCCCTTTGCAACATCCACTAACATCAGAATAGGCTGAGGCAGACCTCAAGCACAAATACGAGCTCATCATCTTACATCCTTTCATTTTCGAATGAGCCTCTTAGTGTCATTAATGATACTGGGCAAACTGGATCGGGTCTTCACACAGAAGACACCATTGTTTTTACACCCTCAATTGGCCACAAGTCAGCTTCCTTTAACAAGCTGAGCTTCTCGCAAGGACATGGTGGTGAGGGGCTGTCGTTGGCAGATCCAGACATTTTTGATGCTGTCTTTGGTGGTCATGGTTAGTTTGAATACTTGATCATCTAGCACATACTCATCTCCGCAGACTTCCTTGATCTGCCAGAAATCTACCAGGGTGGTGAAGACGAAGACTCCCCTCCACGACCTGCTATACCGGACATGCCTTTAGATGAGAAGATTGGGCTTTGGATGGGTGGGCAGTCTGAGAAGGGATCAGCCGTTTGAGGTACTTGGCTCATGATTATTTTCTATACAAGGTATCAAGTGTTGTGTACATTACCTTGGTCTCTGTGTCTGAAGTCATACTTAGATGTATATTATTATCATTATATTAGATTGTCGTGGTACTTGTCAGGTGTTCTCTTGTTGGGCAAATCTCCTGGAATGCATTTGTGAGCTCTGCATGAATTCCTAACCTTTTTAAATTTCGACAGTTAAAAGCTGCCACTAGACACCCAAAGTCAATAGGAGGGTGGGAAGCAAAGGCTTTTTTGTCTTCTCTGAATTCCAGATTGATGGTCCCATTGAATATTTCCATAGGTACATGCATCGGTTATCATCACGTACTTTCTAGCACATTGCTAAGCCTCGTCTCCCACTGGTCTGACAGTGCCTGGGTTCCCTGCAGCCCTCCAAGCAGCCAATATAAGGCCAACTACATTGTCAATTCCTTTCTGGTCTTTGACACTAGCGAAGATTGTCGGGCCATCACCTCTCATCAGCTTCGAGTCTCTGTCCATTACTTCCAATGACGCGCCGACATAAGGAGCAAGATCGATCTGGGAAAAGTCGTCAGCGATAATAGTGTGATATTTTCAATGCATTTAACCTTGTTGACAACCAATAAATCAGACTGAGAAATTCCGGGTCCTCCTTTTCTTGGAATTTTATCACCACCCTGTGTGCCGAAGTTCGTAAATAGAAGACACTTGTCTGTTGACCAGGACATACCGAAACATCGATCACATAAATAATGTAATCGGCCAGCTCCCGAGAGTAATTTGCCGCAAGGTTATCGCCTCCGCTCTCGACAAAGAGGAGTTGGCAACCGTACTTAGCCTGCAGGGTTTCCAAAGCGCCCATGTTAGCACTGATATCCTCTCTTATGGCCGCATGTGGACAGCCTCCAGTTTCGATAGCAAGGATACGAGAGGCAGGAAGAGCCTTATTCTTAATTAAGAACTCTTGATCCTCTCGGGTGAAAATGTCGTTCGTGACAGTGGCTTAATGAAATGTGAGTCCGTCCGCCAATCACAGAAGCAGCCCAAACGTACCGATATTATATTCTTTTCTCAACCTTCTGCATAGCTCAAGAGTAAGAGCGGTTTTCCCAGAGCCTACAGGGCTGGGGCAGAATTAGATAAGGCTAGACCTAGTGGCTTGTCTGGACGTACCCTCCGATCCCGACTGTGAATCCGCGTTCCTCAAAGTTACGAGACGAATAATCCGGAAGATCACGCTCTGAATACTTTCCTATGCTAAATTCGTCAAGCGATTTCACTCGAAATATGGCATAGCATACCTGCGTGCTCTAGGTGTTCATGGGTGTGTCCATGCTCTCCAGGTCTGCTATGGTCGTGGGTATGACTGTGGCCAGATCCATGGTCATGAGAATGGCTATGGCCTGGGTTGGATTCAGATGAGGAGAGAGTGTTGAAGAACTGGACGTTCATTTGTGCAGTTTCTAGAGCGTTTTGGCACCACTTAGACGGTAGTCCTTATCTAAGAGTGGCGCGGCAACAATGAGATCCCATTCTAGGGTTAGGGGTTCCTCATTCTGCCAAACTACTGTCACAACATTCTTCGCCAAACGGAACGGTAGATGAAAAGGGCATCCTCAAGCATCGTGAACTACTCAAGTTCAGATGGCGACAATGAAGGCGATCAAGCTCCTGTAAAACCTCCGAACAAAAAGAAGTCAGCCATCTCCATTCACTCGCGATTCCGTCTTCACGTCGAGCCTAGGAGACTACCACCACTGTCGTTGACAATAGTTCAACCAGCCCCAACAGACGACCCATCTCTGCACCAGGGACGCGTCCGGACTACGCCGCATGTCGAAGGGCAGTTTGCGGCCCATGTGTACGTGTCGTTGGCTCTCCATCGCCATTCCTTGCTATACAAGATCGTTCAAGATATCATTTATGATTCCAAGAAGGTTGTTCCTAATCTTCAGGATGTTTGGCCGAATCCAGACAGCACCCAACGCCTAGAGCTGCATATTTCCCTCTCACGGCCAATTTTCCTCCGAGCACACCAGCGCGAGGACCTGAAGAGGGCTGTAAAAAGAATCTCACAAGCGAACAAGGCGTGGGTGCTCACCATTGCTGCATTGTTGTCCCTATTCAGTTCCGCTCAAAATTTCCTCTAGGTTTACTCTGTCTTTCGCGGTATTGTCGGAGCTCGTCAACGATGAGAAAACGAGAACTTTCCTGACCATGGAAGTGGGGGCTGGTCATCACGAGGTGAGCAGTTTGATTGTATCTGCTCCAACATCTTCTAAGCAAATCCGTTCTAGCTGCGTTCCTTAGCAGATTCTCTGACCCCCGCTTTACGGGCCATTCGTCAGCAGGAATATTACGTGAACCCGAGGTTCCATGCATCGATTGCATGGGCTCTTCTTCATCGTTCACAAGGAACGCCTTTCCCGCCGTCTGGGTCCTCTGACAGTATCTGTACTCGTGCCATCTTAGAAGATCCTCCCGCTCCATCGATTGCTCCGGGTTCTGGAGCCACAACTCCTGAGGGCTTTCCAGCAATCGAATGCCTGCCTGCAGACATGATAAAGATGCTCAACGAACGATATGGAGCTCAAATAGCGTCCCCAAAAGTCGGATCGTTCGAGGTGCATGCCATAACCGTCAAAATCGGGAAAGAGGTGACCTCTTGGCAGTTGAATTGAACTTGTTTTGGGAGGTGGTCATGATTTCACTGCAGGACACTTCTCAATAAAGCTGCTGCCGCTTGATACGCTCGGCGAAGGACTTCGCGCTGTGCACAATCTATGCATTATCTTCTTTGCCCTAACAAGGTATGATACGCTATTTAAACAGTGTTCTTCGTTCTGGACATTTACCTGAATTCGAAACCCATTTGCGCTCGCCGTTCAAATTTCATGCCTCATAAACCCCGACAGAGGTATTTCCTTCGAAGCACAAGTAGCCCCATGCTCCATGACTTGGGCTTAGGGGATGTGTTGATTGTGCGTATCATCTGACTGAACTCGAACACCACGGTCGGGCATTATGCTGTAAAACCACTTGCTTTGACTTTATCTTGACCCACGGTCTTGTAACAAACCGGTCAATCTACCAGTTTTAGTTAAACCTTCGCATATCAAGGCGAAGAATAGACCTAACGGCAGGCAAACGGCTTTTTTTATGCAATTATCCTGCTAAGGTATGTTATTTTAAGTCATTCATACGGACCGTCAGAGCTAAACTTTGATCATCAGAGATTTACGTGAATCTTGCATGTGCATGCGTACTCATGGCTCTTAATGAAAGGACTCCTCTCTCGGCGATGACAGCAGCTTCCGAGGTCCCTTCTTCAGATTTGGGAACGTCCCAATGGTAGGACATGATATATGCAATATTCCCGCTGGGCTAACTCGAGAAAACCGTTCCGCGAGTCATTATGAACTGGCTAGCTTCGACGTGACGGTTACTGTTGGTTATTCACCCCGCAAGCGCAAGTACTCTATATGCACTAATATATTCTTACCAGTTGTCCGGCAGTATAGGACTCCCCAAAGTCAGATTGCGTGGTCAGTCGAATCGCCGCGGTTGATCCCCTGAGACATATATTGATCGGTTTCTCATAGATAGACATAGCCCCGTCCCTCTGTGGCAGCTTTTCCTCGAGGCGGACTCCAGAACCTTCGCTGAGTTCAATGATGTACCTTGCTTGGCGTTGCAGAAGATCTCTCACGCGGGCCGCTCGCCTGCCATCCTGGACGTTCATTGACCCCCTGAAGCAAGAGATATCCTGGCCGAGCCAAAGCCCGAGTCTCGCTGGCTTTGCGTCGACTGCAGGATTTGGGACTTTGTCCATTACGCGCGCCATCAACTTCTCTTCTTCTCCTACCCCGTGTGCTGTGCCCCCCTCTGACCAGTTGCCTTATTAGATAGGCTTCACTGTCAGTGAACCGGTTTACGCGCATAGTCGTGCGTTCTGCCCCCGCTCACTCTCAGACTAACACTGGTGAGCTTCAGTTAGGCATCTTGTGCCTGACATCGCCTTTCACCCAGTGTCATTCTGCCAATCCCCACCTAATCCAAAACATTCTGTCAACCTTGATTGGCCCAGATCTTCTTGCCCAAGGAGATCTCTGGCTGGCTGTCCTGCTTCCCCAGCCTTCGAAGCATCGGATCCAGTCGTGGATCCCTTCTCTTATTCCATCCCGCCTTTTCATTATAGCCCGAAACAAAGTCTCGACTGGGTCCGTCTCTCTTCCACCTCTGCGAGGTTGCAGGAGATTTGATGAACCCCCAACGCACCTCTTACTGAACCGGTAATGATCTCACCAAGGTTATTCAACCTCCTCGTATCTTTCTTCATCTTTCCCATACGGGCTGTGTCCTCTCAAGGTTCTCCCATCTTGATGGGACAATTGATGTAATGGATAGGGACCTTCGCCAGAGCACGCCGCATTCCCTCAACCTCGGGTTTTCATTGTGGATAAAGTTCTTCCAGCAAACGAAATCACGCCTTACACCGACGCAGAGTTTAATAGAGTACATGCGTTTACGCCCCCAGTACAGTGAATACCGCAAGGCACTCCCCTATCTCATTTTACAATGATGATGCACAAGCCGCCTTTGAGTCTTCGATTACCGTGCTCCGGTGAGAACGACTGCGCTGCCCTCCCACACCTTTCGATCTGGATCAAGATGCCGCTGGCAACCAAGGCAAGGTAGAGCGAAGTGTATTATCACGGGCCCAGCCGTCGACCGAAGGCGTATTGGATCTAGGAAAGCCAATTGCCTCCATAGCCTACGACCCATTTTTTGCATCATGGTTCGCGGCAGTGAGTCTGTCTGAATGATTTGCTTGATATTAATCATTGCGCCAACTTATAGGTCTTCGGGCGACGGGCATACCACTTCTAGAGCTTATTCATGTCCTTGCCAGCCCCATTCTCCTCGAACGTTGCGATAAACCATTTAGTGGGACTGAGTCCCAATACTTACTAGGACGCCATTATAGGCACTACCCTATCAAACTAAATCTCTACATTGAATTAGCGCCGGAATTTATGCGGCGAGAAAATAAATTGTCTACTTAGTTCCAGAGAGTGCTCCTCCTCCAGTATGATGGCGCTGGTGTGTGGCGTAACATTATCAATAGCGGCTCGGCCGATTGTTATCCAGTGTACAAAGTTTCAAGCCCAAGGCTCTCGTAACCCTTCCGATGTCGTTTCCCTTGCGCATGTGTGAACGTAGGTCAGCTGAGATGTGCTTTGAGCCTTTCCGGGGTAAATTCTCCTCCAGCAGTCATAATTCAGGATAGCCATATTTTCGGGAGAGAGACTTACCCACACAATGGGAATTTCCGCCCGTTTCTCCGCCATATATCTGCAACACATGGCTTATCTCTGGTTCGCCAGCCCGAGGAGGAGTTGAAGCGGATTCGATTATCGGTGGACTCGGAAGAGCCAAGACCCAGCACTCGCTCTCGCCTAACGCGTCGTAATTCTCCGTAAGCCTCGAAGAAGCCCATCCGGTCCGGGATCAGCTGGCTGAGGAAAACGGGGCGGCCCACAGGTGTGCACAAGTAATTTGCTCTCAGATGGATGATGTATGTAAGTAGCTAATAGGTACCACTCAGGACTTCAACTCGAACGTAGTCTTTCATCCAGTCGCAGCCATGAAACTTGTTTGGCGCTCTCAACAACTAAATGAATAGCTTAGCGCCAACTTGGCTCATACGAAATTTCTGTAGAGGTAGCATATGACACGTGCCACGTCCAAGACTCTCCCAGATTTTGCACCTCCAGATTTTTCGACCTTGTCCACAACCTATCCTTCCCCAATTCACGATACTTCTCCATCGACGTACGATGCCATTGAGACTCAGGGGACCGTCCCAACGATCCCTCTTCCGCCCTCGCGCCCTTTCCACACACTCTGGCGAGATCACCTGTCGGCTTTCAGAGCCCCAGGACTATACGACACTGTCATCGATACGTTTGTCGCTCTAGTACAAGGCTTACCAACTTGGAGAACAACGGACGACGTAGAGACCATCGTCAACAAGCGGCGTGAAGTCCGCGAGCTCCTCCGTCAGCACCCTCCCAACGTGGTTCTGGTCAGCGGTATGGAAGGCGTCTATGGGTATCATCCCAGGCGAGCGTCACTCTGGCCTTTTATCTGTATTTCGGATGAGTATGTTGATTTGTGGATGAAGGCGAAACTTGAAGCGAGTGAGGCGGATGAGTTGCCGTTGACTGCTGTGCTGAGGGCTACTTTTGATCATGAGATTGCACGTTGGGGCGTGACACTTGTAGGCATCGCTTATGCTGTGAAAAAGAATTTACTGAGGGTAGAGTAATAGAAAGTCGGCTATGAGACGTGCGCCAACGATCGGCAGACCTTCCCGAGTCACCCCAAAATGACGACCCAGACAACATGGAACCCCGACGAAGGAAATGCAGGGAACTTCGTTGAAGTTCGCAGCCGTGGAGGGATCATGGGATACTCTAGAAAGATGCGGAAGGGTGCGTCTTTTCTCCTTTTCTGTCCTGCAAGCGAATTCCATTTGCGATTTGTTCTGCTGCATTCCTACTTACGAACCGGAAAAGAAAGAACGGACATCCACATCCTACCCGTATCTTACCTCTCGGTATACCTTAGAGAATGTCCGGTCTCCTCGTTGCACTTCACGCCATCTTCTGTGAAGAACATGTATCAAGTAAACGTTGGCCCAGAGAGCCTGCCTCCAAAGTGATGGCGCCGTTGTAAATCCAGCTGGGACATGCTTTGATATCTTTACGGCCTTTCCGTGGCAAGGCAATGAACCCTCTAACTCTCCCGGATGCAAGAACTTAGTAGAAGCACCCACATTTGAAGACAGCGGTGGCTCCCATGTTTTCGGGAGAGTACGTATACGCACTGGCAGTTTCCGCTCGTTCCTCCTTTTTCGTCATAGATGGGACACATGGCTTATCTCTAACTCGACCGTAGCCGAGGAGGAGTTGCAGCTTTATGGGGAACCCAGCAGTCGTGCAACGCGTCGTCATTCTCCGTTCTCCGTTTGCATTGCTTCCAGACCCCTCGAAGAAGCTAGCTGGCGGCAGAAAAGAGGACGGCCATAGGCTGACGGTGTGTATAAGTAATTTACTCTGTCAAGTGGATGATGTAGCTGATAGGCACCACTCAGGACTTCAACTCTATCGTTATTTGGAAGCTTTATGCCACTAGGCCACTTGGACGATTGCTCGCTGGAGCTGCAGTTAAAGTTTCGCCTCTCCTTCTCCGACAATGTGGATGTACTTTCTGATTATCTTTGCGGGGCCAATACCCGCGAGCTCGAGGTTACACCGTATGTATGTTTGCGACTGCATTCGCAAGTGAGGTCGAACAGCTTGGCGCAAACGCGGGGTTTCTTTCCTGATCCTTGAATCCAGTGCGTTGAATTACCGAGTCTCTTCGTGATCTTCCCACAGCCACTGCTTGCTCGCTATCTACTTATCATCTTCACACAAAACGATATACGCTTGCACGACTGTTCGTTTGCTTTTCTATTCTTTCTCGTAGGTGGATCAACCAACGGGCAAAAGTTTTGATAGATGAGACCTCCTGGATCATGATCACTGTGCTCAGTCGTTCATCTCTGTTAAAGCGGCCGTGCTTATGTCCGCCTTCTTGCGCTCGAACACGTCAACATGTCTCTGAATGTTAGTCGTGCAGAGATGCCAGAGATCGCCAAATTCAAGGATCACCTCGTGTATGATCAATTTAGAAGTAAAGTAAAAGGTCCTTTAGGAGCGGGTGGATAGGTGACCCGGCATACGCCTTGGAGTCTGAACTGACGCTCGGAGGCCGACAGAGCACCTCGGTAAAATCTACGAAGAGAATGACCGGCTCGCCTTATACCCGCGCATTTTCTGCACACGAGCATTGAATCGTACACTGATCGTTCCTTCCATAAAAAGCCTCCATGCCTCAACTTTCTTTATTGAATAACTTGGCACTAGAGCACCATACTGCGCACCGAACTGAGCGCCGAACTGAACCTGTAAATGATCATTCCTCTTTTCAGACCTAATCACACCGTCCAAATCTACAAGTGCCATTCCGCCTTCGAGTCCTCCCCCATAGAGCCTTGCTGCGAGCCGCGTGTCGAAGCTCTAAGAATATGCTCGCGTTCGCACGACGAAGAACAAGGTGTTACATGACCACCGGGTCTCGGAATGGCTAGCGTGGGCAGGTATCATTTGGGCTCCGGTTGACTTCTGCAAGCATTTCACGAAGCACTTTGAGGGCGGGCATGGAAGGTTGCTTCATGAAGAACGTCGAAGTCGCTCTGGTCGAAGGACAGGGGCCGGCAGTAACGGACCGAGCCGGACCGTCAATCCAGCATTAGGCGCTCTGCTCCCTCCTTCTAGGACAACTGAAAGCGGCACTTTTCTGCGCGCTAATCTCTCAAACAAGGTCTCAGTATGAGCTCAAAAATAAAGAGAAGTAGTGTAAATCTATGTTTGCTGTGTTCCTGCAAGGTGTCGGTCAAAAAAGGACAGTGCGCCACTCGCAAGGCACGCCGCCGATCGCAATTTCCAATTTATGGCAAAAAAGGCAATTCCGCCAACATTCCTGTGTAAATTCTTGGTACAATTACTCCCCAACTCCAGCAGGGGCTCGATTCGACTCGCACTCTGAACTGCGTCCAAGCGTCTGTTCCCAGCTAAACCCGAGTCGAACTTTTGGCGAATCGCGAGCGGAGGGGGTCCTCCGATCGCCCACCCACCCACGCACTGCACGGAACAAGAACGAGATCCAGCCCTCCGGGTTGTTTCTTCTCTTTCTCTGTTCCTTCTCTATCTCCAATCATTCCACGAACGCGAGATTTCATGAAGCGTCGAGGCACCGCTCAGCCCCTTCGAATCCTTCCCACTCCCGAGAGATAATTATGTCCGTGCTTTAAGTTTGACACTTCATCCGAACCTGAGCTCTATCCCCTGCTGCCGGTAGCCGAAGACTCAAGGCTCCCCGCTGCCCCGTACAGAGAGGGAGAGAAGCCGTCCGTGATCCAGTAATTCCGGTAATGTAAGTGAGGTGAGAGTGATATATTCGATGATATAGTACCCGTCCTGCACACTAAACACACACATCCCCGGCTTGCTGACGATCCCTCCGAGTCTTGATCGGAATGAGGAAACGCGGATGACGGCTCGGGCTCGAAAGACGGAGTCTATGCGCAAATGCAAACACAAAAAGCTTCACGCTTCACATTTTAGGCCTTCGGGCTCAAGGCTCTGCACGCGAAAAGCCTCCACTCCAGGGCCCCCTTGCCTCCGTCCGAACAGGTCGATGGACAGATGTGATCAATACCTGGAGAAGAAGCTCGAGGGTGACACGACACGACAGGCTATGGCAGGGGGTTCAGATCGTTCCTTGCGGCTTGCTCAGGCGCTGAGCTCGAGCAAGATAAGTTACACCCTTGGGTCTACGGGTCGATCGCTACTACCGTTACCCCCAGTTCGAGGTGAACGGTCGGGGTACGGGTACAAATGCACATCATCTTACGTCCCAGCGGGAGCAGTACAATTGACTACGTTCGGATTTAAGAGGAACAAATACCCAGAATGGACGTGGATGTCGGCAGTCGGTAGACCCATTCTACTAGTCCCTAGGATAAGGAGGAGGGGTACTATATAGTCTAGTAGGAGTAACTGCCCCGCAAGCTGCAAGCCGCGAGCCGCACAAGCATCGATATCGGAAGGGTGATTGGCTGATGCTGTTAACGTATAACTTGCAGAATCACTCTTGTCTTGTCTTGTCTGAGTGTCTGTGTACCTTTTGGCTCTTTGGCTTCAAGTTCTCAGGGATCAAGTCCAAAAGTCTTTGTTTTAGCACTCACTATAGAGGCACTCTTCCTCCGAGTCCGAGTCCGAACTTTGTAAGTACACACAATTGTTCGATTACATAAATCCGAACCAGGCACACTGGGAAAAAGGTCGTTCGCATTCCGGACGTTCAGCGAAACATTTCCTGTTTCAACTTGAGCTCGTGAGTCGCGACTCCAACGCTAAGCGCTAAGCACCCGCTGTCAGCGTGGTGTCAATCCATCCCTCACAGTCAAGTCAGGAACGGCTCGATGGTCCGGACGTTGGCTAAACCCCGGAGACCTGTGCCGACGCCAGTGCCAGTGTCCCAGTGCCAGTGATTTCGTTTCGTTTCGTCGCGAGGGGCGAGAGGCGTGGGACACAAACTTCAATGCGCTAGAGTGGAGGTGGATCGACAGGAGGATCGATGAAAAAGGTGGGATGTCGTTTCAAATGTCAAAAATATGAAAGAAATTCTTCCTCCGTGTCGTGTGACAGGATTGGCGAAGGCAAAGGAGAAGGGGGGTTCATGGATTTTCGCTAGATTCGAAACGTTGTCGAAGAACGTCGGGAGTCGCGAATCGTACAGGATGACCTCCAAGTTGAATATGAGGTAAAGGGTTGATTCAAACCCATGTCCAAGTTGAAGGAGGCAAGTAGACTGGTGCTTGAGGTCGAAGGCATCCGCTCTTGGCGTTTTTAGCGGGAAGTAAGTAGAGTCCGATCGTGGTTTCAAGCTCAAGTTTCGGGGAATCGCTGGAGCGCAGCGCCATGGCCGTCTCGATGTCTTCGTGGTACCGTAGAGCCGTAAACCAGCTGTTGATGATTGAATAATGAAGGTACCGTTGCACGCCCTTTGTATTCAGCCTTCAAGTGAGCAACACGTAAAAAACCAACTTGACCCCGCACTAGAATCGCTCGAAAGGAATCAGCAACTCGTAAAGTCGAGGTAGTGAAGCCGCAAGCAAGTATCATACGGACCTGTAAGAATCAAATTATCAATAGCGAGGGGTTGTAGAACAGTCCTTTGACCTCTCTAGCTAGGTGCGTCCTGTTTTTGTCTCAGCCCGACGTCCCAGAAAAATCGGGCAACCCCCGCGACGACCATAGTGACGTTCCGCCCACTGCCCGTGGCCTGGTCGAACGGGTTCACAAGCTCGACTCGGACGCGTGGTCTGTCCTTTGTTTCTGCCTCTCCTCTTTCCACCGCTTCTCCTCCATCCCCCTCCGTGTCCGGGTCCAACTCATGCTCCTCTCCAACCCACCTAACCCGATCCCGCAAAATCACACTCTCCACGAGGACATGCGGGGCTCGAGCTCGGGGGTGCCAGTCCCCTTCCTCCTCCTTGTCTTCCTCTTCCTCTCCATCCTTTTGCTGTTCTTTTCCCTCGGTCTCGCCTTCGACCTCCTTCCGTCCTTTCTCGACACCTTCCGAATCTGATTCGAGACCAACAGGAATCCCGAACACCCCTTCCGCAAACCGCACACCAGTCTCTGCTCAGCGGCGTAAAGGAAGGCGGCCCAGAATGCGTACGCCGAGGTGGGGAGATTGCCGAGGCGCACGAGGGTGTGTAGCCTGTGCCTAGGGTGGGATCAGGCTGGAGTTCAAGGTCTGGTTGTGTTGAGGTGCTGGAGGAGGGGTTGGAGGGGGTGAAGTTGGAGGAAGGATTGGAGGAAGTGTTGGAGGAGGTAGGGTTGGAGGAAAGTTCAGGAGAAGTGCGGTATCGGGGAATGACACAGAAGGCCAGTTTTCTGGCAACGGGCTGGGACTGTTGCCGTTGTAGCCGGGAGCCCTTAGAGTAGATTAGATTAGATATTTATGTGGCTGTGCACGTCCAGAATGGACTCCGAGTCAACGTGTCTACACAATACATAACACCTGGCCTGCTCGACGCGTTTCCGAGCCAGCGCATCCGAGAGCGGTCATCTGGCCTGCTCCACCGTCTTCTTTGTGGTGGATGGTGTGGTGGGGAAGGACGAGGTTCTGGAATGGCCATTTTCAACACCTGTCCGGACATGCTTTGAGCTCTTTTCGGCCTTTCCAACGGGGAAAGACGGTGCACCCTCCTCCGGATTCTCCAGCAGCGCTCGCAATTCAAGACACTGCGCCGTACCCATATTTTCGGGAGATCTCTCTCACCTTTGCGATGGCAATTCACCTGTTTCACCTTTTTCCGTCATATATGTGACACATACCTTATCTCTAGCCAGCCGAGGAGTTGAAGCGGACTCGGAGGAGCTTTATCGGGGGACTCGGAGGGGCCAAGACCCAGCACTCGCCTTACGCGTCGTGATTCTCCGTTCCCCATTTGCATTGCTTCCAGACCCCTCGAAGAAGCCCATTTGAGAGCCGGAGGCGGAAAATAGGACGGCCACAGGCTGGCGGTGTGTACAAGTAATTTACACTGTCAAGTGGATGATGTAGATGATAGGCACCAGGACTTCAACTCGATCGTGCGTTTGGAAGCTTTATGCCACTAGGCCACT
Source organism: Cyclocybe aegerita (assembly GCA_902728275.1). NCBI lineage: Eukaryota > Fungi > Basidiomycota > Agaricomycetes > Agaricales > Hemipholiotaceae > Cyclocybe > Cyclocybe aegerita. The sequence goes on along the minus strand of CACVBS010000033.1, from coordinate 313,270 downwards.
TGGGTGACCGCTCGCTGGAGCTGCAGTTAAAGTTTCGCCTCTCCTTCTCCGACACTGTGGAGGCGCCTTTCTGATTAGCTTGCGGTGCTAATACCAGGTTACACCGTATGTTTGCGACTGCATTCGCAAGTGTGGTCGAACAGCTTGGCGCATACGCGGGGGTTTCTCTTAGGCTGATCCTTGAATCTGTGTTGTCCTTTCGTGATCTTCCGACTGCCAGTGTTTGCTCACCATCAATTTATCATCTTCACACAAAAAGATATACACTTGTACGACTGTTCGTTGGTTTTTCTATTCTTTCTCGCAGGTTGATCAACCAACTGGCAAGAAAATGATAGATGAGACCTCCTGGATCACTGTGCTACGCCGTGAGTCATCTCTGATAAAGCAATCGTGCTTATGTCCGCCTTCCTGCGCTCGAACAGTCTCCCAATGTTGGTCTTGCAGAGATGCCACAGATCTCCAAATTCGATCGCCTCGTGTATGACAGATTTAGAGGTAAAAATAAAAGATCCTTTACGAGCGGGTGGATAGGTGAGCCGGCATACACTTTAGAGTCTGAACTAAGGCTAGGAGGCCGAAAGAGCACCTTGGAAAAATCTACCAAAGAGAATGACCGGCTCGCCTTGTACCAGCGCATTTACTGCACACGACCATCGGACGGTACACTGATCGTTCCTCCAAGCCAAAGCTCCCATACTTCAACTTTCTTTACTGAACAGCACCACCTTGAACAAATTGAACATGTTTGAAACAATCAGTCCTCTTTTTCATAACGGTGTTTATCCACACCGTCCAAATCCCCGAGTGCCATTCCGCCTCCGAGCCCTCCTCTGAAAATCCTTGGTGTGAGCCGCGTGTCGAAGTTCTAAGAATGTGCTCGCGTTCGCACCACGAACAAGGCGCTACAAGACCACCGGGTCCTGGAATGGCTAGTCTGGGTAGGTTGTATTTGGACTCCGGTTGTTTTCCTCACCCATTCCACGAAGCAATCTGAGGCCGGGCATGGAAGGTTGCTTCATACAGAACGTCGGAGCCGCCTATTCGGAGGATGGTGACAGGGGTCGGTATTCACGGTCCGGTCCGGTCCGCCACCCCCCCTTAGGCGCTCTCCTTCCTGTTGACAGTACGATTAAAATCAATACTTCTGCGCGCTAATCTTAAGCACAGGCGCTCATGATAAGCTTTGAAATAGATAGGAGGCGCCACGAACCTATCTCCAGAGTGTTCCCACTTTCCCTGCAAGTTGTTGGTCAAAAAAGGTCAGTGCGCCACTGGCAAGGCACGCCGGCGACCCAATTTCCAATTTCTGCCAAAACGCGCAAAAGCGGCAATTCCGTCAACATTCAGGCGCCCATCCGTATGCTGAAATTATTAAACAAGTGCACTCGGTCGAATCTCGAATCACCCCGAACTGCGTCCAAGCGTCCAGTCCCACTATAAAGCTGAAACCGAGTCGAACTTTTCGCGGATCGCGAGCGTGGGGGAGGGGGTCCTCGATCACCCATCCACGTACTGCACAAGACTAGAACCAGCACTCCGGTCTGTTTAATCTCCTTCTGTTCTCTATCGCTAATCATTCTACGAGCGCGAGATTTCATTAAGCGTCGAGGCACTGCTCATCCCCTTCGAATCCTTCCCACTCCCGAGTTAATTATGTCCATTCTTCAAGTTCGAAGTCTGAATTCGCGGCCCCCGTTCCCCATACAGAGACGGCGAGAAGCCTCTCGCAAATTACTTACGCACTATACACTCTACTCAGCAAGTGCTGCATCTAGCAAATCCGACAGAGTGAGGTGAGAATGATATATTTGATGATACAGTACCAGTAACACTAATACTTAACATAATCACATCCCCGGCGTGCTGACGATCCCTCCGAGTGCTGATCGGAATGAGTGTCGGGTCGGGCTCGGAAGACGGAGCCAATGCGCAAACACAAAAAGCTTCAGATTTCAGGCTTCCAAAATCTTCCGCGCCAGAGAGTAGCCGCTGTAGAGCCCCCTTGTCTCCGTCCGGACAGGTCGATGGACAGATGTAATCAATACCTGGAGAAGAAGAAGTTCGAGGACGACATGGCAGGGCTAGGCAGGGGCATTGGCAGCTCAGATCGTTCCTTGCGGCTCAGGCGGCCTCGAGTATGTTACACCCTTGGGGTTTGCTTATCAGGCCCTGTTGGCGATCGCTACCCCCAGTGCACATCTTACGTCCTGCGGGAGCATATTCAGCATCGACTCGGAGCAGTGAACATCCAGTTGACTGCGTTCGGGGTTTAAGAGGTTAACGAGGCAAAATCACCTACGACGGACGAACATGCAGACGCAATGTAGGCGTCACGATGACATCAGCAGTCGGTACACCCATTCTACTAGTCCTTAGGAGGAAGGGTAAATATAGAGTAACTTCCCCCCGAGCCGCATAAGCGTCGAAAGCAAAAGGCTCATTGGCTGGTACTGTTAACTCTCTGACTTGCGCAATTACCGTTGTGTGGCTGTCTGCATACCTTTTGGCTCTTAAGCATTCTAGAACCCAACCTCCGGTAGTGTTTCTATAGACGCGCTCTTCCTCCATGGCCCAACCCGAATGCTAGTCCGAGCTTTGTAAGTCCATAAGTACGTTCGTTTGAACCCGAATCAGGCATACTGGGAAAAGAGTTGTTCGCATTCCGGACGTTCAGAAAATCATTTCTTGTTTCAACTTGAGCTCGAACTCCAAGGCCAACGCAAAGCACCCGCTGTCAGCGTGGTGTCAATCATGAAAAAGTTATGGTCGGTCGCGGCCCGGATGTTGCCTAAACCCCAGCGACTTGTTTCGTGGCGAGGGGCACGGCATGGAGGTGGATCGACAGGAGGGACGGAAAACGTGAGATGTCGTCTCGGAACACGGTTCAGAATTCATGAATCGCAAATCGTAAGTAGAGGATGTCGATGATGTCTCGGAAGGCTCTTTGTTGATGATTGTTCGGCACCTCAGTTCGAAAGCATCCACCGTGAATAGAGAACTGCACGGGCAATTATTCCATAACGGATCAAAGACAAATAATAGATACCTGGATGCCAATCATCGCAAAGTCAGGACTCAGAAGAATTTATCCACCAGTTGCTAACATTCGAACGACCAGCACCTTTGCTGCGGTCTAAGGTGTTTGCCAGAGCAGACAGAGGGACCAGTGATGCCAGCACTTCAGGCCGTATGTGAACACCTTTCGGAGTCGCAAATGGCAAACATATTTCAGTTGTGATTTTCAGCTTGAGACCTGAGTCGCACATGGAAAGAATGTTATTTGGACATCGAACATGTCCGGGGCTGCCTGCGGTTCACGCGTAAACGCGTAAACGGAGATCTCTGCGGGCTAGCGAAGGACAAGCAATGAACAGGCACGTAAAAAGCCCTCCGCTCCTAGCTCCTAGTAAGTGACACGTAAAAAAAGGCCCATCCACACCACTGCAAATGCCACTAGAAGGGCGCGAAAGGAGTCAGCAATTCGTAAAATCATCGAGTACGTGAAGTTTAAAGAGCGTACACACCAGTAAGGCCTTGAGGATCGAGCACCAGGACCCGCCGCCGTAAGTAGAGCCCACAGCCGTTTCCACTTTTGCTGCGTCTGCCTCGGTCTCTTGGAGCTCGCAGTCCTGCGCCCTGCCTCTCCACCCCACCTCAGGATTCATATTCAGGGCCCAAATTCGGGCAACACCCCCGCGACGACGATAGCGACGTTCCGCCCGCTGCCCGTGGCCTGGTCGAACAGGTTCACGAGCTCGACTTGGACGCGCGGGTTGTTCTTCCCGTTTCCTTGTCCTCCTTGCCCTTGTCCTCCTTCTCCTTTTCCTCCATCCCCCTCCGTGTCCCCGTCCACGGCCGCGTTCGTGTCCAAATCCAACCCAAGCTCCTCCCTCACCCACCTAACCCGATCCCTGAGTATCACATTCTCCACGAGCGGGCCCAGGAGGCAGCGGAGGACGTGCAGGGCGGCGAGGTGGCGCTCGAGCGCGGGGTCGTGCCAGTCATCGTCCTCTTGCTCTTTAACCCCTTCTTTCTCCTTTTCCTGTTCCTCTTTCTTTCCGTCTCCCTTTCCACTCTCCTCTTCGCGCAAGTCCGAATCAGAGTCGAGACCAACAGGCATCCCAAATACCCCTTCCGGAAACCGCACACCCAACCTCTGCTCAGCGGCGCACAGGAAGGCGGCCCAGGACGCGTATGCGGACGTGGGCAGCTTGCCGAGGCGCACGAGGGTGTGTAGCCTGTGCCTAGGGTGGGATCAGGCTGGAGTTCAAGGTCTGGTTGTGTTGAGGTGTTGGAGGAGGTGTTGGAGGAGGTGTTGGAGGAGGTGTTGGAGGAAGATTCAAGAGAGGTGGTGTTGGAGGTGTTGGAGGAGAATAAGGGCCAGTTCTCTGGTCTGCGTGGCCAATGGGCGGGGACTGTCGCTGTTTTCTTGGTTGTGATGGAGGGAGAATTGGCTGAGGTATCGTGTGGGGAAGAGGAATCGATTGGACTGGCGGTCTTCAACACCCGTCCGAGCAGCGCTCGCCAGGTGACTTTGCGCACAGCTAGCTCTACAGACGGAAGAGGCTTTCGCGGTGCATCTGGCGCGTCCTTCGACGGAGGCAGGAGCCATTCTGACGGAATTTGCGCGGCGAGGTGGAACGCCGACGGTGGGAGGCTGAGCAAAGGCTTGTATGCACGGTAGGCGCGAGATAGGGGGAAGTCTTGAGGCCAAGGTAATGAGGATGCATGCAAGAACAGCAGAATAGAAAACTCACCTCCGGGAGTCATCAGATTATAACAGCATCCTACCGCAACCACACCGACGGGGGTCCAGGCGGGGCTGGAGTCGGGGTTATGTACGGAGGCGAGGTACGCACGGAGGACGTCGGGGGTGAGCGAGCCGCATGCGTGGAGGGCGACGAGCAGCACGGGGACCGGCGCATCGAGTTGGGCTGGTTCGTTTTCCTCCCCCACCCATTGATCGATGACACGAACGAGGTTCCGGGGGGTGATGAGCACGGTCTTGTGTGCGATCGGCAGCGCCGCGTTCGGGAGGAGGCGCTGTTCCCACTTCTGCGCACCTCTCGTCTGCTCCTCATCCGCATCGAGGGCGAGGATGTGTGCATTGGGAAGGTGGGATTTCAGGGCACGAGTGAGGTAACCCTGACGTCAAAAGGGTGCGATAAGATAAACATCTGAAGGTGTGGGATTCGGAGGGACGGACCTGGCCTGCACCAACGTCGACGATGCGGACATCGGGGGGAAGGGCGTTGGCTCGGAGGAGGCGGACGATGTAGGTGGCCATGCGGGTGACTTCGTGGATCTTCTTCGGGGACATGCCCTGCTCGGAGGGGAGGCGGAGGGGCGAACGGATGGGAATGGGGGTGCGGGGGTGCTGGAGGGAGCGTGTGCTGGCGATCACGGGCAGCTCACGCGTGCAGTGACTAGCTGCAGTGGGGGGCAGGGCATGCGAGGGCGGCGTCATCGTCGTTGGGATGGGTGACGAGGAGGCGCAGGACGTCGTCGGTAGCGAGAAAGGCGGCGTCGGGGAGGTCGGGGAAGGAAGACATGCTGACAGGACAGGTGGTGCGGGTCCAATTCTGTTGCTCGGCGTCCTCGGTCCACTTCTCCTTTGTCGAATTCAAACCGACCTGCCTGCCCGCGTTCCTTTGCTCCTCCTCCCATGGCACTCCTCCTCGCCGCCACCCTCGCCGCCGTCCTGGCCACCGTCCTCTTCTTCCAGCACTTTCTCTACTTGCTCTTCCGCCAACGCACCTCCCCCCTGCGCAACCTCCCCGGCCCGCCCCCGCCGTCCTTCCTCATCGGGAACCTCGAGGAGATGCACGACCAAGAGAACACAAACCTCATCGCCCGCTGGGAGGCGCAGTACGGGTCCACCTTTGTCTACCGAGGTTTCGTCGGTGCGTGTCGTCTCATGACGACAGACCCCGTCGCCATTGCCCACATCCTCGGCAACGCCTATGATTACCCGAAGCCGGACTTCGTTAGAGACTCTCTCGCCGCCATGGCCGCTGGGCACGAGGGCATACTCACCGTCGAGGGCGACGATCACAAGCGCCAGGTGAGTTCTTGCTTCCGCCCCGCCACTCGACCATCAATTGACGCAGACCACCTTCCACAGCGAAAGATCTTGGTGTGTCCACGTTTATCTTATCAGCCATTTAGCCGCCCTTACGCCGACGCTCTCCCTCCTAGACGCCCGCCTTCTCAGCGAGCCATATAAAGTCGCTCACTCCCATTTTCTGGGACAAAGCGACGCAGGTATGTTGCCTTTCCCCCGACGTCCCCTTGACCCGCTGGCTGCCCTATTTTTAGCTGCGCGATATTCTGCTGTCGCATGCTGACGCCCACGCCAACGGCGCTGATGCAACCACCACTCCAACGACTCCTAACAACTCAAACACGCGTCAAGGAAACCCACCGCGAATAGACGTCCTCGTCTGGCTGGCCCGGGCAACGCTCGACGTAATTGGCCTCGCGGGTACGTGCTTCTTGCGCAGCCGGCGCGTCTTCGAACGCGTTCTCCACGACGCGTGGTGCTGACCATCGCGACGCGCATACAGGCTTCGGGTACTCCTTCAACGCGCTCACAGACGACACGGACGAGCTCGCGCACGCGTTCGGCGTCATCTTCTCCAGCGCGCGCAAGTTTCGCATCGTCCCCATCATCCAGGCGTGGTTTCCCTTCCTCCGGCGATTCGTGAGTCTCTTTCTCTTTCAAAATTTCTCTGCGCTTCGTCCTGTTTTTGGTTTCGGTTCCGTTGCTCTCTCTTCTTCTTTTGTCACCTCTTCCGTCCGTTTGTTTTCTTTCTTCTTCTTTCGTCATCCCGTTTCTTCTGCTTTCCGGTATCCACTGGGCATATGCGTGCCCATCGTGGGCCCGTCCCGTTCATGGACCGTGGACCGTGGCGCAACCCAAGCCTCTTTCCGTCCAGCGCCCAACCTCCACCGTGCCAATCGCAACTCTAACCTGCGCCTCTCGTCGTATCTCCGTACACGACGCGGTGCGAGCCTCCTGCCTGCCTGCCTGTCTCGTTGCACCACACCCCGATTCGAGTGCGAGCCAGCCCGGACTCGCGACCCCCCACCTCGTGCCCACGTCAGAGTCACCGGCCACCATGGCAATGGCAATGGGGCACGCCCCCCTCTGCCCGTCCGTGGTCTGACGTCCGACATCGCGTTGACAACTCACAAGCGACGTCCGTTGACAGCATCGTCCCGCCGGCCTGAGCCTCAGGCTGTCGAGTTTTAAGATTCTTAATTAACGCGTCAGGCCTACCCTGGCTTGGTGCTGAGGGTGGATGATGCTGATCGACGTCGAGAGCACTTGGACTTGGACTTGGACTCTGGAGGGTCGCGGAGTCTGGAA
>CACVBS010000033.1:295477-305825 GCA_902728275.1 Cyclocybe aegerita | reverse complement strand
TCATTCATCTGCGAATATTCTTTCAGTGTTATCGTCCTCGTCCTCAGAATGCTGATGTCTCTTTGACAAACAGAACCCGATTAACGCGACTATGGTCGAGGCAAAAGCGACGATGCGCCGTATCGGACTGGCTCTGATCGACGAGAAACGGCGCGCGATTGAGGAAGAGGAGGCGGCAGCGCGTGCGCGAGGCCTGAGTGAGAAATCCCCATGCTCGCCGACGCTGGAGGAGGCGATGGCGTCGCGGACGGCGGGGCGGGATATCCTGAGTGTCTTGAGTACGTTCGAGTTCTCCTTATCGTCTTGCGAGAGGTGTTGCTGACGAAGAATTTTTAATTAGTTCGCTCGAACATGTCCTCCGTCCCATCGCAGCGCATGTCTGTCGAGGAGGTGCTCTGCCAGATCTCGACGTTCCTCGCGGCGGGGCACGAGACGATCGCGTCGTCGCTCACGTGGTGCCTCTACGCGCTCGCCCGCGATCCGCAGGTGCAAGCCCGGCTACGCGAGGCGCTACGTGGCGTCGCGGCCTCCTCCAGGTCCTCCTCGCACTCCCATTCTTCCCCATATTCTCCCTTGTACCCCTCCTCACCCTACTCTCCGACCTCACCAGCACCCCCAATAGCAAACGACGACGCACAAGACCTCACCTCTCTCATCTCGCAATGTACGTACCTCGACTGGGTTGTACGCGAGAGCCTGCGGCTGTACGCGCCCGTGACGACGACGATGCGCATGTGCGGCCGCGAGCGCGACGAGGTGCCGCTCAGCGTTGCGGGCGAGGGATATGTGGATAAGAGCGGGGAGCGTCGATGGAGCGTGCCCGTGCGCAGGGGCGATTTGGTCGCGATTCCGATCCAGGCGGTGAATAGGAGCGAGCGGCTCTGGGGGGCGGATGCAGGTGTCTTCAGGTGGGTCTCTTCGTGTTATTTCGTTCATTTCGACTTTTTCCTTTCTTTCGTTGCCTTTGCGTTCCGATTCCGATTGCGTTGCGTTTTGGTTTGGTTTCGATTTCGACTTCGACTTCGGTTTCGGTTTCATTTGGCTTCGTTGGCTTTTCGCTTGGTTGGAGAGCTTGGCTGGGAGCTTTCTGTTCGTTTCGGTTTCGAGCTCGTATCCTTCGTCGCGACTCTATCCAGCCTTGGACGGAGCTGTGCTATCTTCCGCCTGTTCCGTTTTGTCTTCCTGCGAGAGAGTACAGATCCAGCGCGCTGGGACCCTATGGGATCTTTCACTCAGCATCTTTTCATTACGACCGTTTCTAATCTCCCGCGGATCCTCTATTCCCCTCCATCCCAGCCCTTCATTTCCTTCTGGGTTTGTGGAGGCCTTCGTTCGCCCAGGGAGGGCCAGGAGTCAAGACGACTCCGAGTCGGACTCGGAGAGGCCCGTGGGTCTCTCTCACCACCAGCTCAGTCGCGGGCCTATTCCACAATCACACTCGTAATGCCCACTTCCCCTTCTCCCACACTTCGCTGATGAACGGGAGGATGGGAAAGATGGGGAAGAGGTGGAAGTCTGAAGAATCAGAGGAATTTTACCCTGGTTCTGGGGTTCTGACGCCCAAGCGTCCTTGATGGGTTGATTGTGTCCAAGCATCACGAATGGATGCGATGGATGGCATATCAAGTCAGCGGCCCCATCGATTCCATCATACCGCGTAGGCCCAACGGTGCAGTTCCGTCCTCCCACCTACTGCTGCTGCATCGCGAAGACGGCCCGCCAAGATGCAGATTCGTCTCGCTTCCGGGTCCATCGATGGGTGGTCTGCGGGTTGGATGGGCTTCAGAGAAGATTCGTTCCCTCTATCTCTATGTGATCACAGCGCGACGAACCCCCTTCCCTTCCCATTCCACTTCTAATCCCTTATTCCTATTCTCGTTGTTGCCTTCCCCCGTTTTCGAAACGGCTTCTGCTTCTGCTTCTATTTATGCCTATAGTCGCCGTATGAGGAGGCCTTATTTCCCGAGAACACGGGGAATTTCGTAGTGTCGTTTCGTCATTTTGTGTCCGGTTTCGGTTTTCTCCAAGGAGCGGGCCCTTCTGAGCTCGGTACGTTAACCTTGGGTCAGGAGTTTGGTGCACTAGTGTGCTCGGGCAGGGATCTCATCGCAGGACGCCGATGATGATCATTGGGTAGCAAGAGCACCCTCCTTCCAAGCTACCACCCTCTTCCTCCTTTGTCCGTTCATTCATTCATTCGTGTTCATTCCATCATCGTCATGCTACCGCTCTCAACGGTACTCGGCGCTGTTTCGCTGCCTTTTAAAAATTTGCTTTGGGCATGTCGTCATGTTAGCCTTCGGGCGTCTGGCCGACAATACCTGCGATAGCTATTTCTATTCTCCTTGCCAATAGGCTTGGTCCCTTGCCTGCATTCCCAGAGGCTGTTAAATCTGGATACATGGAGATTTCATGTGGCGCTGGCGCTCGGCGTGCTGTGCTAAAGTAAAATGCACAAGCACGCAACTGAGCACCTGTGGTCGGTGGTCCCCATCGCCACCTCCGTGTTACATACACGATCCACGATAGGTGTTCGACAAAGGCCCCCCTCGTGTTTTCGTCATCCTTGGGCTCGAAAACACGAGCGACCTTATCGCGTCCCGCTTATGACGTTTTCCAAATGCGATTCCTCGAGGACGATCGCCCTTGACTTTAATGAAAACGGGTAGAATCGCTCAGGTTCGCGCTCTCAGGTCCAGGGGAGCGCGATTTAAGCTTTTTTCGCGATTTTGTATTCTGATCTCGTTTATCTGATTTTTCTGATGTTCTCGTTCAAATCTAATCTGTGGGATTATGTTACTGACTTGCCTTTTTCATGCTGCTCTCGCCTCGCCACTTCGTGCTTTGCCGTTGCTCTTGCTCCATTCTGTCACCTGTATACGGATCCAACTCGGTGGAATGACGCCCGCGGTCGATTGATCATGTCTTGTGATCGACGACGTGGTACACTGTTCTTCCCACCCTCCACCACTGCGAACGTTGACTCGATCTCGTTGTGTCTATCATGGATGGATCGACTATATCCGCTATCATATCTATCCATTCGCTCACTAACTATCTGGTGCTATCATCCTACAAACGAATGACTATACACCCTCGGCGTCCGCTATCGCCTCTCGAATAATTCCGTCTCCCGACGTTGATTCGCGACACCACCAGACCGGAGCGCTGGGCGTCTCCTCCCCAAGATGCACGGGCGATTCCAGGACTGTATTCGAATACGTTGACGTTCCTGAACGGCAACCCCCTCGGCGGTAATAGGTCGTGCATTGGATACAAGTTCGCACTCATCGAGTGAGTCAGTTCCTTCTTAATCTTTTCCTTCTCTGGACGAGGGAGCAGCTCGCAACCCCCCCTTCACGGTATGCATTGCTCTATCGAGCTGCGTCGTCCGAGCTTGTTCAGCACTTTGCCGTTCGTTATGCACTGTGGACGCCCATTGCTTTTTGTTCTCCCAACCACTTTTGTTTTCCGCGATCTCGTGTACACGCGCTCGTCGCGATCAACCGACGCTTCTTCATTTTCGAGTTACCAGGTTTATCTTCGCGGGTTCATTTCTTTTGTCATGGCCTCGCTTTTCATTTTGGAGGCGTGGGTACTGGGACTGTATCCCGGTTCACTCTCTCCATACTCGCCTTCATTGTAATTTGCCTTGCAGGTGGCCTTGCAAAGCTGGATGCACTGTGGGTGTGAGAAAGGATAACACGGGGTTATTGTTTTCTCGTCCATGATTACGGCTTCCCACTAGTTCATCACATCAGACCGCAAGCAAAATAGGCGAATTGCTGTGCGGTGGTTGGATGAAGGGGAGCATTTGTAGTCATTTTCCTTTTATCTTTGGGCATCTCGCAATGCGCACGTGTGCAAAGTGCAGCAATGCGTTTTCTTTGTGAGATCGATGCATTGTCGCCTTGCAGTCCAGCGATTTTTCATTTTTGGCTTCATGTTGGTCGTGACTCGGGGAATGAGTCTTTTCCTTTCTGCTCAAGTGGATGCCGGCACTCCCAGGCCTTGTTCCCTAATTCCACTTTGCTTTATTCCGTTTCCAGAATGCGAGTAGCCGTGTTCTGGGAAGTTCTACTCGCCTCGAGCGCAGTGCCTGCGATTTTCTGTTGTTCTATCTCCTGCCTTCTCCCGTTCGCCTACATTCATCTACACGATGTGGAGGTATGGTGTGGGGGACTGGACCGACCCTGGGCGTGTAGCACAGGATGCTTCCGGGACGGAACCATACGCACTATTGCCATTTTGGCACATTTGCTTCCGTGCCATCGGCGACATTCATGCTTGAGCGCCGAAGGCTTGGCGACTCGGTTCGCGAGCCCAGCCGATCAACAACGGGCGCGTTCGTTTGCTTGTGTGTCCGTGTTTGCACACGCGCCTCCTTCGCTGCGGGCGCTCGTCGTCCCGCTTCCAATTCCCCAGCCTGCTGTGCGTGCTGCGGTGTACGTATTAGGCCCGGTGAATCGCGCTTCACAGAGCACAGTTGATTGTGTCCACAAGGTGCTGTGTTTAAATGTGACGTTTGGGCGCTTGATCCAGTTACACTTCATCGTGTAAGTGGATCACGGGGGCGATTGCATATCAGCCATCCGTGCTATCCCTCTTATCGTATCAAGTTCCCACCTCGTTCTGAGGCTGGGACGCTCTGGGAGGACTGTACTCCTCAGTCGGGGCGTTCGTGGTGCCCCAGGTGACTTTAACCTTCCCAAGGCGCCTTCGATTGCATTATGCAGGCGTGCGCGGAGTTTGGCCTCGAGGATGCTCGTCGGGGCATGGGATCGCTGCTCCCTATCTTGAGTGTCCATCTCCGGTTTTTCAATGGGATCTTCGGTACTTCTTGGTCTCTTCTGCATTTACCCTTTTCCCCTCTTCTTCTCGTGTTCTCTTCTCATCGCTTCGCTTGGGTGCTTTGATGTTTTCCATCCAAACTTCCCTGAAGTTACATCCTTTCCTCCTTCTACTTAAGGCTCAGTGAACCTGACTCCCTCGCCTGGACATTATGTATTCCTCTGGATCAGTTGCTAATTCCGTGGTCGCAGGATTAAAATCTTCCTCTATGTCCTCATAAAGGATATCGAGTTCACCATCGACCCCGCGATGGTTATCGAAAAGAAAGTTAAGTGAGTCAAGTTTCATGCTCCCCATCCTCATAATCGATTTCTCCCTTTGCACGAAGTATATTCTCCTCTCCTCGCCGCTTTAATTTCGGCTGTTGTAGGGGCACCCTGATTCCGTCACCGCTGCACCCTAAATCAACCTTGTCTCGTTTCCTGCCTTGCAGCCCCGTTATCCCCACCATGTTTATCCCCGCGACATTCACGGTCCGGTGCGGGCAGCCGCCGCTGCAGATACGCAGAGCACTGCCTCTCATACCCAAGTTCTCGTCCGTTCTCAGTTACAGCCGTACTGATTTCTGGCCCTCTCTAGTGTGGTCACGCGGCCGTTCGTCAAATCAGAACCACATCTCGGGAACCAGATGCCTCTCAACATTTCACGGGCTTCACACTCGGGTTCGGAGAGGGGCCGTGAGGGGTTCGCTTTTTCATCTCCCACAATATCCCCAGTACCTCGAGTCCCCCCAGCCCCAGAGCCGTAGCGAACCCCTGCATCTCAGCCAGGATCATCCCTGCACTATCTTTATCCTTCTAAGAGGGTACGCCGCGTACGAAAGATGTGTCCCCTCCCACCTCTATGGATCACCTGGTCTCGCAACCCCCACCGCACTCAACTTCGATTCAAAGTTTATCAGTCACCATCCGAAAGACCCGGGAGGGAGATGCTTTCTACCGACTCCAAACCTTGCATTCATCCTATCATCTACGAAAGCGCGGGCGTCTATCATATCTGTACTAATTCACTTGGGTAATACCTTCCGGCGTTGTTTTCCTTCATACACGCAGAGCACCATGTTTGTAAAATTACTTATCACCCCCTGTCGGCAAGTCTCGATTCCGTTGATGTCGTACAAGGCAGTAAGATCCCAAACTTCAAAGTACGGTTTTATTATTAGCTTCCGTCGCCACACCACACTTCACACTAGATTCGATACCCATCCACCTAGAATGCTCTCCTGCTAGCGACCGCATCGTCCGTACAACTGTGTACCTATCTTTAAATTATCTATATATGCAATGTCTACTGGGGGAGATCATATTTTAAGGTCATGAACAGATACTCTGTGCAGGTGGTGGCGAGTAAATCTGTAACCGCAAGGTTCCCGATCGGAACACTAATCACAAAAATTCTGTGAGAGCTTTAGCTCGGCCCTTCTCTTGAAGCAAAATAAGGCGTCCTTCTGGGGTTCCCTTCTTCTTCCCCCTTTCGGGCCTGAATTACTCCAAAGAACCCTGTTCCGGGGCTCTCAGGCGGCTGTTTTGAGGCACATTCAGAGCCCGTTTCGTCGTTGCGTTACAGAATCGATGAATAATAATTCACAAGCTCTTCATTAGGCTTTCCTATACACAAGGAACACCGAAAAGAAACTTTCAAACTTGGTCCATTCCCGCCTTCGCAATCTAACCATTTCCGTACGCAATCTCGGTCGCGGCGTCGTTGGCTTCGAGCTGGGTTCTTCAAGGGCCTGCGATGTGCGTCACGGTGAGGATGATGTAAGAGAAGCGGCGTTGGTCCGTCTCCGCTCGTTTTCTCTCCGATCCACTTGCTTGTTGTCATTAAGAACATTGTCATAGCTCATTTTGCACGACTTATCCGCGACGCGACGGGTTCTGGCGCAGCACCAGCGTCGAGTTCACATCGAGGCGGTAATTATATGTCTATTTTTGGGAAAGCCGACAGAATGTGACATCGAGGTGACTCGTCCGCGCCAGAGAAACTAATTTTCAACCTTCACAGTCAGGAATACTGTTGTCCGTTCACATGAAATGGACGTCTCATTTGTCGAAATTATTTTTCCTAGCTCGAAAATGTCTTGTCGTAGGTCAAATTTGAGACCTTTTCATCTGCGAACAACAAAATTTCAGGATATCTGAGGGTTTTCGTCACTCACATTTATTAGATCCGCGGTGCATTAAATGTGAAAGCAGGAGGGGGCCTGACGGTGAACAGGACGGCAGCTCGGCACCGTGACCACCCGAAGCAGCCGGCGCGCCTAAAGGGTGCGCAAATTACCAACTATATCCAAAGCGCAGATCAGCGCGACCCGACGCGACAAGCGCTGACTTGTTAGCAGGTCCATATGTGTCCCAAACGCCCGTCCATATGCCTGTGCGCTGGGCTGCGTCACCGTCAGCCGTCTAGTTAACTCGAGGCGGGGCAGCAGGAAGGCTTACTAGTGTAACTGATGATCCAACGCTATGCTGGCACTTCGTCAGCTTTGCTAAATATTGCACCTTCTCCCGCTGCCCTCAGAGAGGAGTCGATAGCATCGGGTGTCAAGGTGAGTGTCCACAGACCAGTCCCGCCTGCCTTCTCTTTGGTCGCGGTGGGTGCAGGCTCGCAGTCTCGGAGGACTCGGAACGCGGACCTGATGATCAGCATCACCCACTAGCCATCATCATCATCGGCGCTAACTTCTGCTACAAACGTTGAAGCTTCGCACTACAATTGCCATCTGAGACCCAGTAAGCGGTAGGCTCTAGTCAGAGGATCAAGTGAGATCATGGGGACTACCCGCCGACCGAGCGCAGCGGTTTGGTTAGGAGCTTTGATGCTTCATATGATGATGGCCACCCGAAGCTCCTTCGAGCTCCATGGATATCTGAGTTTCAGTGCAAAATCTTCTCTAAAACCTCTATCCGAGTCCGTTTCTTCTCCGGATCCTCTCTCGCTGACAAGAACCCAACAGTTCTCGACGGGGACTTCGGCGTACAGGGACCAAGCCAGCGGCGGCGTATAGCAGCGTTCTCCACTTCTCTCTCCGAGGGTACAATATGAAAGCATACCGTAGATAAATGCGTAGTCTATCTAAGCGCGCGCGCCTGCGGTTCTCCTCGTGAATAACCCCTACAAAGTGCATATTAACGAGACGAAGGAGGGGACTCTACTCTCATACATTGCCCCAAGCCATACAGCCTCTCGACTCGAGCGGATCGCTTCAAATAAACTAACTGGCGCCTCCAGCTTCCCTGCTGTATTGGCTCGTAATAAGGGCGGTGTTGACCACCTACTACACCGTGATCTATCAGCCGAAAATATCGCCTTGGGCTGGCCTCCGTTGAGGGCTCGAATTCGAACAAAGGACCATAAACCTTCAGCCTCTACAATTGGGAGAGGCAAGGGGCGAGGGCTACGGGTTCTCTCGTAAGTCGGTCGTGGAATAGTGACATAACGACTACATTGTCATTGTCAAGGACGACTCAACCCGTCCATTTTGCCAATCACATTGAGTTTTTCATGTTCTGACAGAAACATATACAAGAACATAACGGCACGGCTATACAGGAGATCGGTCGGTCGGTGGTGGTGGCAAGGCGAGGGCGAGGCTAGCTATCATATGTCCGTACGTACATACTGTACCTATCACGAAAGACCGTTCAATTATCAGTCGGAGAAAGCGCTGGCGCCTCCGGGCTCGCTTCTGCATTGTTCTACTCCATTGATTCCTCCATCCCGATCCCGATAGGGCCCACTGAAGCTAGAGGGCAATTATTACGAACCCTCTCCAATACACCCATTTGATTCCAGGTTTTTAATAAACCGCGATTTATATACGGAACCCTAGGCCTCTGCAGGCAGGAATCAATCGTGGTGGAAGGGAGCTTCCAAGCGGCACTTCAAACTTTACAAAAGTATAACGGCATTTGATATCGATTGCTGATGCCACCACCAGCCCGTTGTCCATATGCATCGGTTCGAGAGCTTTACATACGTACGTACTCCAAAGGATCTACGTTTCTTACGGCCGTACGGTGTGGTGCGTGTGTTTTTATCTTGGGAGGGGAGGAGGATGGGTTCTTGAAACCTTGTAGGTCGCAACCAATTAAACCCTATGCACTCCGATTCGGTCGAAGGAAGGTGAGGGAGGGCTGGAGAAGCGAGTGGGTCCACCGCGCGTGTGCGTGTGTAAAGTGTGGGAGTTCCCCACCCTCGCCGCACAAGTCGATCAAAAGCCCAAAGTTGCAAAAAGAGTCATTCACTCAACGGCAATTCTCCCGCGTTCAGGGGCGCCACCATCAAAGTGTTCCCGTTCTTTCCCTCACATTATTATTATCTCATCCCATTATTATCCCCTCTCGAATCTGAATCTGCTTATCACTTACATACCTGAAGGCCGAAGGCCACCACCAGCACATGCAAGTTCATTATAGTGAAAGCTCATCGCAAGCCAATCACCTTCCTCGCCTCTGAGCCTCGCACGCCGCCCAAAACGTGAAAAAGAATCCGGAAAGCAATAAACACCTAATTAGGCAGTTGCATGATATGCTTTCCGGTGCGCATTCTACCTGGCGGGGATGTGGGTGTTGGACCTTGGGACCTTGAGGCGCCAGCTTCTAGGTTTCGATATGCGCTTTTTTGTACGAGGTACACCAATCCTTGGCTCGTTTCGTGTGAATTGGTGCTCGATTCCACCGGGCTTGAAGGGGAGAGGGAGAAGGGAAGGAGGTCTGGTGCTGGTAAGGAACAATGGGCTCGGAGATTCGTCGCATACTCAGAACTTGGAAGGAGGGCAGAGAGAGAGCCAAAGAATCTCTTTTTTTAAACGAACAGCCAGATCGAGTGAGTACACATTAGGGCTATAATACTACACTACGTAGATACTTTCGACGAGAGGGCAGGGCAGCAGCTTGATATACCAGCGGACGTGAGCGAGCAAGGACGAATACGAAAAACAGGCAGAGTGAGCGGCGTCGAGCGATGGAGGGATGGTGGCAAGAAAGTGCACAGCAGCAATATAACAACCAAACGTTAACGAGCAAGGGGAAAGTCCAGGGGGAAGAGAGTCCAGGCACATGGCAAAAGCGTTCGAGTTCGAGGGGGGCATGAGGAAGGGCAGGGGACGTTACGAGAGCGAGATAGGGAGTAAACAAGAGCCAGGCGCGTAGGAGGTTCTCCCCGGGCGTCGTTCGCAAGGAAGGGCAGTGAGAAGGGAAGGAAAGGTAAAGAAAGAACTGTTCAGTACGAAGGGAGCGAAAAGGCGAAAGGAGCGGACACATGTGGACTTATGCACACGGGGAAAGGAAGTCATAACAAGTAACGGAAGAATAAACAAACAGAGCAGGAGGAATGGTATGGTTGCAGACAAGGTATTTGGGTGCAGCGATGATAAAAAAAAAGGAAGGGAAGCAAAAACGACCGACGTGTCCGCGCGCTTCGTGTCCGTCAAAGCAGGTGGGTGGCTGGATGGGGTGGGGTGGTACATTATACAGCGAAGATACTTAGAAAAATC
>CACVBS010000033.1:201193-295461 GCA_902728275.1 Cyclocybe aegerita | reverse complement strand
TGAGCAAAAAAAAAAAAAAGAGAGACGGAACGAGGAGAGAGATAGCAAAAAGGTATTGATCGTCCGTCGTTAGAAACGTCGTTTGTCTTGTCGTGCATCATTACTGGGGCGTGCCGTATCCCGACCCGGACCCCGAGCTGGAATGCGAGGGCCCCCCGTCGCTGTAGTACGGCTGCTGCTGCGCGCCGGACGAACGCGGGCTGGGGAGGAGCGGCGGGTACATGTTGCTCCCGCCGCCGCCCTGCTGGGTCGACGAGCCGTGCGACGAGAAAGGGTTCCCCGAGAGCGACGGCGGCGCGGACAGCGGCACGTCCGAGGACATGTACTGAGACGAGCCCGACCCACCGTGACCGCCCTGGCCAGGGTAGCCTCCACCGCCCCCACCCATATGCCGTCCCCCGCTGCCTGTCGAGCTAGCGTACTCTGGGAGGCCGGAGAGGGTATGGTGCGACGAGCGCGAGGGCATGCTGCTCAGCAGATGCCGCGTCGAGCTGCCGACGTACTCGGATGAGTGGTGGTGGTGGCCGTTGGGGCTGTTGGGCATGGACTGGAGGGTCATGGGGTGGTAGAGCTGGAGGGCATCGGCGGCGGGCATGGAGGCGCGTCTGCCGATGGGATCGAGGATACCAGAGAGGGAGGCGCTCCTTCCGGAAGGGGGGAAGGGTGCGGTGGTGGTTGGGCCCGACGCGGCGCGATGTGCGGGGGCGAGGATGCGGCGACGAGCCTAAATAGAGTGATGGGTAAGAAATAAAAATAAGGTGGGACGGTGAGAGGGTACGTACGTTGATCATCCAGTTGGAGACCTGGCTCATGGAGAGACCCGTGGCGTGGCACAGGGCCTTTTTCTCCTCCTCGCTGGGTAGGGGTGATCGCTGTGACGATGGAGCCAGGCCTTGAGGTAATCAGTGGTCTCCTTGGGAAGCTTGCCGCGCTTCCGCTGTGGGCGATCGACGAGGGTGGACGCGGGCATGGTGGGGGGTGAGCGGGAAGGGGAGTTTACTGCGATGTTGGGGGGGAGGGAGGGGGAGTACTGAGGATTTCCAGAGGGGAGGACAAAGTCCGAGTTTTGGAAACCCCACTCGGTCTTTATGCCTGAGATCGACCTACGATCATGCTGACCCGAAATGCGAGCCGAACCTGCAAACAGGTGTGCCTGGGACATGGGGGCGCTAAAGGAACCATGGCGTAAGCCCTCATCATACTTTACAGGCGGACTTGATGAGAGCTGTCCCGGGGTGGAATTGGGCCGCACGATCTGGGCGGGGGACGGATTCCAGTTTTCTGACTCGGAGTAGGGGGAGATGCCTGGTGTGCGGAGGTCGGAAACGGAGGGGGATGTGAACTGGGAGGAGGACGGGGGGGTGCCATTCTGCTGGAAGTCGTAGGAGTTGTAGTCGGTGGAGACGCGGGGGCGGCCGTTGGCGCGGTCGCTGGCGTTCTGCTCGTCGACGGAGGGGAAGGTGTAGCTGGAGAGATTGGACTGGTTGCCGGGGGTGTAATTGGAGCGGAGATTGGTGGCGGGGTAGGGGGCGTGGCGGACGCGACTCTCGGAGTGGAGGACGGGGAGGGACGCGCGGCGGGCGTCGGGGCGGTAGTTGTCCTCAAAGGTGGTGAAGATCGACGGGAGCTGGACCTTTGCGTGGTCGTCGAGCTTGTCGTTAGCAGGGGGGGACTGGGAGCGCCTGTCTGGGCGGGAGACGGAGGAGTCTGTGTCTGCGTTGGAGGTGGCGGAGCCGGACATGCGGCGGTCTGTGTAGAGGACTAGATGGGAGTCTGGGGCGGGCTCGACGTCGAACGGGCCGTGCTTGTCGAGGGCGAACTGGAGCTGCTGGACGTTGTACGAGTTGAGCGGGGGATTGTGGATGAGCTCTGCAGTCGGCATTATAAGATTCGCAGGGAGGGCGGGGCGTGCCATTCAGACGGACGCGCGACTTATTTAACTCGCGATCGCCTCATCTAGGAACACCAGCCCATCTTCCATTCAATTTCCATTTAGTCCACATCAAAACAGTCACAAATCAGTCCACAATTAATCAGATCCATCGCAGACCCCCCGCCGCCCCTCCACGAACGGCTATATTGCCCCGAACCGACCCGGCTCACCTCACCCCAACCCGATCCCCGCCAGCAGCGCCTCAGCCTTCGTCCGCTCCTTCTCCGTCACCGCCACCCCGTCTACCACACGCACCCGCGCGCACCCACGCATCACAAGCCCCCGGTACGCGAGCCGCCCAATGTACGCATCGTCCGGCAGGTCCCGCCGGAACTTGCTGTCCAGCTCCTGCCACCCCGCCCGTCCCTCCGCCGACGACGATGGCTGCAGCGCCCCGGGCACATCCCTCACCAGCAGTGGGAGGTACCACCCCAGCGTGCACGGGTTCATCCTGAAAATCGAGATCAGCATGAGCTCTTTCCTCCATGTGGCGCCCGCCAGCGACCTCGAGATAGATATAGCAGATCTATCTCATGATTGCAGATAGATGTAGATGATAGCCAGCCAGCCAAGCACCCTGCCTGACAAGCGGAACCAAACCCAAACCCAAATCCAATCGCACGTCGCAAATCGCCCAGCCAGTCAACCAACCACCCATCGCTCATCCGTCCATCTCCTCCCACATCCCAAGAATCCAAAAACTTCACCGGTCCCAAAAAAAAACCGCACGTACCTGAAATCCAGCATTTCCACATCCGGCATCTGCTGCACAAGCCGGATCAGAGGCTTCGTCTTCTTCAGCCTCGACCCAATAATCGTCAGTTTCTGTAACCGCGTGAGGCCCTCCAGCGCCCGAACATCTTCCAGGAAGTTGTAGTTTAGGTTCAGCACCCTCAGGTTCGGAACGAGCCGACCCATTCCTCCCTCCCCGGAGGGTAGCCCAGTCAGCCGGCACGCCGCCACCTCGAGATACACCAGGTTGTAGCACGGCTCTTGCAGAAAGTCGCTCTTGAGTGGGTTCCCTAGAGGATGCAGGAGGCGTTGATCATCAGAGTTTAATGGAAATGAAGATGTGGCTTACCTGAGAGATACAACCGCTTCACATCGCGAACATCCCGGGTCAAAAGCTTGCTGCAAAAGAAAAAAGAGTGATTAGATTACTCCTTCCCATGATCACCACCACCTCCGAAGAAGCACAAACTTACAATCCCCTCCCAGCCTGATTCCTCACACTCAAATTCTCCAGTTTGTTCAACCGGCCCAACTGAGTAATCCCCGACAACGCGTTATTATCCGCATACAAAGTGCGCAGGTGAGGCATCGACCCAACATCGAGCTGGGTCAGGCGGTTGTTGCTCAGCCGCAGGATGCGCAGGCGTGGAAGGTGTACGCCGGTAGGTAGGCTTAGCGTAGAGAGTGCGTTCGAGTCTGCATAAAAAATCAGAAAAATGAAGAGCTAGAGAAGTGAAAGAACGGAAACGGAACGGAGAGACCGCCGATCCGAGCAAGGCAAAAAAAAGGGCGTCGATCCGTCCGTCCCACGACGGATATCACACGCATCAGGCATCAAGCATAAGCGCCTCCGCCTCCACATTGCACACTGCGTGTGCCCACACACACACAGTGCGAGCACACGTCCATCCGGGGGCGCATGGAAGGTCCGAAGGAAGGTAGGAAAATGAATGAACGAACGAACGAACGAACGAATAAAAAGGAAGCTAGCAAGCAGAAGAAAAGAAGGAAGCAGGCAAGAGAAAGGACAGACCCACCCAAGTTGAGCGCAATCAACGATTGCAATGATGCGAGCCCTTGCAGGCTATCAATCCTGTTGTGGCTGAGGTTGAGCATCTCCAAGCGCGACCTGTGCCAGAGGTAAGGTAAGGTTGTTAATGTCAGAAAGAGGTTAACACTCGTCGCCACGGCATGCAAACAGCTAGGCAAGCAGGCAAATAGCCAGATGGACAGACAGACAAACGAGGAAAGGGAAAAGGATGGGATGGAGAGACTAACCATCGATACTCCTTGAGATCAATCGCCTTGATCGCGTTGCCCTGCAGGCTGAGCTTCACCAGCCCGTCCATGCGCTGCAGCCCGTCGGCGCTCGCGATCTTGTTTCCGTCGGCTTTGAGCTCGCGGAGGTGCCGTAGGCATTCGAGTTCTACGCGTCAGACAAGAAGAAGAAACATGAGAGGAAGAGAGAGGTGTCAGCGTGCGATTAGATAACGCGAGTGTTCGAAAGAAGGAAGGAAAATAAGCTTACGTCGTAGCAAATCCACCTCGTTATGGCTAATGTCCAAGTTCTCCAGGTTCAGCAGGTGGCTGTACGAGGTTATCCCTGTAAGGCTAAACGCGCCCGAACGGCAAGGGTCGTCAGCACCACAGAAATAATAATAATAAAGGTAAAAGCACAAGGGAAATCAGAATACAGAGAACATGGGAACGAAATCGACGAAATTCCGTTAATCTAAAGTTAATTGGACAGCACCGACGCACCAGTTGTTCGCGACAGATAGTGTCCGCACGCCTGCTGGTATCCCACTCAGCCACGCCAGTTCGTTACGGTTCCTACATCGCGTTCCAACGCAACACAAAATCACAAACAGAGCAAGGTGTCAGTCAGTAACCATACTCCCAACACCCCTAAAGCGAACGGAGACTCACAAACACAGCGAATCCAACCTGGGCAAGAACTCCTTCAACCGCGCCACGCTCTCCAACTTCGCACCCGAGAGGTCAATCGAGCCGAGCTCCTCCCAGTGCGGCTCGAATGGCTGCACGTCCGTGATCACCTCCACCAGCCGGTCGTGCGCGACCCCGAACGAGCACTCGGTGAGGAACGTCGCGTTCGCTTTGTTAGCGCTGGCATTCGCTCTAGAGAAGCTACGTTGACCGGCCGCCGAAGCGGGGGAAGTGGAGGAGGGGCGGTGCGTGTACGAGCGCGAGAAGACGCGTCGCGGTGATTCTGAGGATTTAGACTTGGCTGGTGATTTGGGTTTGCCTGATGAAGGACCAGAGGCGCCGGACGGCCGTCGGTGGCTGAGCGGTTGGAGCTCCTCTGGCCGCCCCGAGCTGCTCGTCTTAGATGGCGAGTCGTCTTCGTCCAGATCTGCATTCAACGCGTTATGTTAATGTTGTATTGATTTCAGCATCGTGTCATAATATAAAAATAGAGCAACGGAAACGGAACGCACCAGAATCCTCCAGTGCATGCATCATGTCCGCAATCCTCTTCGTCCGCGCCGACTGGACGATACTCGTACTCCCACCCCCCGACGCCGTGATACCTGTCCACCAGGATAAAAACAGTTTCATTCAGCTCATTCAATCCTCGCTCCAAAACACGTAAAAGAAACGAAACAAAAAAAAGAATAGATGGAGAAAGGGGAAAAAATAAAAGCAAATGAAAAGGCAATTTACCCTGAATGGGCCCCTCCCGCTTCCCGTCCGAGAAGCTCACCGAGCGCTGGTGAGATTTGCCGTTGAGCGGCGTCGTGTAGCGCGACCGGTTCGGGTTGCGCAGCGCGGATGTTGGCGTCGCACTGGTGCTCTTCAGCGCGGACTTGATGATCGGCGTCGTTGATCCGATCGAGTTCCCACGGCTCGGAGTGGCGAGCACTAGCGCCGAGGACGAGGCGATCGCGTTCGGGCTGGTGTGGAGGTTGGCGTTGGCTCTTGGTGACGCTGCTACAGTTGAGGGCAGAGGCGGGGCGAGGAACTGAGGAGTACCTCTCGCACCAGCGTGTGGGTGGCCACTGACATGCACGACGCTGTTATTCCTCGAGGGCGAGTCCTCGAACTCCGAGTCAAAGTTGATGTCCTTAATATCCTGCGGGCGCGTCACCGTATGAATGTCGTCCTCGTCGCCCGAGTCCGTCGTCTCGTCATCGTCGTACCCGTCCGTCTCGACGCCCGTCATCACATGCACGATGTGCGCCGAGACATCCGTCGAGAAGTTGGACAGCTCCATCTCCTCCTCGTCCTCCACCTCCGAGTGCTCTGAGATACGGCTCATCATCTCTGCTGGGCCAGGGCTCGTATCACGCAGCCTCTCGGTCTCTGACTCCTCTTCTTCGCCTTCCTCGCCTTCCACGTCACCCTCTTCTTCCTCTTCCTCCCCCCGTGAGTCAGAATCGCTCCGCAGGCTCTCAATATCTCCAAACGGATCCTCGCTCGACTCCGTCGCGTGCCCCGCCGTCTCCGGGTCCATTACAGCCCCCGCGGTGCTCTTCACCCACCGCATCATCACCTTGTCGAACAGCATGTCCCCGAATCTTTCTGGGAGCGGCGGGATGTCGCTCGGGGCGATGGTGCGTATATGCGCTGGCCCAGCGTGCTTGACGAACGACGGCGCACTGCCTGCAGTGATGGTCGTTCCGGACGCGGTGCTGGACGAGACGAAGCGATTAAGGTCTTCATTAGTTGTTAGCCGGATAGATGGATGTGAGGGAGGCGCCAGGTTCGGCCGAGCGGTCTGAGGGTGCTCGCGCTCTGGACGTGTATTAGCAGCCAATGAAGGATTTGGAGCAGGAGGTACTAGTGTAACATTGACGATAGCTTGCTGTTGTTGTGGTTGGTGTTGTTCATGAATGGAAATGCGTGATAAATTATGCACAAGATCGGATTCGTCTGCGAGATTTTTGTGGCTCCGCCTAGGGCTAGCTCGTGAGCGAGAGACGTTGGATTTAGATGAAGTTGAAGTTCGTCGAGAATGAGATTGTCGGAGGCTCTCCTTCGCGTCTGTGCCCAGCTTGACGCTTCCAGTGCGTGAAGAAAATGTGTTGGTTGTATCCTCGGGGAGGGCAGTGGCCTCAGAGTCTCCGGAAAACACACGTTTCTGGCTTTTTACAGCGCTCTTTATCTGTTCCATGAGAGCCGCGGCTTTCTGTCGATAAGACGAAGAGGAGTAAGGGCTTGGTTTTGTGGCGACGGTACCCGAAGATGCTGACGGGTTACTAGTTTGCTCAGGGACAGAGAGAAAGGACGGTCGGCGAGATGGTTCTGTCGGGGTTGTTAGTTTGTTCTCTTAGCAAATCTAGGAACTCCACGCACCAGATGGTGAAGCATTATGTTTGGAACGTCGTTCGTGAAATTTATTGTTCAGATCGCTACGGGTAGTAGATGGTGTGTCGTTCTTGGTCGATGGTGTTTGGTCCTGGCCACTCGCAACAGTTGAGATGGTGGAATAATCCCTCGCCTGCTTGATCTTCTGCATTAAGGAATGCGATTCTCCAACATAGTCCTTCCCGTAGAGCTTCGGACGAGTTATCGTCGCTCTCACACCAACTCCGTCCCCGCATAGGTCACTAGAAGGGCTGAGCTTGATACGCTTCGAGCTCCGGAGATGAGACACATTGTCCGCTGTGCCAGTCACTTCTGAGACACGCGACAGGCCATTGGTGAAGCTCGTCGGCGTTCCAGTCGTTCCAGTGCCCGAGGGGGTGTTCACAGCGATGGAGTCGACCAAGGCTGATAGATGCTCTCTTGTGTAGGTGTCGTATTGGAATTGGAAAAGGCGGAGGCGAGGGTCGGTTAGAGGAGCAGTGCTCGTCGGGGCGAAAGGTGGATTCGGAGTACTTTGGGCTTGAGGGTACACGGCGCCGCCAGCGCCACTCGTTCTTGATAAGGACTCTCGAGGCATAGCAAAAGTGAACTGACAGGCCATGCTCGCCTTCCGCCCATGGAAGGAGTTCATATTTGGCATGTCCGTCTCCATAATCTCATCCGACACTTGCTCAGGTTGGTTGTTGTTCGGGGTTGCCATTGAATGGGAAGGCGGGCTAGGATCCCAGGGTTTGGCTTCGGAGGTCGATGGTATGGGTGGTGAAGGCGGGTCGAACATTCGTTCCAGAGGCGTCGGGGTGAATATATTCTTCATAAGTCCTTTCTTATTTTGCCCTGGAGTCTTCGGCATGAGGTTGATGTGGGCAGCATCTTCGCGGACAAGAAAGGTGCCAACAGGCCGCGATCTGCTGGAGGCATGAGTGTGGTCTGCGTCGTAGTCGGCAGTGCTATGGATTTGTGTGCTGAGCGGGATGGTTAATGACACCGACTGGGTGCCATAAGACAGGTTGTTCGCCTCATTGTCGCCGCCGTCTTCTGGGTCGGAGTCTGGCCACTCGTCCTGTAGTTCGTCTGTCTGCCACGCTGGCGGCTTCTGCACTTGGGCGCTGGCCATTGGAGGGCGGGAAGGGGGAGGGAAAGGGAGAAAAGGTAACAATTGCTGAACGACTCGGCTGCCACACCGCCGTTGTTGAACGTGCCATCCACGTGATCGCGACTTACCATGGCTTGGCATGACCTTGATCAATAAACAAAGGCCGACGCCTTCCACTTTGGGGGCCGGGATCAGCCGCCACACTTTCTCAATCGATCACCACGACCCAAGCTGGTGCGCTCAGCTTCCTCAGCTCGTGCCGGTACCCACCCCCCGCGAGCTTCTGTGCACACGTCTGGACGTGTTTCCGATCCCTCCTTGGCTTTTCATCTTCCTTGTCACTTGCCTGACGATCCCAAGAGCCAAACTTAGTCTCGCTGACATGGACAGGTTGATCCACGATATGATTGTTCGGGCCTGAACTTGTCTCCGTTGTACTCGTCCTCCTCGTATCCTCCATAAGTCCCGCGATATCCTTAACTTGCTCCACGCAAGCTTTTGGTGGCAGAGGGCCGGTCATCATGATCGCCAACCGAGGACCTGATTACGAGACTATCGACGCCGTCGGTTTACCCTGCGTTCGTGCCCTGTATTCACTCGAGGGCCTGCTCATCGAAGCCATCTTTTAAACTAGGCTACTACTGCTTCCCGCCCTTTCTGATACTTTCGAGCTTGTCTTGTTAAGCACTGATGTTTCCTGCCCTTGCAACGGAGAGATAGATGGATTTTTTCTGCCACACCCGCTGGCGATGCTTACCTTGTCAAGTCACATAAACTAAGGCGAGTAACCGGCCTCGATCACGTTTTTATTTCTGGTTCGCACTGGCGAAGTCCTTTGCGGGATGCTGCGAGCCCTCGTGTGCTAGATTTTCCTTGGGCTTTCCTGAATCCACTACCTCATGCAGCTACTCGAGAGTCGAGTAGAGTAATTTATCCTTCTACGTTCAGAACTCCTCCTATCGACCTGAAATTTCCCGGAGTATCCTGTCCTGCATATCCAGGTACCTCGAACGTCGCTTCTTTTTCTCACTGAGATGCTTTCAGCAGGCAAAACTTGTAGATGCTCCATGTTTCCTCGTTTGATTGGGTTGCCTGCGAACTTGTTCGACAATCCGGGCAGCTCCATCGTCCAACCAAACCAGTCAACGAACCCTTTGTCTGTCCTTTGGCTCCACGAAGGAGCAAGCTTGTTTGCCCCATTGCATGCGGCCCATTTCCCGTTGTATCGATAAAGCGGCGAAGGCTTTATGTCCTTTTATCGATCTTCCTTTTATCGAATTGGCTGCTTTTCTTTCACACGGATATTCTGAGTTGGGTGAAGGCGTCCAATTGCGTGCTTTCTCTAGCGTAAGCCTCATAAGGGTCCTGCGAGTTCTCGGCGCGCCTTGCCTAACACTATATTTCTGGAAGTGCCGCGAAGTCCTTCGACGAGTCGCCGAAGATAATTTTGCCGTTTCAGAGCGAGCTATTGTCTCGCTCATCATCAATCCCCTCGTCGCAGAACACAAACAACCCGGGAGCTTTGACCTGCAGTCCAGAGGTCGGGAATTCAGACCCCCTCACAACCTCAGGGTGTCAAGATCGCTTTGACAGACACGCAAGGTACTTAAAAGCTCGGGACCACGCAACAGTTAGTCATTTTTGTCAATCCCGAGTCGCTCTCTCACTCGCCGTCATCTTGTAGACGACCAGCACAGCCCATCCTCCATAATTTGCCTCATTAACGCTGAAGGATTACAACTATCATTTATTGCGTCGATGAAGCATGTGCTCGCGAATATCTCGGGCGTCCACATACGCTCCCAGTATCGAGGGCGTCATTTCGAGGTCGGGCTTATCATGAACTCTCGCCGATCCCTGATGGTAGGAAGAGACACAGCCCTTCACACACTCGTCAGGACGCAGAAGCGTATCATCAATAGGTGACCGAGCATGCAGGCCAGACAAACCCAGTTGTGGGATGCGGGACTTGACTTATCTAACGGTAGCATCATTGTTCGAGCTAGTTTCTCTCACACATCATCAAAGATGACTGCAGGGGATGAGTTGGATGATAGCCTGGGAGTGTCGACAGATGAAAGATGGGGCACCGAGACAGTTTCCGCCTGGGAGCATATGGTTCTGGGACGTAATTCGCAGAGTGCGTTCGGATTTAAGGGCAGGAGAAGACCTCATGAAGTGCCAATGCACTTGATGATCAGCACGCAAGAACCAAATCTCCAAGCTTTGGCAAGCCCCAAGACTTTGAGTAACGAGGTCCAACGTGGGGGTTGGGATAATATGTAGTAAGGCCCAAGGATTGAGAAACTTGCTGAGTTGGTGAATATCCCAATATAAGTACGCCCAACATAGCCCTCAAGAGTCGAGAACAAGTGATAAGGATTGAATTCAGCTGATTGAAGGCTGAAGCTCGAGTTAGGATGAGGACGCCAAGCGCTCGGACTTTCCACTTTCAAGTATTAAGTACACCGCCCAACGAGGCGGCCCACCTCCACCCGTCGAGGAAGCAAGAGATTGCCTTCACCTTTGCACACGAAGATCTTAATTGCGATCACGGCGGTGAGCCGCTGCCCGAGGAACGATGAGAACTGAGAACTGCGTCCCACGAAATCGAAGCAGCAGCCGCATCACCCAAACGGGTCCGGACATCCTGGCACTGAGTGCCTCCGCGCACGACACTATTTGCCAGATCCCCAGCACTTTACATACTTAAGTAGTAGCTTACCGTTCAGTTACAGACTACAAATCCTACTGATCCGCCGAGAGAAGGCTGATGATCACGATTCACGATTTCCCGGCCGTCGTAGCTCCTCTGCAGTGCGAGTGATATGCAATCTGGAGATGGGATGGGAAAGCGCCAGGGGGGACTCGTCTGATTGCAAACTCAGTGCCACCAGAGCATTGGCGCGTGCTAAAAATAGCCACGCGGTCTGTGCCCGAAGCCCACTTCACACGGAACGCGCCAATTATTGCCTCGTTCATCCAGCCTAATCGTCTCATCATGATCTGGAGAAGGACAAAGTCAGCAATACGCAGGGTCCATAACAGAGTGAGTGTTTTCGACTTACTGGAGGACGCTCATATTCGACGAATCCATGGTGCTTCACACCCAAAGGTGAGGCCAACCTATGGCATGCTTCCTCTACCTTCCTTCCGCTTTGCCGTCTACTTTCATCTCCGTCGCTGCGGTTTTCGTAACGCCTCAAAAGAGTCGTTGACGGAGATTCTAATGATTTTGATTCTGGGGTCTACAATGCATGTGTGTCTTCTATGTATTCTATTGCGATGGGATGGGTAGGGCATGAGTGACATGATGATGTATAAATAATGGAACAAAGAGTTGAGAAGTGGTGACGATGCTGAAACGAAGAAAAAATGCTTGGGTGGATGAAGGAAACTTGGAAAATGGGAATGCAAGTGATGATGATGTGTGATGAGACGAATGAGGTTGCTTCCAATAGCGGATGGTATATTAGGGGAATATGAGAGGGCGTCGGCGGCTCTTGGGAATATTTTAGGGTCGTTGTGATACAGGTTTCGAGAGATGAGCATGGATCGAGAGGTGGTTGAGAAACAGAAAGAAAAAAGGGCGGTGCTTGCTGAAAATGATGCGCAAGCAGAACCTGCCGCCGTTAACGGAGGGGCGTCCACAATTCCGAAGGGGGCGTCACAGACAAGAATGAAAGCTGGCGAACCGCGACGCAGTCTTGTTCTCTATGCGGCCCAACAAGTGACGCCGGAATTCCAAAGCTCCGGCGTCTATGGGTGAGGATGACACGTCGTCCTCATAGCAATCGCTCTTCCCTGGAAGAATCCAGGGTGACGACGAGAAAGACGAGCGCCGCGGAGGAGGCGACAGGCGCCTGGTGGGCTTCTGCGGCTGATCGCAAACGGGCTGGTATTCATTTATCGGCGAAAATCCCGTAATTTTAGTGGTTGACTGCGTCCTAGGAACACCGCAATCATCGGGCCCAGGTACATGAGCGCTATCGTCGAAAACGTCGAAGATTGCAGCGCATATTTCCTTCCTACGGTGCTGGCGGCCGTGCGCTGTGATGGGGATGGCGTTCAGCTTTCGAGAAGGCAT
Organism: Cyclocybe aegerita; assembly: GCA_902728275.1. Taxonomy (NCBI): domain Eukaryota; kingdom Fungi; phylum Basidiomycota; class Agaricomycetes; order Agaricales; family Hemipholiotaceae; genus Cyclocybe; species Cyclocybe aegerita. The sequence continues at coordinate 283,287 of CACVBS010000033.1, read as the reverse complement.
GACACCTTGACGCGCTGTCTTCGACCGCGGCCAAGTTCCACTAGAGGGAGGACATGGCCGGAAAACGGGCACGCTGTACATGAAGGGCTCGTTGGGGCTGGTGGCCAAGTCTTGCTCCGTCATTTTATTTGAAGGTGAGAGTGGCATAGGATACATGGTCGACAAGGAAGGGAAGGTGGGGGATATGGGCGACATCTCGAAGATGAGGTCGGGTGACATGGGTCCATCCATAGGTGAATTGAAAGAGGCTGGACCTGACCGACGGCACCTGGGTATCTCTATGGGGTTTGAGGGCTTACAGCGGAGGTGGTAGGAAATGCGTTCTGGACTGGTCGTCTTCTCTGCCGTAACACGAGGCTGTATAGAAATGCAATTTGCATATTAGAACAACGAGAGCTGGAGGCACTAACCATCGTCTAGAAGTGAATCAAACAACGGGATTGAATACACCCAGCCCAACGATCTAACGACCCGCGCTCCTGCCGTACCGAACGGTGACTAGTTGTGGCGTTTTACGTTTGGGACGCAATGAAGATCGACGACGAATCGAACTTCTCTGAGGGATCGTAGGGCCATAAGATGAGGGTCCTTCATTCAGACAAGCGGTGCGAACTCACAGCCCGTATGATGCCTTTGAAAGAACACAACTTGCTGCTACCACGCGGTGTGGGGGGCCGAACTTGGGCGTTACTGGAACTTGGGGAAACGGTGGGCGGGGGTCTAGCAAGGTGTGGGCAGTCTAGCGTTGAGCACTGGCGTCGTTGGCTGAGTCGAGAGGGCCGAGACAGTTGAATGATGTGGAAGGAGAAGAGACGACGGACTGCAGAAGCCCCTTCGGCTATAAATGCAGTTCGCAAGAATTTTAATTCCGTCATTATGGGGGCACACGGTCACGTGTTCTCGTGAAATTCGTGTTCTCGAGATCTCCGATGTTGTTTTATTCGTCGAACAATGACTCGTTTGTGAAACCCTGGCGACCTTGCCCTGAGGAATGTGTCAAAACGATGGATCCAGCACTATCTCGAGACAAGGGGAATGTGGGGAAATATTCGCTGAGCCTGAGGTGTTCCCACCTGAATTTCGCGCCCAAGGTCCCAAGGTAACCCTATGTGGGTCTGGGCTGTGACGGACGGGGAACTCGAAGTGTTCAGAAGAGGTCCGCGTTGGGCGTCTTTCGCAGCTGCACCGGAGCTGTTTCGAGCCCAGCCCTCGACCCCATCTGGCAGCGCAGTCCAGCCAGCCGAGCCGGATTTGTCCTGTGACGCGCCCAGTTATGATGTCATTCTTGCCCAATTGAAAGACAACGCCCCGCAGCCCACACCTCTCCCGCAATCCTCTGTCTCCTCCTACCATGTCCACCTATACTGTTAACGTACGTATCCCACGTTTAGCCTCGAATCGTTTGCCCACATAATCCCCGATGCTTCTAGGTATCTGGAATCGCCCCGAGCACAACCCAGTCTCAACTCAACGACTTCTTTACGTACGTGCCCAACCGCATCATCAGCTGCTACCCCCTCTAATTGGTTCATCTCCGACAGTTTCTGTGGAAAGTGAGCCCATCTTCTGACTCGTATCGAGGGTGCACCTAATGATCGCGACGCAGGATCGCTTCGATCAACTACAATGAGAAGGAGCACACTGCAGCTATTGCGTTTGAGAAACCCAACGCTGCGAAGACTGCGCTCATGGTATGTTTGTGACATCATCGGAGTGGTTAGTTTGCTGAAAATCATTATCCAGCTGAACGGAGGCGCTTTGGACGGTGCTAACCTCGCGGTGACCTCGGATGTTGTTCACCAAGATGAGGATCATCACCCCACTGCGACTGGCGAACGTCACATTGAACAGTCAGACAAGCCTAGGGCAGGCAGTAAGTTCACATTTCTGTCTCAGATTTATTTCCTGACTCCTCGTAGTTGCTGCCGAATATCTCGCTAAGGGATACGTTTTGTCGGAGCAGATTCTCCATCGCGCCATTGAGATAGATAGTGAGTCCCGTTCGACCCCGAAGTGAGCGACAACCCCTGACATAGATACAGCCAAACAAGGAATTTCGAAGCGCTTCCTAGATTACTTCCACTCTCTCGACAAATCTGTTGGAGAGCGTGCTTTGGGTCACGATCAAACGATTTCTAGCAAAGTCCAAGCAACAGTTGACCATGCAACGCAGCAAGCAAGAGCTGTTGACGAGCAGAAGGGTTACACCAAAGTCGCTCATGACGTGCGTCGCTGAATTTCGTCGCTTTTTCATGTTTACTCATTTTATTTTAGTATTACACGAAGGCTCTTGCCTCTCCCTTTGGTCAGAAGGTCGCGTCTTTCTACACCGACACCACTAAGCAGATTCGCGACATTCACGAAGAAGCTCGTCGTATTGCAGACCAGGAGAAAGCGAAGCATGAACAGGCATCTACTCCACCAGCAGGATCTGCTGCCGTTCCTGACCCGAAGACTGAAGCTGCGCCTACTGTTGTCTAGTCACAGCGCTTTCCTCACCGTTTGGATCATACAATACGGTTGATAAGGGGTAATCTTTGTACGGACAAATTTGTTCTCGCTACGACAATGTACTACATGCATTCTGATGCGATAGCTCGAATGGTAATGGGATGACTCTTTGTCCCCGCTTAAAGGGCTTCCTCGGAAGAGACCTCCATAATAGGCAATCCTCCTTCCAGAAATGTATGGCTCACGGACCTCCTAAACATGATGGTGCATGGCGAGTGGCTCACATGTATACAAATTCCTATGCTACGCCTCTAATCGATGGCGCCTCCTCTCGTCTCCTCTCAAGCCATTGGGAGATTCCCGTGACCTGGATGTCTATCAGATCTTGGCGGTTGGTCTGACACACTTCTTAGTCGTTCACGACACAAGTGTAAGTGGGCGCCTGCGTGATCTGTTAAAGACACTGTAACGACCTCCTTCAGTCCGCCCTTATGCTCGGAAGTCAAATCCGAGTACTGACATCCATTCGGCCGATACCGATATCAAAACGAAGGTATATAATAAAGGGTGTAACGATAAACAGGGCCAGCACGATCCACGATAGAATGGCATCAACGACGTCGAATGCTGAACAGAAGGACCAACCGGACTCGAAGGGCTGGTCGGCGACGCAGTATAGCCAGAAAGCATCGTTCGTCTACTCCGCCGAGTTCACCGCGCCTGTACTGGATCTATTAGGCGCCAAACCTGGAGAGAAGATCTTGGATATCGGATGCGGGAGTGGCGAGCTGACCCTCCAGCTCCAGCAGGTCATGGAACAGGCAGAAGGTGGCGTTGTTGTGGGCACTGATTTCAGCGAAAGCATGGTACGCGGCCTTATCATTTCTCTCCCTCGAGAGCCGATATGTTCACATTCGCAACCGCATGTAGCTGAAGAAGGCCAAGCAGATCGGCGTCAAGCACACTTTTATCGCAGACGCACAGGAACTGGAGCTGCCCAAGGACGACTCGGACATCCCGGAGCAATTTGATGCGGTGTTCAGCAATGCGACATTGCAGTGGTGCAAGCGTGATCCTCTCGGTGTCCTGACGCGCGTGCGGGGGGTTCTCAAGCCCCAAGGGAGATTCGTCGCTGATTTCAGTGGGTTTATGAGCATGATTGGTACGTCCGTGCTGGTTCGTTTGCATTTGAACCACGAGAGAGGGTTTGACCAATTGCGAATGTTTAATGCAACAGGGATTCGGGCGGCGTTGCATGAGGTTGTGCGATCGAGGGGGGGAGATCCAGAGAAGTGCGATCCTTGGTATTTCCCATCGGTAGACGAGTACCAGGCGGTAAGTCGAAACTTGGAAGCATCTGTCCAGAGTTGGGGTTTGCCTAATTGGATAATCTTTGAATATAGCTGCTAACCACTGCTGGTTTCGAGACGAAGCACATATCGCTAACTCCACGAATCACACCTCTGCCGAATGGCTTGTACGATTGGCTGAGCGTCTTCGCAAGGACTTCGTTCCTGCGCGAGTTTTCGGACGAAGAGGCCGCCCAGATAATGAAAGAGGTGGAAGATCGTTGTCGCGGAGATTGTCAAGACGTGAATGGGAAATGGGCCATGATCTCAGCGCGTCTGAGAGTTTCTGCCGTCTCGAAAGAGTGACGGTCTGACGGAGAGGCGGTGCGCTGTCGATTGGTGGAGCATATGCCTCTCTGTCAGCGTTTCTACGGTCTGGACTGCGTACGTACTGGGTGTCGAAGGCTTACAGAGATTGGCCGCAGAAGATGATGGTCCTCGAAATTAAGTGGGGTCTCTTCTCGGAGTCCTTCTGGTGTAATTCGGGGTATCCGGCCACCGAGCCATTTGAAATAAGGAGAGCACTACAGATACTTATCGCCACATAGGTTTTTGAGTTTGTTCGCACAGCGTGTCAGCGGGTGGCAGATGGAGGGAAGCAGACGGAGGAAGGGGTTGGTCGGACAATCTAAACTCAAAGCACTGAGCGGCAGCGGCCCGACGGCCAAATTGGAGGAGCACCAGACACACGTGCTCCTCACACGTGCTCCTCTCTCTTCTCGCGGTCACTAGCGTGCGCCGTCTTCGGTAACCGGTTCACGACGAGGCTGCATACGTGGAATGTAGATCCTTCCAAGCCTCACTATCCTCTTTTTCACCTGTTTTTGCTTTCTTCCATCTATTGTTGGCATGGCCAGTGTTCGCCGACGGAAAGGAAAGAATGTCGCGGAGAGGACCGCTGGGGTCAATGGTTCCGCGACCTCTCCTGCTCCTTCCTTCTCTCAAGAACCAGCCAAAGTTTCTGTTTCTCAGCTCGCACCGGCCATGCTGGATTTGTACTCTGTATGTTTGTTTCTGAACAGTGAGATCGGGTCTAAATGAACGTCTAGGCGCTTTCCATGGTCTTCGGAGGATGTTGCTCGTTCGTAGTCCCCATCTATGCTGCGATTACCGTTTCCTGATCATGAAATTCAACAGAAATGTGGTCTCATACGAACAGCTGCTGATAATGAATCCACGAATGGGTGCGTAATCTGTTAACTATCGAACCAACGCATTCTCATCCTTCTTCAGGTTCGGCGCTTACGTTCTCCCAGATGCTCTTCATCTCGCTACAGTCCCTACCGTCTTTCCTTCTCTTCTCCCGTTCTTCCACTCTTCCTCGGCTAAAGCCCCGACAAGTTCCCTTACGACAATGGGCCATGCAGGTCCTCGTTTTGACAGCTGGTTCCCTGCTGAATAACTGGGCCTTTGCATACAAAGTCCCTCTCACGATCCTCATCGTATTCCGTTCCGCAGGCAAGAATTTACGCTTTATTCCCGATCTACACTATGATAACATGAACCCAGGCCTTCCTGTCTCCATGATGTTTGGATATCTATTCCTGAAGAGGCGTTATAGCATGAGGCAATTTGTAAGGCCAAGCAAAGAATTTCTGTCTGCTTCTCCCATTGAAATTGAAATTTTATGTCTAGCTTGCTGTTATTATCGTGACTTCTGGTGTCATCTTGGCCACGCTATCCAGGACAGCTCCGTCACATAACGCCAAGGCCCCGAAGCCAATGTCAGCGGAAGAGTCGAGGAAATACTTCATCGGAATAGGCATGATGACCGTGTCGCTATTCTGTACTGGCCTGCTTGGCCTCATGCAAGAACGAACGTACAAGAAGTATGGACCCTGTTGGAAGGAGGGGGTTTTCTATACGGTATGCGATTAGTTGTTCGTTCTCTTCAGCAGGAATTAATGGTACCACGTTGTCCAGCACTTCCTTTCTCTCCCAGTATTTCTCTTCCTCGGCAAGGACATTAAGCAGGGACTGACAGGCCTAGCCAACATGTCAACGACTTCTCCAACCAAATCATTCGCGATCCTACTAGGAAACCTTTTTACGCAGCTAATCTGCGTCTCGGGCGTGAACCGACTATCCTCGGTGGGTATCCTCCCTCTTCTCTGCCCGTTGTGTCACTCATCGGTTTTGCAGCAAGTTTCATCTGTGTCGACCAACATTGCACTAACAGCCCGCAAAGCCATCAGCCTATGCTTCAGTGTATGGTGGTTCGGGAACGATTGGAACGGCCAGCTTGCAGCTGGCGCTTTCATGGTGTTCTTCGGCAGTCTCCTCTATGCAATCTAGACGTGACCTGTAGAATTTATGCTCGCTCTTCCATCCGTCTCAAACACATACAACAGCCTATTCTCTAGAACAAAGGACGATGTATTTAGCATGAAAAGTACAATAGAGCAGACAACAGGATGCAATGGTATAAATACAACAGTGATCTTGGTAACAAATCAGAAAATCTATGCAGTAGCGGCTTCGGGTCTGAAATGCATCGTCTGGTCATTCGCCATTGACTTCTTCGGAGAGACGGGCGACATGGAGTTTGATGATGGGTTGAAGTCAATGTCTGACCGTATGTCCTTGCGGATGTGCAGTTGCAAGCTACCGCCGGAGGTGTGAAATGATGATAGCTGCAGAGAAAGACGTGAATGTATGTTCGATTGTATGTAAATCGTAGAAAAACGGGTGTACCGAAACATCTGTCTGGTTCAGGATTCCTCGGAGACCTTCGCGGCATAGCAGCGTATCCATCAGTGTCTGCAACGGCGTCAGTCTGTTCCAACCATAGAAATACGAATCAGGGCTCGTACGTTGGTGTACAAACGAGCGATGGGCAACCCAAAGAGAGCAAAGAACTGCGTTTCCGGTCTTGCAAGGAAAAAAGTGAGGGCGAGCATAGAGAAGATCCCGCTGAACAGGCCTGCACCGGGGTTCAATGAAGCTTCTGCGTATAGGGGCCGTCGGTGAAGGGTAACGTACCTGTCTGGACGGATGTCCGCATGAGCCTGTTGATGACGGTGTCGGACCTCTGGAATCCCGTGCGCGATCGCGCGAGGGCCCATATGAGGGTTCCTAAAAGGAACTCTGGGGTTAGGCGGTGTGCTCATGTATTTCAGGAGAAGGGATAAGCACCGGAGATCAGCACGTCTACTGCGAGCTCGAGCGACAGCCACGAAATCATGAGAGAGTTGATCATGACCATGTCGGCCTCGCTAGAAGGGGTCTGGGTGAGGAGGGCGTTCAACGAACGTGGTATGGAGTTTGCTTACCGTTTGACCCACAGGTACGCCCTGACGCCGCACCCCATTCCTGTTCCGAACGATCCAAATGATAATAGTAGGAGCGGAATGTAGACAAATCTATTGGTTAGGCGCACAGTCCTGGAAAAGAGGAGCGGAGTAGGCGATTGGTCAGGCCAGGGGGTCGGGCAAAGACGGCGTCTCACCTGTAAATCAGGAACACATGCGTCAGGAGAGCTGTGGCCACTGTAATGAAGATGGTCGAAGGATACGGCCACACAGGATCTGAAAGAGGACAACGTTTGAACTTATGACGCGACATAACGAAAGGCGACTACACGCACCCATGAGAGCCAAAAAATTCCCGAAACTCTTGACTCTGGATATGAACTTCGTCAGATATCAGAATGGCCTCCCAGCGCATGCTGCTCCTACAGATAGTACCACGCCATGTAGATTAACCTGATAATACGATAGGCATGAGAAGAGCCTCGGTTGGTTTGAAAAGTGGACTCACGAGGCGCTGTGGAAAGTGTCTAGGGAGAAGAGGGCTAGCACAGTCAATCTTCAAATCTCGCGGTCAAAAATCGGCCACGAGCGCAGCTGCGGGTTCAACATACTTGATCCATAGAGGGTCTTTAAACTCTGTTGCGTTTCGTTAGTCGAATAGCCCATCTGTGAGGAAAGGAGGACGCACTCGTGTTAAAGTAGGCAGAATATTGATAAGTGACGATGCCATATAAGTATGTGTTCACTGCACATTCCAAACCCTCCTTCAGCCATTATAGAACCAGCAGCCGTACAAACCCTTACGGAAAATCCCCAATGCCATGGGTCCTATAGTAGGGAGAAATATCAGATAAGGACTTTTTATTGGAACTGACAAAGAACTCACCCAAAGTTACCTCGAGAATCGACATGGCGGGCGTCGGGTCGAAAGAGGGGACGTGAAAGGGGCGCGAAAGGGGGGTGGATGGCGAGCAGCGAACGCCCCGCCCCGAAAGCATCCCGACTTTATTGCATTTCCCCTCGAGCCGACGCCAGGCAACCGAGGGCTCGCGATCGGCCGCCAAGCCGTACGCCACCCCGAAAGCGGTATCGACGGGGCCACTTCCCAGCATTTCGCCCGTCCGAAGCAAACAAATGGCGATTTGTCAATATTCGGGCTCGCACACGTGAGAGAGGTCTGATCAGGTGCAGCGTGAATATCGAATATTCAATCATTTGGCTATCTATCAGATCATAAATGGTTCTCGTCGGATCCGAAGGGGTCATGATATCAGATAAAATGCGTTTGGTTGCGTCGATTGGAGGGGCGGAAGAGGACGGAAGAGGCGGGAAAGGTGACAACAATTATTCGTCATTTGTCAGGGACTCGTGTGGCAACGTTCGCTGAGATGCGAAGATGGCGAGTAGGGATGAACCTGACCTATATTACCTCCACGGACGCGCGCCACGGTCGTGCCAGAGGGCGAAGAAGAAGCGGGAATCAACAGTCGGCATTTAAAGTCGGATAACGGTGAAAGGATTGAGTTAAACTTTTCGGTGGATGAAACTGTGGACGGGTATGAAATACGAACACCAAGTGCAAGGTGCAGTATGCTCAGGCGATACGCTACAATCTTGCAGAGAAATGGCCTAAAGAAATGCATTAGACGCGGTAGTGTTGACCTCCGTGCAGGTGGAAGAACACCTAGACAGGGTCTGCAACAGGGCTTGGATGGACCTAAACGACGCGGCCTGACAGACAGAAGAAAACTGGTGAAGAAGGGGCCAGGGCACAACTTGCGGTGATGACCAGGACAGACCATCTTGAGTCGAGGTCGTTTCTTCCGGGGCCTAAAAGGAGCAAGAAGCTATCCTTGAAATCTTCCTGAAGCTGACTTGTTGGAAAATAACAGAAGACCATCTTTAAGAGAGTGAGTCGTCATGAAATCCTTGCCGTGTAACAGTGTTGATCATCGCGAAATTGCCGAAGCTGAGCAGTAAGAGAGGATTGCAATATGACGAGACTAACTGGATACGAGAGGATAATCGAACGTTGAGATATCCTAGGCTTCAGCAGGCGGAACAAAGATGCGGCGACTAGAGGTTCATCGCAGCTATGGTGTTGATATATCGAGAAGTACTGAGGCGTGCGGGGGTAAGTAGGGATAAGCAAGGCCACCAATCAAATAGCTCGTGGAAAATTGCGTACCCAGATTGAGTCTGGACACCCTCTGCTTCCTTCCGCCATGTAGCGCTTGAGTTAGAGCAAACGCGCGAAGCTCTTATCCTCTTCTCGCAGGAAGGGCCACTCCCAGGTGGTACTTTGCTCGTCGGCTACAGTTTCGTGTCCACTGTCAACTGAACGTTCGACTGGTAGAATTTCTTGGAGTTGGTCGTATGACCAGGGTAGCGAAGCCATTGGAGTGTCAAAAGAGTCAAGAGTCAACCCGAAGGAGTGTTTGTTGTGTTACATATCTTCTGAGTTCTCACTCTTAGCCGGTGTTCGGGATAAATACCAAGACTAATAAGTGCAGCTTCCATGTCGAAAGCTAATTTTCAAATTCGCACTTATACCCTTCACCTCCACGAGCAGTTGGCCTGTCTTCGCCAAAGGTGCTCTTCTCCGCCCTGTGCTACGTATGGCTGAAACGCCGATTCATGGCCACGCTCAAGTGAACGACTTCCCATCCGCGTCGACGACAGAACGCACTCCATTACTCGCGGACTCGCAGGGGCCAGGAGGCGTATATACGACCTCAAGCAGATCCGCAACACGATCAAGACGTGGCAAGCAAATCCAGCGCAAGAGACGTATCTCTGCAGAGGGCTCGTCTCCTAGTCGCAGCTTCAGGAGCGACAGGGAGGACCTAGAGGTTCAGAGATGTGATCACCAATGCTGCTCGTCTGCTCAGCGTCGACGTTCTCCTTCTTCCACGGAGTCAGGCGGCTACCCTGCTCCCGACACATCATCTGCTGAATCCATGCAAAGTCCAACAGAAGCCACAACCAGAAAAACCCTGCACGGCTCACACGACTCGCTTCTCCTCGGCCTCACTAACGATGCACCTTTATCAGCGTTGGACCGACCTGGGATCCTGTCTTCAATCATTCAGAGCGTATCGTTACGGCTGGAAAACTCAGGCAGTGTTGCTCGCGATCACCTAGCATCCGAGCGAACTTTTTTGGCATACATGCGTACGAGTCTGGCCATTGTTTCTTCGGGGGTCGGTGAGTACCTTTCGCTCTGTCCTATCACCGATGTTCTCCGCGCTTGAAGGCATCTTCCGTTCATTTCTCATGCCTACGGGATGAAATCTGACCGACTTCATTTGTTTTTGCCTCTATTTATAGCTTTAGTACAGCTCTTCTCTGCGGGTTCCGCTTCCACTCCTCAAGGATCTATGCACAGGCTCCATACATACATTCGGCCCCTTGGTGCTTCAACAGTTATCATTGGTCTTTTCATTCTGTTCGTCGGTAAGTGCTCATGGTAGTCTTCTTTGATTGTCCTTCCTGAGACGTCCACGGGCCTTCCCAGGATCGATGAGATACTTCACAGTTCAGGCCGCTTTGACTAAGGGATATTTCCCGGTCACCCGCATTGCGACGGGATTAATTGCATTCATGCTTGCTACTCTCATCACTCTTACATTTGGAATTCTTCTTGCTGGTAAATTGGAGGCAAAGGGAAAGGTTCCACGAGGCTGAAAGTTACATGTTCCATATTGGTTTGGACTTTAGAGATTCGAAGTGCTTTTCGAATTCTCATCTCTTCGTCATCTTCAATTTATGATATGAAACGACTTGGGTACGCCATGTACCGTATAATGAACCACTTTATTCCAGAGCACCATACACCTGAAGCCCCTAACTTAATTACTGCACAACGGCCCGGTATACCCGCTAGTCCTCACGTGAGATGTAGGACGCGACCCCAAGACTTAGACTAAGTGCAATTGCCCGCGTCTCCAGTGCTCTCACTCTTACTCTGCTCTTACTTAACTCGTTCTTCTCATTCTATCAACAGTGACTGGCCTCTCATTTCACATATACCGTCTATTGCTCACCCAACAGCGCCTAAACACGAAGATGCCTTCAGAACGCCGAACGAAGACAGCGAAAGCTAAGCAATCACTCCAACGGAAACCTACGCCTTCCAAAACTGCTTTTAACTGGCAGGTGATTTCCGACGAATGTATCCTCCATCCTGACGTTAAGGAGGTGTTCTAGGTCCTGACTTTGGGCGTTGTGCTGTCAATCTTGACCGCCCTATACTATTCGCACTGGAGCGGAATCTTGAACGTCTTGTCTCAGTCTCCTCAATCTATTCCATCTCAGAAGGATGCTCCAATTATGCGGGATGAAGTGTTTCACGTTGTGGATATACCAGGGAAGGGTAAAGGAGCACTGGCAGCCCGCGATATTAAGGTGAGTGCTGCCTGTAGTTCTGTCACTAGGAACTCCGTTTTGACTACGTCAATCCCAGCAAGGAGAGCTCATCCTTCGAGAGAAGCCTCTCTTTGTTGTTCCTCGCAACAGTGAGCTTATTCCAACCTCTTGTCATGCATTCCGTCCCTTACGACTCATCCGTCGCGCAGTAAACGCGTCTCCGCCGAAGTTCATCTACGGCGAACTTCACAAGCTACCACCTGAAGGACAGCAGGCTTTCCTGAACCTCTCATACGTCAACTTTCCGCAAGGGCTGGACCCAGAAGACCACCCTGAAGAAGTCGCGCTTGCTACGTTCCAAACGAATGCAGTGTCGGCTGGAGAGAATGTTGGCCTCTTCCCGCGGATGGCGCGTATAAATCATGGCTGTTCTAGCGCTTTCAACGTTGTGTATAATTGGAGAGAGTGGGAGGGACAGTTGGTTGTGCACGCGTTGAAAGATATACCCAAAGGGAAGGTATGAGTGTTTAGGTGATGTGAAACACGTCGTACTCATCGACTATACGCACACAGGAGCTGTTGGCAACTTATACCAACACCAAACGACCTCGAGACGAACGCAGGTATGGCGTCAAACATTTTCCCAGTTGTTCTTGTCAACTTCAAAAATTTTAGAGCATTTCTCAGCCAACAATACGGCTTCCATTGCACTTGTGATGTCTGTTCCTTAACCAGCGACCTCTCTCGAGCGTCAGACGCACGATTAACTGAAATTTCTCGTCTGTATGACGAATTCGCGGCTTGGGGGTCAGATATCATCGACGGTGCCCAGGCAATCGAATTTATACGCAAGATATGGAAAATAGAAGATGAAGAAGGTTACTGGAGTGAGAGAGGTCAGCTTGCTGCTGACGCTGCTTGGGTGGCAGCTTCACATTCTGAGTACGTGGATGAACACTTTTTGCGTGCCAAGAACCGAGAGGAGCGGTCAGCATTGATGACAAGATAGCTGACTTCTTTCGGCCCATAGTGCGACGGCCACGCAAGCGTGGGCACGAAGAGCTGGAGAATGGTTCTCTTATGAGATTGGGGCAGACACACCCCAAGTGATGGAGATGAGCATGTTTGCATCGCGCCCAGAGTCCCATAAGGCGTGGGGTACAAAGCGGAGACAGAATGTTGGAGGGCCAGATCGGTCGAGAGGCGAGTAGAGTCTTTTCGACGATGGTCTTCAGCGATTGAGGCGCCCGTCACCGCCCGTGGACTTATATATATATTCGCTAGGATAAGGCTTATTCTGTTGGGTAACGTCAGCCCATGTCACCTTTCGTCCTTTCGCCTCAAAAATATGGCGCCATTTACGTAAATCCTACAAGTTTTGAAGGTTGGCATCAGACCATCGGTCGATTCGGGCCTGCCAGGTCAGATGAATTGACAAGAAAGTCAACGCTCCTCAAGCGTCCGTTCTTCGTCGGACCTGTTTTGTAGTTCTCTGCTCGCACACTTCAAATCGGAATTCACATGAACAGACGTCAGGACTGGCAGTGGACGCTCCTGTTGAGTGAAAATGCTAGATGCTTCCGCCTGTGCGCTGGTGTCGCAGCACAGTTAGCTGTGATAGCCCCGTACGATTTACAAGCGCAGATAAACATCGGCATCGGAAACGACACCATCGGAGGAAAGGACCAGAGTGTAGCTTTTGCTTGGGATCCCCGTCAATTGTTATTGTTTGAGATAGTGGATAGAGAATATCCATCGAATTTTGAAAGAAAGCAGAGAGGCATACAGGGGATGGAATGAACGACGAAGGTGTGAGCATAAGGAAACGAAGAGAAGAGGAGCGAAGAGTGGGGAAGCGGAGTGTGGATAGAGTTAACCAGCAAGAAATGAATAGAACCCGGGTCGCCAAACAGCCGATGCAGCAGCACCGCTTTGGCTCCGAGTAAGCCACGTCCCTCTTCCTCAAATACCACCATCACCTTCCTCCGCTTTTCTCTTTCCCTCTTCAAACGAGACGAGCTACGTCAACCAATCCTTCTGCTAGTCTTGTGGACGCAAGCTAGGCAGTGTCCCCATTGGTATTGTTCTCCTGCCTCTCATTCACAATGAACCCCGATCCCAATCGTACCGCATTTTCTTCAGTCGTTTCCCTTCCCCTGGCCACGACCGTCATGGCCTCCTCCTCCTCAGACGCCGTCATCCTAGCGGTTGGCGTCGTTCTCGCCGCTCTCTACCTCTTCCGTGACCAGCTGTTTGCTGCGTCAAAACCCAAAGGTGCTCCAATCGCTGCCTCCAAGGCCGCCAATGGTTCAGGAAATCCTCGCGACTTCATCGCCAAGATGAAGGAAGGGGTGCGTTCCGTAATTCCTCTCTCCAAGCTCATGATGCTCATCCCACGTCATCACATCCTTAGAAAAAGCGTCTTGTGATCTTCTACGGCTCGCAAACGGGTACCGCGGAGGAGTACGCTATTCGTCTCGCCAAGGAAGCAAAGCAGAAGTTTGGCCTCACATCGCTTGTCTGCGATCCCGAGGAGTACGACTTCGACAACCTGGACCAACTACCGGAAGACTGTGCAGCTTTCTTCGTTATGGCGACTTACGGCGAGGGTGAACCCACGGACAACGCTGTTCAGCTCATGCAGAATCTCCAGGATGATTCCTTCGATTTCAGCAACGGCGAACACAAACTAGAGGGCCTCAAGTACGTCATTTTCGGCCTCGGAAACAGGACATACGAGCACTACAACCTTATTGGACGCAATGTTGATGCGGCATTGACTAAAATGGGTGCCGTTCGGATTGGTGAACGTGGCGAAGGCGACGACGACAAGAGCATGGAAGAGGACTACCTTGAATGGAAGGACGGCATGTGGGAGGCATTTGCTACTGCCATGGGCGTTGAGGAAGGTCAAGGTGGCGATTCGGCCGATTTCGTTGTTTCAGAACTAGAATCGCACCCTACGGAGAAAGTCTACCTGGGTACGTTACCTTGCATTTTCTGTCTGATTGCGCCGCCCATCAACATCCTTATCACCAGGTGAATACTCCGCCCGTGCCCTTACTAAGACCAAGGGTATTCATGACGCCAAAAATCCCTACCCGGCTCCGATTACAGTCGCCCGCGAACTTTTCGAGAAAACCGCGGACCGCAATTGCGTCCATATCGAATTTAATACTGAGGGCTCTGGTATCACGTATCAGCACGGCGATCACGTCGGACTATGGCCCTTGAACCCAGACGCGGAGGTTGAGCGTCTCTTATGCGTTTTGGGGTTGCATGACAAGCGAGACACTGTTATCGGCATCGAATCCCTCGACCCTGCCCTCGCCAAGGTTCCTTTCCCCGTCCCCACTACTTATGGCACTGTCCTTCGCCACTACCTCGACATCAGCGCTGTTGCCGGTCGCCAGATTCTCGGGACTTTGTCCAAGTTCGCCCCTACTCCTGAGGCAGAGGCTTACCTCAAGAAGTTGAACACCGACAAGGAACTTTACGCCAAAATTGTCCATGACGGCTGCCTCAAACTTGGTGAAGTCCTCCAACTCGCTGCCGGCAACAACATCAAGGCTCTCCCGACGCCGGAAAATACATCGGCTTGGTCTATCCCCTTCGACATCATCGTTTCGGCGATCCCTCGTCTTCAGCCTCGGTATTATTCCATTTCCTCGAGCCCTAAGCTCCACCCCAACAGCGTCCACGCCACTGCCGTCGTCCTCAAGTACGAGAACCAGCCTCGTGAGCACGTTCCCCACAAGTGGGTCTATGGCGTCGGGTCCAACTTCCTGCTCAACCTCAAGCATGCCCACAACAACGAGCCTGTCCCTCTCGTCAGTGAAGACGGTGAAGAACGTGTTGTTGTCCCCGCATACCTCATCGAAGGTCCTCGTGGCGCATACAAGACGGAAACTCACTACAAAGCTCCTATTCATATCAGGCGTTCGACGTTCAGGCTCCCAACCAACCCGAAGAGCCCGGTCATCATGATCGGTCCTGGAACTGTAAGTGGCGTTTTTAGTCGTCTTTAGGTCGTCGATTGACTTTTCCCTAGGGTGTGGCTCCATTCCGTGGCTTCATCCAAGAGCGTGTTGCTCTCGCCCGCCGATCGCTCGAGAAGAATGGACCAGACGCTCTCGCTGACTGGGGACGGATATCACTCTTCTACGGCTGCCGCAAATCGACCGAGGACTTCCTGTACAAGGATGAATGGCCACATTACGAGGAGGAGCTCAAGGGCAAGTTCAAGATTCACACTGCCTTCTCTCGCGAGAACTTCAAGCCGGACGGCAGCAAGATCTATGTGCAGGACCTGATCTGGGAAGACCGGGAGAACATCGCTGACGCCATCCTGAACGGCAAGGGATACGTGTATATCTGCGGTGACGCTAAGAGCATGAGCAAGCAAGTCGAGGAGATTCTAGCGAAGATCCTCGGTGAGGCTAAGGGTGGTTCGGCTGCCGTCGAGGGCACTGCTGAGATCAAGCTCCTGAAGGAGAGGTCAAGGCTTATGCTGGATGTGTGGAGTTAAACGACGAGGGTCACGGAGACATAGAGTAATGACTTTATAAACGACTCACTAATATTGCGGATGCCTGGATGGGCAACGTCTCCGTGGTCGTTCCTTCACGATTTCAGTATATACACTCATTATATTCTATGCCGCCCATCAATTGGATTTTTAGAGGTTCTCCACTCCATGATCCTTGTGAGATCCGTGAATTATCTGATAATCTGGGCGTCAATTATATGTAGCAGTCCGAAAATGGGCAGGCGACCGCACCGGAGTTTCCCGCTCAGGATGGTGACGCTCCTTCCTTTTCCTATGTTGAGGACGTTCTTGTCAAGACCTCTGCTACTTCGTACGTTCTCTACGTCGTCTTCGGCATGTATCCCACAACGACCTTCAGTCCATGATGCACAATCCAAGGAAGAGCCATCGACGCCCGAGCGTCCAAATGCCGGGCTTGCAACAGAATCGCGGACAGAAAGTCCACTAGTGTCCGACATCCTGAAAGCTAGACTCCCTGGCTCTCAAGAACGAGAGCCTCTTTCATCATACGACCTAGACCTTGTCAAGAAACGCATTCGTGAATGGACGGAACAGGCTTCCATTGCTATCCGTAATCGAGCGGATGACTTCACGGTGAATACAAAGACGACATTTTCTCAGCTTGGGGCGCATCTCAACAAGGTGACGGGCTATGAAGAGATAGAAGCTTTGAAGCGGGGTGTTGTCGAGCAAGGTACGCTAGATCATACGTTGAATCACCCGTTCATGATCTTAATTTGAAGTCGTCTCACAGAGGAACGTATTAACGCGGTCAGACAGGCGGCGCGGAAGGCCAAAAGTGCATATGAAGAGGCTGTCGTCCAGCGCTCCAACTCACAGCGTGAAGTGAACGATCTTCTCCAGCGGAAATCAATGTGGACCGACGGCGATGTCGGCCGGTTCACGTCGCTCGTCAGGCAGGACCACCTATACGAGCAGGAGGAGGCGCGAGCGAAAGCAGCCGTCGACGAGACTGAAGATGCGGTGGAGAAGGAATTCAGCCGGCTCATGCGCACGATTCTCGCCCGCTACCACGAAGAGCAAGTCTGGTCTGACAAGATTCGGAGCGCGTC
This sequence comes from Cyclocybe aegerita, assembly GCA_902728275.1. Taxonomy (NCBI): domain Eukaryota; kingdom Fungi; phylum Basidiomycota; class Agaricomycetes; order Agaricales; family Hemipholiotaceae; genus Cyclocybe; species Cyclocybe aegerita. The sequence goes on along the minus strand of CACVBS010000033.1, from coordinate 266,246 downwards.
GACGTATGGTTCACTGGCGGCGCTTGGGCTCAACCTGTTCGTCTTCATCCTGGCGATCGTCATTGTCGAGCCATGGAAGCGACGGCGTCTAGCACAGACGTTCGAGCGGAAGATAGAGGAGCTTAGCGAGGAGAACGGGGCACGGCTGGACGCAAGTATGAAGAGCATCGGCAGTCAAATCGTCAGGCAGGAAGCCCTTCTTGAAGATCTCAAGGGCGAGCTCTCGAAGCAGCTCGCGCTGCTATCAGTCTCCGACGCGGCACATACTGTAAACGGGAAGGGTAACGGGACCCTCGATGAGCCATCAATGGGTGAAGAGGTGGAAAGCGTGCAGCCTGGCGCAGACACTGCGACAGGGGAGTCGAGACCTTCAAGACGGCAGCTGGAGATCGCAGCTGTAGGAGCCGCGGCGTTTGTGGCAGGCATTCTAAGTAGTCTAGTATTTAATCGATAATACAAGGATTATACATTTGTGCTTCTGTATATGCGACAGTGCACTCTGTCCAGAAGGCCGTGAGGAGTCATTCCACGAGACGTAGATGGTGAACAGACCTATCATACAAAAACTCGCCGGTTGGTGTTGCCATCTCGCATTCTGTCCACTTTGCTGCATCCCATTTCCGCCAGCCCCACCCTTCTTTTATCTGAATAGTTGTCGGCCCATCAGTCGGACAGAAGGGGATCACTCATACCTCTGGTCTTTTATGAGGAGCCAATACGACCAACCAGCATGCTTTCAAGCTCAGCTGCGACAGGAGAGCGAACAGGCCAGAAGGGTTTTCAATCAGATGAAGTGCAAAGGAGCAAACCACCATCTCTATTTGACATCTCGCCTCTTCTGTGTCTTCATCGCCACCGCCTTCTGATTTCTTGCATTCCAGAACTACGCCAGTTGAGATGTCGATAGACGTGGAGGGAAGTGAGCCCTCTGCAACCTCCTCGAAGGAGAGCTCTGCGCATGGGTACGAGGTGCGCTCTTTGTATGCCGCAGATGTGAACTGGAATGAGAGTCAGACTCTATGATTTGCACATGCTGGACTATGCGTACTGGGTCTGAGGCTGTGATACTCGGTCTAGGAAAACTCAAATCTACGGGGACAGGCACAATTACACCTTTCCTTCGCGGTATAACCGGTGGTAGTTGTGAAGTCCTGTCGTCTTTTACTTTGTGGCATTCTTGATAGAGTTTCTTGCCCGTGTTGCACCACTCAATGAAGGCTAGTGTAGCCTCACCACTTGAAGAAAAACGTGGTTGAGTTGATGCAAAAAGTCAGACCGAACGTCTTACCTGCCTGGCGAAACCTTCAGTCTTCATGTCTATATCTCAAGCAATGAAACTGACCACAGGCCATATCGAAGAGCATAATATGATCAGGTGTTATTCTTGAAATCCTTTCCTGTTCCATTTGCCACCATCTAAACTTGCGTTCATGGAACAGGCGACCAAGCTAGAGGATAGACACACTTGTTCAGCCAGGCGAAAAGGCACAGACGAATTCCTGGGAAGTGTGGGTTGCGGTAGGTGTTACCAACTTTGACATAATACTGCAAAAAAAGAAGATTGTTTTGACGCTGAAGGGAATTGCCTGGAAAGACTCGCCTCAGCTACTCCGTGCTCGTAATTCTCCCGCATCGATGACGAAAGGTTCCCGCTCACAGCGACTCTATCCCCACGAGACATCGCGTCTGTATGGTTTGGATCTGGATAGGACGCAGGTGGAAGTTGAACGTTGAAGTAATTGGCGGGCTGTCTGACTCTGAGCACCAAACTCGACCGGACAATGCCGTCACGCCTTTACTCACCACCATTCCCCTGTCCAATGATTTCTTCTCTCGACCGCCGACGTCGCAGTTTTTGCTCCAAGTATCCCTCGACTCTGACATTTCGATGACCTCTTTCATTATCAAGTCGCATGAAGGCCGTCCTCTGCACCGTAAATGGACCCCCGATCCTGAATGCACGTTTTGTCGTATTATAAAACGCGAGCTGCCTGCATCGATCGTGTATGAAGACGAGAAGGTTATTGCGATTCTAGGTGAGAGTATAGGCCCTGCTCGGAAAACGACCCCTTAAAACTACGTTCCGATAGATATCTTACCCTTGAGGAAGGGCCATACGCTCGTCATTCCCAAACCACACATACCTCGTCTATCGGACCTTCCACTCGAAATTTCCTCCGCCGTAGGAGAGGCGGTATCCAAAGTTGCTCATGCTTTAACACTCGGCTCGTCATTCTGCGCGACCGTTAAACTGGTTGCTGATATGCGCATCTTCTCTAGCACTCGGGAACACTGGTCTCAACGTCGTCTGCAACCAGGAATACGCGCAAGCGGTCCCCCATGTGAGATAAAGTTTTTATGTGGTTGAAGCCTCTCCTTATTCTTCTACCAGGTGCATTACCACATTATTCCGGCCCCGAAATTTGGGTCAAGCCAGATGGCTGAAGCAGCGAACGACAGGACAGACGACAAGGCTCCTTTAACACATCTTGAGATGCACCAGAAGGAGTTCGAGGCTCGAGAAGAGCTCGACGAGGATGATGCTAAAATTCTCGTGCAAAAGATCCGGGCTCGTTTGTAGAGGCCTGCCTTGGAATACAAGGAGGTGATACCATCGACCCCCCGAGTGCTGGTGTCGTTATCAGTGGTATACTTTGAATAGTCTTATTACCGTAAGCTCGCAAGACCATTGGTTTCTCCACTCCTGCTCCCTTACTCAACAACCATTCCGAGAGGGTCTTCAGGCTTGGGCCGCTTGGTTGGCGTTAATCTTGGGTTCGGTGTTTTCGATTAGGCAAGGGATAACTTGAAGCCTATTGTTGAAAGTAGATATTCAAGTAGATTTTCCTCTCAATCAAGTCGTGTCTGCGCTTTCGCGGGGATATCCACTAGCGAATAATTTTTACACCTGCAGCCAGATTTCCGAACCCGTGCGACGTCTTGGACCAATCTAATCCTTTCTGATGAAACGATGGATTGGTGGTTAGACTATCACAACGGTAAGAAGCTGGTTTGCCTCCCAGTATGCTTGCATACGGGCCGGTATGCCTGGACACTTGTGGCCAGGTCTTAGTCTATGTTGCGATAACCCATTCGAAAAAAAATTCACTCTCCGCCGAAATTTGCATGTGAGTGGGTTTAACTCCATTTGAGGAGAAATTCATTCTCCGCCGGCGTTTTGCGTCTGTCCTCGACAACTTGAACTATGAGGGACCATGGATTGTACAGAGTGAGATTGTGGTGGAGTATCCCTATTGAGGGAAATACTGGACAACTATTATTCAACTAAGTAACCCATGTACTCGCTGCCATCAAAAGTGATTTCGGCTATTATTTTGGCCACAGCTCAGGACTTTGTCAACATGCTTCAAGTATTATTTTATATTCTTAACATACTCATAGGCTACACTTTCAAGGTGCTTAGAGATTAGCAAAACCTTGTTGAGATCATTAAAAACAACATTTTCACCAAAATGCATGAAGCACAGCACCTGAGGAAAAAATCCTCTGACCTTCATTATTTTATGAGGGGTACTTCTAAGTCACTAATAATCCAAACAAGTTTAATTCTGTTCAATAGTCAAGTCATTCCTAAGATATAAATGCCAAAACATGGCCATTTTCCGCATTTTTAGGGGTTTTTACATGAATTACCTCAACTTGCTGGCCTCATATCCCCTTAACCATGTCTTTGATCTTTTTCATTTTAGCTTTTATATACTCTCCCTAAGTATATCTACATATACATGCATCTTATAGATTTTTTACGACCTTCCTTGAAGATGTGAAAAAATTGCCCAAGCATAAATTTCGCATTTTCTCACCTCTGGGATGGACATCCTGCATTCTGAGAGCACTATTATACTAGCCTAGTACATTTGAGATATGGAGAATATTTTCATGATCCAGTGCTAACCCGAACCATGAGAACCCCAGGCCGAAATCACTTTTGGTGGCAATGAGTATAGAATAATTGGCAGTGAGTCTACTAGAGGGAAAGACAAGTTAGCTACTGGCAGAAATAGGTCCAGTTCAATTATCAGAGTACATGGTCAAAGGAAAAAATAGATCAGAAGAACTTGAAGCTCATCCTGTAACCTTAATGTTTACCTTATGGTGATCCCATAGCTATATTTCTATTTCTCTGGACCCACTCGAAGTTTCGAGACAACACTTGATCTTTATTTATGCTTACTCAAGGACTGGTGGTCGACCATCCCCTTGCAGTCTTGCAGAGTAGCCCAGCTGTCCGTGCGTCTCACTTACTACTCCGATTACCTGCATCAGGTCAATCTCCAGAATTTTTTAAAAAGAAAGAGTGAGATTGGGCTCAGAGGTAGAGGAGATCATGCTGTTTTCATCTGTCACAACCCGTCCCCGGCTCCCGGCACAATTATCTGGCTCTCAAGGCTGTATCCAGCTTCCGAGGCTTGTGGTAATGAGCCATGCTCTTCTGGGACGCTTCCGAGACATCTGGGAACGAGCCGTGTGCTTCTGAGGCACTTCCGAGGCAAGCCATGTTTCCGGCTCACTCCATTGTGTCTCCCAGCCATTGTCCCATTGTCCTTCATTGTTCTCCTTGTCCTGGCTAAGTTATCTATTACATAATCATGGTCCATTATTCTACATAGCATAAATACCCATGTACAGTAGTAGATTCCTCAGTCGGAATATCAAACTCGACATACCCCCTTTGCTCTAGTTCACTGCCGGAATACAGCTCCTCCCTGTTCACCCGAAATTGGGGACACCCAGACGTTGTGTGGTGGCGCAGCTGCCCTTTCCGTCAAGCTGAAGCCAAGTCCCCACCCCATCCGGCACGGTCGTTACATCATCCCACCTGGCAGGTTTCAGCTTGGGATCACTCAAACGTTTGAGGAGACAGCGGTAGAACAAGGAAAATGTGAGTACCTACAGTGAGGGGGTCACCATCTGTGTCCAGGCTCGCCCCGTAGGGCATTTAAGGGAATTTCTCGATGGGGGCCACACCAGTGATTTCACAAACAACCAACCACAAGGCTCGTTGACTGTGTGCGCGTGACATTTGACGCGACCCGTCACACCTCGCGCACCTCCGCTGAGGACTCAACTGAACTACCTTCATGTCAGCCAGTCCACGCGCCAATGAGACCCAAATAGAAGAGGAAGGCGCACAAGTTCGGGATGAGGAGACACAGGTCAATATAGAGGAGAAGTTGAATGTTGTCGAGGCCCCAGAGCCAGATAAAGCTGCCTCCAAACCGAAGAAGCCTCGCGAAAAGAAAGACCCTCAGGCGCCCTTGGTGCGCGAACCAGGCAAATCCTTGCTTCCTTTTGCGAGGGTACAGAAGATAATCAAGGCAGATAAGGTATGTCATCTTGACTTTCACTCTGGATCTACCTCAAGGAGGTTGCCACAGGAAATCCCAATCGTTGCTAGAGATGCAACATATTTGATTTCGCTTGCTACCGAAGAATTCATCAAGAGATTATGCGAAGCAGCTCAACAGGTCTCTCAGCGTGAGAAGCGCTCTACCGTGCAGCATAAGGATATCGGTGAGACCAATTTGTGCTAATAATGAGTGTTCTGAATCTTGACGCGTCGAGCGTGTAGCTGCTGTTGCAAGGAGGGCAGACGAGTTCCTGTTTCTGGAAGGTACCTATGTAGCAACACCTGCGTTGTATTATCTTGACTGAACCCCTTAGAAATCATGCTGTGGACGTCATCCGCAAAGAGACAGAACACAACAGGAATGGGCCTGAAGGCGAGCCGTGCAACTTTGGTGGATCAGTTTGTAAGGAAGGATAAGGGAGCTGGAGATGATGAAGGTGGAGAAGACATAATGAACGATGATGGAACTATGTATGCTGCAGGTAGTCCCCAACACGACGACCGAGACTGAATATTGAGATTTCCATCACGGGCCGCCCCTCCGGCGATTAAGCGGCTTCGAGGTTGCCGAACACAGGCCCGGGGCTTACGTCTTACCACTGCGACCCCCTTCAAAGGTGACCACGTCCGGCGCATCCTCTGGCATGAAGATTGTGTCGACTTTCCATCCTTCGTCGTCTGTTCTCTCCTCTGCCAAGTGTCGGCTGTCAGAGCGAAACCTAGAGCATCTGGTGGTTGCGAAACTCAACAGACTCGATGTCTACTCTTTGAGACCACACGGTTTGCAACACGAATGCGGCGTTGACGTGTGGGGAAAGATATGCTCTGTCAAGGCGCTTCCTATCTCGGTGAGCATGAGTTACCACATCTAACTCAGTGGCTGAAAGCATCTGCAGGAATACGACGGAAGATCTAATATTGTGGTTATGATAGCCCATCCTGAACCTGAGCTGATAATTCTATCTTATGCGGACTCAGAAGGTGCGACGCCAGAGTTGAAGGTCAAGAAACAGATCCCCCTCTTTGAAAGATCTCCTCGGCTCGCAGAATTCTTCACCGACTTCCTCATTCATCCTTCCGGAAATTTGGCGGTGGTTAGCTGTTATACCGGCAAACTCAAGATTATCACTCTCAAAGGAGGTGCTTATCAGAATGACTTTGATGTTTCGTATGCCCTTGCATTTTGCATGAAACAAATTACCTTTACTGACATGTATCCTCTAGGCTACCTGAGCTCAACGTATTCTCCCTCGCCTTCCTTCCCAACGCAGATGAAGATTACACGTTAGGAATCTTATATCTCGATATTCAAGGCTGCCTACAGCTCTGCGCGCGCGATATCGACACAGAAAACCAGGAAGTCTCTTCCCAGCACTCGACGCTGTTGCAATCTACCTGGATATCCGAGAAAGTCATTCCTTTTCCGAAAGACTCGCCACCGCAACTGATAGTAGTGAATTCGGATGTATCTGCGGGTGGTGGAAGTGACAAAGATGCGTTCTCTGGAGGTGTGTTGGTAGTCGGAGGAAGGCAGATTCTGCTCTACGAATTTGCCTCGAAGGACAGTCAAGAAAAGCAGAGGGGCAAACGAAAGCGGTTGGAAATCAAGAAGAAAAGTTTAGACCCTTCAGAATCGTCCAAAGCCAGGGCCAAAGAGCGAGAACGAGAAAGCAGAAGGAGGAAACCAACAGCTTCAGTCGAGTGGCCATGGAGTGAAGTCACTTCGTAAGGGTGAAAATGCCACTTATTTTGAACCTTCCTTATTATATCGCAGGTGGTGCAATATTGACCAAGATACATCGCGTATCTTGATTGGGGATTCCTTCGGCCGGTTGTCGTTACTATCGTTAAGCAATGTCAACCAGCTAGGAATGATTCTCGTCCCTCTCGGAGAGGTACGTCATTCGATTCCAAAATCGAAGCACTTCATTGATCAACCTTCGACAGGCATCCTCACCTACAACCCTAACATATCTCACCAACCAAATCGTTTACCTAGGGTCACATCTTGGAGATTCACAGCTACTTCAAATTTCACAGTCAGCCACTTCTGGCCAAGAGTCACCCCTCCTCGTCATGCCTCCGGAAACCAAAACTGTCTCGCCAGGGAGCTTGTCCAATGTTCCGTCGAAGAAGGGTAAAGAGAAAGCGCCTACCCAAGACGACATGGAAGTCGATGACGATCACGCAGACGAGTACTCCAAAGGCCGAGTGGTTGACCCAGAGGGCTCTTTTATCTCTGTTTTAGAGTCCTATAAGAGCATTGCACCCATCATGGATGCAGTCCTCGTGGACACTGATGGGAGCGGACAGGTGAGTCCCTTTCGTTCGTCCCAGATGTCAACCAGAAACGAACATAACCTTTCGATAGAACCAAATCGTTACTTGTAGTGGTGGCTCAAATACTGGTTCTATCAACATCGTCCGCAATGGGGCAGATTTCAAGGAACTGGCTTTCGTAGCGGGATTGACCGACGTCCTTGGAGTGTGGCCGGTTCGATCTATGTACAAGGACGCGTAAGCCTTCGACCTGGTTCACTGAAATCTCGAATTTAGTTTGTTATCGCAGAGTGGATTCCCACTTATTTGTCTCGACCGCTAATGGGAGCCATCTATTCCGAATCAATGACCTAGGAAGCAACATTTCGTTTGAACAGATGCCATCTAGCGGACTCACGATAAACAAGCCCACCTTGGCATTTTCTAACTTATCGAAGAGGGAGAGAATGGAGTACATCGACTCGTCGCTGGTTGTCCAAGTCTTGCAGAACGGCGCCTTCTTCTTTGAGTGGTCGTCGACGACGAATACCTACGAGGAAAAGGCACGCTGGATGCCACCTGAGCGGCCGCAAAAGCCAACTCCGGAAATTGTTGCCGCAGACATCAATGCTAGCCAAGTCGCACTGGCACTCAGTGGCGGTATCGTCGTGGTGCTTAATATCGAGAGTGATACCACTAATCTGAGGGTGGTTATGTAAGTACTGTCTGGTCACTTGCCCTACGCATATATGCTGATCTATGGGCGAATAGTAACCATGTTACAGGTTCTGAGATATCTGCCATCACAATTCATCCTTTGAACACGCAGAAGTCATTCTCAACTCAGCTTGCGGTCGCCTATTGGACCAGGAATATTGTTGAAATATTCAAGATCACTCGCGACGGTCTACAATCCACTGACAGTGGCAAATCGCCTCAGCTGCCTGCAATCGTTCGCTCACTCATGTTGTACAACTTCGGCACGGACAAGTCGCCTGGGCCCGACCATCACCCATACCTGCTCGCAGGACTTGGTGATGGGTCAGTCGCAACAATGTCGTGGAAAACAGGGGCTTTGACCGACCGGAAGGTCATTTCCCTGGGGTGTGCACCGGTTCATCTGTCGCCGTGCATAGTAGATGGAAGGAAGTCAGTCTTCGCGGCCGGAAATAGGGCCACAATTTTCTATTGCGAGAAAGGACGCCTTGCGAATTCTCCGATTATGTTGAAGGTAGCAACGTTCCTTTACGTGGTGACGACAATAATCTCAGCAAATGGCCTTTATAGGAAATAACCTCATTGTGTTCCTTAAACGCGATTTCATTCCCTTCCTCGCTAGTCCTCGCTGGAGCGACCGGATTATTCATAGGAAACGTCAAGGATTTAAACAAGATGCACATACGATCGGTGCGCAGTACTCTTCCCCAATATATCGACGACCGTACTCATTACCGGCGGTCCGCAGGCCTCCTTTGGCCTCGATAATCCGCGCAGAATTGTTCATGAACCCTCGCTCAAAGCCCTTGGGGTGGCTTTCACTAGGATCGAACCTTCAAGGATTGGCAATTATGAAGCATCTGCGAGTTTGTTCCGACTGTTGGATGACAACACCCTCGCTGGTCAGTTACTTTCCCTCAGGTTGCTATACGTCAATGTTAACCCTTTTTTACAGTACTTGGACAGTACAGATGTGAGCTTGACGAAGAAATAGTGTCCTTAACGACTTTCACTGCGGCGGTCGGAGATCAGAAGAAACCATTTTTTTGCCTGGGGACATTGATCTACAATGCAGAGGAGAATGAGACATCAGCTGGAAGGCTTCTGATATTCACTGTCACCATAGCTTCTGGAAAACAATCGGCAATGGAGCTTTCCCTGGTGACGACTGTCGACGTCAATGGGTGTGTTTTTGCTCTTAGGACAGTGGAAGAGAGGGTCGTGGCTGCTGTCAATTCTTCGGTAAGCGTCTCCTTTCGACGTAAGACGGATTTCAGCCCATGAACGCGTCAATTCCAGATCCTTCTTTATCGTTTAGAAGTCTCTGAAGAAGAGACCCCTGCCCCAACATTTGCCTTCAAGAAACTTGCGGAATGGAACCATAACTACATGGTGACGAGCTTGAGCTCTTTTGACGATCACATTGGGGCAGGAGACCAGATCTCTTCCGTGTCGTTGCTGAAAGTCGTGGACAAGAGGTTGATATCTATGGCTCGAGACTATGGGCCACTCTATCCAATGGCAGTCGAAGCATTAAGCACAAAGAGTTTGATTTGCGCCAACGTACGTCATACTCTTCATCGTCTCGTTATCTTTGGCCAATCAGTATCACTCGTCAGGATACGCTTAATATCATCGTGTTCGAGCTTACAAAAAATGTACGCGGAGAGGCGCTGGAGCAGGTTGGAAATTATCATCTTGCCGACATGGTCTCGAAGTTCATTCGTGGTAAATCGCATCTACAATATACATATCATCCGCAGATTTATAGTTCATCAACACAGGTTCGCTGTCAAGTATCGACTCGACGAAAGCACCTCTGCTCGTGCCAGAGACTCTCTACTTCACATCTTCAGGGCGGATCGGCATGATCATTGATGTGAAAGACCGCGACTTTGCTTTGCACTTGACTGAGTTGCAGAGGAACTTGGGTGCTGCATTGTTGGGGGTGGGAGGGGTTAGTCATGCCAGGTGTGCACTGTACATTCTGTCGACTTGTGTACATGCTGACACTTCCGATAGATATCGAGCGCCAAAGAACACGAAAGGGATAAGTGACGGAGACAATGCCGCTTTTGGCTTCGTCGATGGCGATTTCTTGGAGCGGTATCTCGACGTAGTCAACCAGCCCGAGAAGCTAATGTGTGTTATGAAAGGAAGTAGTGTCCCGGAAGAGTTGAAGCTGTCTCAAGACGAGATCGTGAAGGTCCTGGAGGAGTTGCAGAGCTTGCATTGAGTTTCTAGATGAGTGAAGTAGGCATGAATCGATCTGTATTGTGCAAGAAATGCATGGATGTACTATAATCTGTAGCAATTGTGTCGGGAGTAAGAGAGCAGGAAGAAAGTCGTTACAGGGTCGTGACACGGAATTGGCAAATAGCAAAGAAAGGAGGCGCGAAGGCAGACGAATAAGTATAGCATCAAGGCAATAGCGACAAGATGTGCGGCGAGGACGGTGCTGTAAATTGCACTAGTAGGTTGAAGGCCTACTAGACGAGTCCATTGTATATGTGTTCGATTGGTATGGAAGAGCGCGCGTGCGCCGCGGGGGAATTTGGCTTCATTATAACCATAAGGATGAAACATACCACCTTATAGTCTGGAAGAAAGAGAGACCTGGAAACTCTTGCAGATCGAGACTGTTGATGTGGCCTTGATCGATGTCAACAGCAGTTGGAGGAGCAAAGTAGAAGCCGGCGATGAGAACGAGGTAGCTAGGCGTGGCATACGTGTCAGAAGTTGAAAAAATATCAGGACAGATAAAAAATACCTGAGAATAAGGATGCTTCCGCGGTGGTAGTTGCTCTTCGCCTCGATGTAGGTGTAGGTCATCAAAAACATGGAAAGGATGAGAGCAATTACGTCCCAGCGAGGGAAAATCAAGCTAGATAGAAAGCTGTCAACACGCAATCAAGAAAGTAGATATTTTACATACGTGAAGGTTTTGGCGACTTCGCCCATGTTTTCGGGAGCATACCAAGCAGAGAATGCCACCATAGCCGGAATTTGCAAGAGACAGACTTGGAGAGCATAGGCCGAACCAATTTCCATGCTATTTGTGTCGTTGATTGACAATTCGAGATGGAGATATTGTACACCTACCTCAGGGCGATGTTGCCATTGAGAGCAAAGGAAATGGCGTTCATGAATTCTGTCGTGTTAGGGACCAGGGCGAAGAGTGTGATACCCAGGAATTTTTCATCTATGCCAGAACCTTTGAGGATGACATCAACGACGTCGACGAGCAATTCTGGGAAGGAAAAAATGTTGTGAACACTTAATAGGATTGAATAAGGTAAAGAAGCAACATACCAGCAATGATCGCGTAGAGTGCAGTGCATGCAAGCAGAACGCTCGCACTCGTCGTCCGGCTCCATGATGGTGCGTCGTGCCCTCCAGTTGCTTCTTGTTCACCCGGACCTCGCAACTTTCCAGAGGCCTGTCCGTGTGTCTGCTGATGGCGCAAGGCACTGACGGTAGCGACGGCTACAGCTCGCGTGAAGTCGTCCGTGGTCATCTGCTCGGGCAGCCGCATGCTACGCAAATCCGTGTTTTTGACGACGTGGTCGACACTTTCCATGACAGGCACAAAGCTAGGCTGCTGCGAGATGGCGTACGATACCTTACGGTGGAAGGTGGGCGAACCTGGTGCACCGGAACGCCCTGCGGATGGGTGTGCAGTGCCAGAGGAGGATCCAGACCCCTCTCGCGGTAAAGGTGTCTCGGTACGCGACGGCCCAGTGCTGCTGGCATTATTCAAATTGCTTTGTTTGCGGTGCAACGACGGAGGCTGTGGGATAGCAGTCGATGGAGCGCTGCTTTGTCCGGGATGCAGAATTTTGTTGTAGAAGGACATCCTGTTGTGAGAAGGCAACTCTATGGGATGGAGCAACTGCTGAGGGTTTTGCCAGATCTGACTTGCGTGTGTCCGCAGAGAAAACCAAAGACCAACGAGATAGGACTATTTCAAGTGGTTAATGATACATTTGCACTGGGTTGGGAGAACTCACAAAAAGCAAAACTGCTGCACAGAAATACATCAAACTTTTGACAGTCGATTGGTAGAAGGGATCATCAACTGGATCCGGATGTTTATAGTAGCAGTGGTCGCAGATCCATGGAGCATCTCCGGGGCGACCTGGCGACGAAGGGCAACCGCTGCAAACCAGTTGGAACTATTGGGGAAAACATTAGCTGGAGCTGGAAAACGCGAAGGTAGGCGCTTGGACTTACATTGCCATAAATCTGATAGAACAAGGTCGGTGTCAATGCACCAATAATGGCCATAATCAACATCATGCTCGTTACGCTGGCACTCTTCGCATTGAACTTCTGCTCCTTCCGCCTGAACGCACCGCTGCACATGCTCATACCGGGCATGAGAAGAACTCCAGCAAGTAAGCTTCCAATGATAGATCCTTCCACGAGGTGTCCTTTGCCTTGGGAGAGTGCAATGCCGTATAGGATAATTTCGATGATCGAACCGAAAGTCGCGTTGATAACAGCACCCATTCCAATGGACGACTGAGCCGAAATCGAGGCGACAGCCATCCCGATGAAATACGACAGTGGGATAACGCTGGTTAGACTGAGGATGAAGATGAGTCCTTGTGAGGCAATGAATGCTAAAAATGCTGGGACATGTTGTCCATGGTGTTCCAGATTTTCGACCCATGGCAGGAGGACGAAGCCGTCAAAGATAACGAAAAAAACGATGGGGAGGGTGTTGATAAAGAGGATATTGACACCACCGATAGTGTACTTGTAGTATTGGAAGCCAACTGCGCGATACGTGCAAAACAATATTGTGGAGCTGGGGGATCCAGATGGGGCCGCCTGGCCTGCGGATAACCTGGGCTGCTTCACCGAGTACTGGGCAACTGAGGTCGATCCATCGGCATCTTCCTCTCCATTGACCTCTTGGTCAGTCTGAACTACAACGAGCGGAGCAGAACAAAAGCGTATATGCGTAGGCATGCTGAACAGGCTCTTCAAGAGGGCCCAATTAAGCCTCGCCATTGGAATAGTGACCACGAGTGCCCAGCAGATCATGCACACGAACAGCATGAGTGGGGCAATGATTGAGATAAGGGCAAGCCAGAAGCACACTTTGCCAATGAAGGTGCCCTTTCGGGGTTCATCTGCGTATATATCAATCGCTGTGCCGGTCGAGTCTGTTGATGTAGTTCGAAGAGCAGTGCCATATGATTTGACGGGGGCGGGGATGTGGGCTACATGATCTCCAAGGAGCGCGGTTGTTTCGACAGGAGGATTGAGACCTGAAGCATTCTGTACACGGGCTGCAAGTTTAGTCGGTGTGAGAGTGGAATTGGAATGCTCGGGTAAAGGGCCTTCGGCATCTCTCTGCGGGGATGCACCGCGTACGGTATGGTCGCTCCAGCGCCGCGGATGAGGGCTCTCATCATCGTCCTTGGGGTCAACTTCTTCCTCAAGGTCGCCTTCCACGTACTTGCCGAAGGGCCAGAATAAATACCAACCCAACCCATGAACCAGGTTTGAATAATGCTCTCCTCCTTGTGGAACGAACCAGAGGACGACGGAGATGGCGATGCAGACAAGTCCGAGCCACCATCCAAATATAACTGCCCAGAAGAGATTGCCTGGGAGAAGGTGGCGCTCTGCCTGCGCAGATGGGATTGAGTGAAGGGCCTCGTCGGCGTGACGCGTCACCGACCTGGACTTCTTGTAGAGTGCAGGTTTCCAGATCGGAAGACCGAAGGGGTGCTGGACGTTGATGAGGGACTGGCGCTCTTTGAGGGTGGTAACGATGTCGCCCCCCTCTTCGCCTTCGTCCCCCTCTCCTGAATCATCGTCAGGGGACGTTGCAGGGGCCTTACCCCGTCGATGTCTGTGTAACCTCTCCTCATCGTCTGCATCGTTTGACTCCTCTTCGTTTTCATCTTCCTCGCTTAGTACGTCATCGTCGCGGTACCCTCGGTTCGTCGCTTGGGAGCTGCTGACACTGTGACTCCTTGCCTGGCGTCTATGGGAATGAGCCGATGAGTTTCGAACGAGAATGGGGGGTGGGTGGAATTGTGCCGTCGGGGATGAAGGCTGCTGAAAGTAGGAAGTACCCTGGTTATGATGCGCAGGAGTGTCTGCGGCCGACCATGCTGAACCACGACTAACTGAGCGATGGAGATTGCCAAAGGGCGGTGACGTGGGAGTCGACGAGATGAATGAGTCGGCGTCGTCCGCGGGTGGGGGCGGGACATTGTGCGACATGTTGGTTGTTGTCGACCAGCGCAACCGAAGCAGTCCAAGTTGGGAGCCCCTGTCAACTTTTACTCGGCTTCTGCTGCAAACGGCAATTGCCGGGGGTATACATACCACAAAACTAATCTAACTGACAAAAAGTATAGCATATTATACCCTACTTGCGCATTAGTTTCTCGTGCAGCTGCGCCCCCTTCAGCTTCGCCCGCAGGTACTCCAGCCGAGCTTCATATCGCTGGCTCACCTCCTCCCGACGTCGCCGAATGTCCTCCATTTCTGTCTCGTAGTCCTCGTCAACGCGTAGGGTATTGTTAGTGTCCGTCATGGACTTCTCGTCCTCGGGGACGGTATGCATGTGTGAATGGGCCGTGCTCCTTACAAGGCTGATATTAGAACTGCTCGCGCCCTTGAGGTGCATAATAGAATTGGGCAACGCTGGAACCGGAGGAGCAACTGCTGTTCGAACTGGTCTCCGATCCGAAGTAACACTAGAGGTCGAATTTTTCCTGTGAAGCGACGTTGGTCGAGAACTTGGATTGAGGGTAGTCGGCGTCGCCAATGTCCCTTTAGATCGCGGAGTTTTCTTCGCTGAATACGCTGAACGCGACATCGAGGGCGCAGTTCCAATAGAGGTGCCAGATCGCATGGATATGGCGTCATCCGCGAGGTTGATACGTCTCTGTGACCGTCCATCAGAGTCCATACCCCAATTTGACTCCGTGTAGTTCGACTTGAGGAGGTCTACAGTCTTGAGTGATGGTCGAACCCGATGCCTTTGAGCCCTAGCAAGGCTTGTGACCTCAAGACCGTTGAAGGCATCCATCAACCGTTTCGCTTCCGCTTCTACGCTGGCAATCTCTTGAGAAACTTCTTGAACGGTGGTCAAATTCTCCTCGTTGAAAACTGTGCGCAGGTTGTTGGTATTCGCATGTGGGCTATCGTGTCCTCTCGAACGAGGGAATGACGACGGTGGTGCATTCATGCGTCTGATGCTACCCGTGGCGGACCGTGCAGTAGATTTTTCACTATGCCCACGATCAGAGCCTATCCGCCTGGAGGATATTGACATAGCGTCTGCTTGGGCGTTCGTCCGTACTGAGGAATCGCTCGTCCTCCGCGTCAGAATCCGCGGCATCTTGAAGAAGGATGTATTAGATGTGCTTGACCATATACTTGAGTTATCGCTCATGTCCTTCGAGGCAGATCGTCGGCCCGTCGCTCGTCTGAAAAGGTCGGTCATCCCTGAAGTGACTGACGTCTTTGAGGTGATTGAAAGAGGTCGTTCGACTTGGAAGTTGGAGAGAGGGCGGGTTGAAGTTGCTGAAGGAGAACATGGATATGGCAAAATAGTTGTTGAACAGTAAGTATTTTCTTACCTCGTTCCGGTGTGCCCCCGCCTTTCGGAGGTCGAGGTCGAGCAGGGGCAACAGGCACAACGGGGGCTTCAGTTGGAACTGTAGCATTGGTAGCGAAACGCTCGAACAGGTTCTGGCGAAGGAGGCGATATTCATCGTCGCTGCAAGAAAGAAATGAGTGACCCGCACAATAATTCAAGTAGATATCGGCCCACTTCAACAGTCCCTCCGAGTTCGCTACAGCTAGCTCGTTCAAACGCTGCGCTAACGTCACCCTGTGAATGCGAAGGGTCAACAGTGAAGGCAAAGGCGAACTAACTCGGTTCTCTTACGTGACGACGTCAGTGGTGCTTTTGCGAGGTGAGGCAGGAGTGCTGGCATTGGCGCCATGGGCTTGAGGATGAGAGGAGGATCCTGAGGGGTCTCTAGTGCGCGGTGAGGCGACCAAAGGGGTTGAAGGTTCGCTGTGAATAGTCCGTTTCCGTGAGGCCGAAGCGGGTGTCGCTGGAGGAAGGCGGTTGGAAGGATTGAGTAGGATGCTCGGGCCAGCGCCGCCCCGACTGGGAGAAGCCAGAGGGCTTGACGCGACGGGCGAATGGCTGCTCGAAAGCGTCTGCGCGGTCGTAGCCCCACTGCGAAATGAAGGGGTCTGATCTTCGCGTTCTTTCCCCTTCTTGCCGTACTAAGGCCCCCACACGGTTCAGACAGCGCGAGCGAAAAAGCGAAACGAGATGATTTCATGAAGCAGAGAAGATGACAGCCGCGCGATTGCGTCAACGCGAAGGCGAACGAAGGAAGAGAGAAAGAGACGCACGAAACGGGAGCGTATGACCTGCACGACTCCCTTGTCGCCGTTGTTCCCCGCAACTCCCCCCACGCCAATGGCGACCTGGTAGCTGTTGTTGTCTTCAGCCTTTCTGGACGAGAAAAACCCCATGTCCTCATAACGGTGTTGCTCTAAACCTAGTTGGAAGGAAGAGCAGCAGGGAGTGCCCTGGGGTGGATGTGGGCGTTCGCCCGAAGCGGTCAGGAAGCGGTTTTGAATTGATTGCGAAGAGCACGAGGCGCACAAGAAACCCTGAAATCACGCGTCGGCATTCTCTACGTTTCATCACTCTCCAGTAACCACAACTTCAATTGGTCATAGTGCTCTTTGTTCAACGTGTAAAATGTAATTATTGTCAGTAACAAAGCCACCTTAACTTCACAACTGCATTATGTCGTCGCCGCTATCTCTTTGATTCGTTTGATCAGGCAAATACCTTATTAGACGCCTTCACCTCGACGACGGTTGATGTACGGCTGAAAAGAAGCAATTAACTGCGGTGCAGCTGTCCTATTTTGCATTTGCAGAAAGGCAGAATCATCAAATGAAGTACATCATTGGCATCTCACCCCACTCCCACCCAGCAGGAATCCAGGTTTCAACAATCATGGCGACCTTCGGCTTCTGAAGAACGCCCCCATCTCTTTCACAGTGTGGCCAAACCCTTCAGTGATGACTACCTTGCTTCCTATCCACTTGGGAAGTTTATTCCTGATTGAAGGTGTCCCGTACCGTCTGTCCAACAAGAGGAGAGACGCCCAATCATTCTTGTGCCGTATAGCCCTTCCTAAAAGCGCAATTTCTACGTTAAACAGGACGGCATCATGATTAATGAAAGTGACGTACCAATACTCTGGTTGACTGCGTTCATGCACATGTTCTCATACAGCTCAGCTGCGGCGTCTTTCTGGTTCTTTTCCTTGTTCTGTGCACCGCGCTGTTCTTCTAAACGTTTCACGTATTTCATTCGTTCGCGTAGCTCTGGAGACCCAATATTCGCAAAAGGCAGGCCAACGATGACGACTGCTCGAGCGAGATCGTCTGCGAAATTGAGGCCTTCAGACAGTTTTGCTCCGATAACGGCGAAAAGCAATGCTCCTCCTTTCTTGTCTTCCGCGTGCTGGAAAGCGATAGTTAGAGCCAGTCGTCGGCAACGATCGAAAAAACCGACCTTGGTAGCGGCCGCTGAGTATTCCTGGAGAATCTTCTCCACATGAGAACTTTCCTCCGGTTCGAAGAAAACCTAGGTCGAACTTAATAATGAAAGAACTTAGTCAACATGACTACCAACCTGCTTCTTAGCAGCGTACTTCTCCAGAGTTCCACTCTTTGCCCACAGCGCCTTCGCGGTATTCAAGAATTTGTAGGATGGAAAGAAGACAATCATTCCGGCTGGCACTATGTTCGCAAAGTTGAGCAGCACCTGTCCCAGCTGAGAAATCTATTGGAGGTGTAAACATCATCCCTCTGATACTAACAGGACTAATCATGCAACTCACAATAGCAGGATCCCCTTGCTTGTCAGCCTTGAATTCCAATTCACCTCCACTTGGTCCTTTCCCGACTACCAACGCCTGCAGATTGGACTCCGGGATGATATGACCACATGAGAAACTAGTTATTTTCTCGGAAGGAAGGTGCAAAAAAAGTTGATTTATCACGTCCGAAATCTGAGAATTTATCAATACGCCAACATCGACATTAGAAAATGGCGAACGAGGACACCTACCGGTGACATGGTACCTCCAGCCAAGACGACAGACCGAGCCTCCTCGACCACTTCCAGGAAGTTTGGTGCTGGATTCAAGAGTTGATACTTAATTTCAACTGCACTTTCTTGTCCTGGATGGTGGACAAGCGATAAAGTCACACGCCCGTCTGTTGAAGAAGGCATCAGGCGAGGAAAGAAAAGTATGTGGGATCAGGCGCAAACCATCGTTGGTGTTCATAAGCGAGCGCATAAATTCTTCAACAATGTATAATGGAGGAATAGCGCCGCGGCGGATTTGCCATTTCAGCGTTGAATCTATGCAAGGTTTCAGGCGAGATCTTTTCGAAGCCTGAGATATACCTGCCCACCATTATCTTTCTCCGCCTGTTTATCAGAGTAGTCTGCGATCTTTCTGGCAATCTAAAGTCGAAAATTAGATAACGAGCTATTTCTTTCTATTCCATTAGCCAAGTTTGACAGACCTTGCTTTTCTTCAAGTAAGCCTCGATCTCCAACAGGTTTATCCCAGAAACCTTCTTACCTAGCCGTCCTATCAATTCGCCGACAGTCATCACTTCAGTCTGCTCCTTTTCCTTGGCTCTTTCTGTCTTCCATAATTCGACGTATTTTTTCAGCGTATCCAGAAAGATGTCCAAACGCTTCAGATGGAGCATGTTGACAGGAGACAAGCGTGTCTTGAATCGCGATACATATGTGCAGACTTGCTGGAAGGCGAGTGTTAACGTTGACTGGGGGAGATATGCAGTTGACAGAGATAGTAGGGTGGGTATTAGATCTATTCCATTCGTTGTCATCCTGAAAGCATTCGCGGTATCTACGGAACTGCTTACTGTGTGCTTCATCAATCAAAACTATCTGGTCTTTGAGATCAATGCCCAAGGCTTCACGGGCAGATTTCTGAAGCAGGAGGTTATAAGGAAGTGTTACTAACTTGAGCAAGGTAGGTCAAGGAGGCGCGTATTGTGAAAGAAATTATGGTCGTACTTGTGCTTGTGGGATGGCACGCCGTGAACCGAAATACGGACAGGTCTCAGCAAGGCGACCAGCGGTTGCCAAATCTTCGATGTCCTTCGGAGCCGCCTGACGATTACAAGAATTAACTAAGAACTGTCGCTAACAATTCTTGCACCCACCAAAACTTGGTCTCGAAAATCGAGCATCTTCTCCTCTTCCCCAACTGGCGGTAGGTACTTGCAGCGTTTTTCTTCCTTTTCTAACAACGAAGCTGATTACTTCTTCGGTCTTTGCATTCCGACATGTAAACTGACCTCCTAGCAGCTCCCGGCACGCCTCGTCCAAATCTCGTGCTCTTGATCGCAAATGATCGTTGATGCAGAGTTGTTTTCTTGAACCCAAGGCAACAGTCCTTATCCTAGACCGAGACGAGGAGGGACCACAGTCATCTTCATCGAGGCATTCAGCACTTCGTTTAGGGGCAGCCAGATCTTGTGGGAGGTGGTGGTTCGTAATAGATATGTTTCCAGCTCGGAGCTTCAGTTTACTGAGTTCTGGAAGCACTTGCGTCAGTTGTGAGTGAGTTCGAGACGCGTAATATATCTTGGTGCACGCGGTTTCCTCTTCAGCGTTATGGCGGCTGTTGCCCTTGTCGACCCTACAGAATGGGCGGAAAAATGATCCGGATAAGAGGATAGAAGAAAGTTGAAGATATTTACTTGGCCATGAGGGCGCGCAACGCGGGGGATATGTGTATCTCTTCTTCGTTTGGTGCTTGGTCTGTTTCTGGGAGGAACTGGTCATCGTCCTGGTCATTGTTCGATGTTTTCTCCGTCGCTTGGTGGCTGACTTTCTTCGCGTAAGTTGGAAGGAGAGCAATGTGTCTGTGAGTGATATTTCTCACCTGCCGTTTGGTTACACGTCCTTTCGCTGCGCGCCTCATAAGTTCTTCTCGTTTCCTGGCGCGTGCAAGCTTTTCTTCGTATTCACGTTCATCTGCTTCCATCTCGCGTCGCAAACGATTTAAGGTCTGTTCAACAACCCAATCTTTGGCTAAAATAATGTCAACTACATATGCCAAACAAGAGGGCCTCTTATCGTACCTTCAATGCCATCTCGGCCAGCGATCTCTTTCATTTTCCCCTTCCGAGAGCGTTCTTTCTCGTCCAGTAGCCACGTGAGCGAGGAGCAGAGTAAAGTGAGTGTTTTACCCTGCATTCAGCTGGTCAGAACACGCTCTTCTGCACCGTAACACGGCAAGGCTCACCGTGCCTGTGGGACTTTCTACGATAGTTATTTTTCGTTGTTCAATAGATTCGTACAGGTGTCGCATGAGAGATGTCTGGATACTATATGGTGGATTGTAAGGAAAGGCGGGGAAATCCCTAGGCGTGAGTAGCTGTAAGTCCATGTTGATCACTGTCATGGTGTTGAAAACAGCTGAGTGAAAGACGCGTCGCCCATCATGTCAATACGCGCACGTGATACGTGTATGGGAGATATATTATGACGTCACCGCTACCAGCTGCAAGAAGAGCAAGAAGAGCGAAAGCCCCTCTTAGTACATAACTTACGTCAAAGCGAAACTCAAAGAAAGTGAGAGGTGCAAACAGGGAGAAGGGAAAGGGAAAGGGAAATTATTTGTTGATTCATAGCTACAAGGTAAGTACAGTACTAGTGGAAGACAAGAAGTCAATTACAAAATAAAGCCACAGGCGTCATAGCTCAGCAACGTCTGCCGATACGTAGGGGTTCACATTATAATCTTAACCTCTAGCCACACGTTTGTTCTCTTCAAGTTAACTGCTCATCGAAGACAGGTTGCCTGAATGATGAAAGTGGAATATGTCGTGTGTTGAATGGGCCAATAAGACCATTCAGCGAGGTATATGTGCTATGTCACTCAGCCAACTCAAAGGGCATGTGTACTTCCCAATTATCTCCGGCCGTCCATCCAGTTCCTCGCGACCTGTCGATGTCCTCCTGTCGTTAATCGTTACCTTCGCCATAGAAGTTCTTCAACCAAATCTCAGCTTCAGCGTATTGCAACCGGACACTCTTCAGGAGTATGCGCATCTGTTGGAGGGCCTCGATCGGAGAGAGGTCCTTGTTGTTATTTTCGTCGCGCCGATGGCCACAGTGCTGAATCTTCTCGCACGTTGATTGCACTCTTGAGAGACCAAGAGCCGCAGAAGAGCCTTTCAAAAAGTGACCCAGTGAGGACAATTGTTCAAGGTCATCCTTGGCACTATCAAGGGACAGATAATGAGAAGATGTATCATGAGATATGAATACAATTGTGCTAACAATGCTTCATCCATTGTGGCGAAAGTTTCCTTTGCCTGGTCGAAATAATCCCATACCATCGAGCGCGAGAACTCATGTTCGTCGTCATCTTCATCGAGCTCAAGGATTTGTTCGAAGACATCTATCTTGACCAGGGGTGTATCCTAGAAGGAGAATGCATAACATCATTACCACTGAAACATGTGGACAATAACGGAGAACGAAGCGTAGATAGTGCTGAAGATTTGCTATAGAAGGGCAAGCGGATCGCTGATTACCTCTTCTGGCTCCAGCTCTACGGGTGAACGAGGGGGAGTCTTGGAGTCCACTGGTGAGGGTGCCGGCTGTGATTCAGGTTCAGGAGTCTTATCCTTCGACTTAGGGGGGTCCGGGTGTGAGTGTTGAGGTGGCACAGGATGTAGCGAGTCTGGAGATGGCGCCTTCAGAAGAGGAGGCTCTTCCTTGAGAGCCGAACGGGGCTTGGGCATGGGAGCTGTTTCTGCAGCAGACATGGATCGTCGTCGGGCGGAGCGGTAGTGGATGTGCGTAGATGATGACGGTTCTGCGCGAGAACTGTGCACGGGGATCGACTGACACAGAGTGTGCTGTAACAGGATTTATCGGATTCCTCTCGCTAAGTACCCATAATCAGTCACATTCCGTCACAATCCCTGATGACCTCATTCCACGTGCTCTCCTCATCAGATTATCGCCCTCTCCCGAAGGTCTGCTATTTGCTCCGCACTGTAGCCTAGCTCTTCCATTACCTACAAGGTATCTGGTCAGAAATCTCTTGGAACCGTCCCCAAAAAATGATCAACCTCTTCGGTATGTTCAGACAGCCACGGAGGCGGTAGCCGCACTTCCATCTTCTTGCCATTGTATGTCACAGCAGGAGCAACTAACTTGATTTTACCGGCTCGAGCATGCTGCCAACACGCCTCGGCGATCTGTCTTGTTCTAGAGCCCTGCGTGGCAAGCCACTCACCTTGACTTCGACTGTCACTCCCCTAGCGACTGCCTAGGCGAAGATAGCTTCAGTCCCAAAACCCTCGAGGAAGGCTAAAAGCTTACCTGGGGATGATTAAAAGTCTGCTCAATATTGTTTATAGGCCCGAACGGCACTCTGCATCCCGTAGGCCGAGTAAGAAGGAAACCGCCAATAAAATCTGTCAATACGTTACCCCAGTCCAGTGAAGCACTCTAGCCAGTAATTCCTGTCCTCCTTCATCAGTACGTTACTCATGATGCCTACAAGTTCCGTCCGGTTTTTCACCCGCGCCTCATTCGTTGCAAACTTGGGGTCAACGGCCAAGGCTGGACTGTCGAGAACATTCTCCGCTAGCGTCTTGAACTATGCCGGGTGATCATTGCCAAATCGAATATGGGGATACCCGCCAAAACAGCAAGATAAAAGAGGGAGATGGAGACAGAAGAGACGTCAGCTGGAATCCACCTCGGCAAAAAATTGGAGTTCTTCTTACCTGCTTATTGTTGCCTGCGCCGATCATGATGAAGCCGTTCTTGCAGGAAAAGACCTGGTATGGAACGATGGAAGGGTGGGCTGTGCCATGTCGCGAGGCTTCTTGTCCAGCGATGAGATAATTGGACGCGATATTCGCCAGTCCAGCAATCTGTGACAGAAGAACACGTCCAATGAGGGTTCCTTCCAGGTGGTGCTGGGAAATGAGATAGTTGCCTGCGACTCGAAAAGGTTACAGTCAATCCAGACTCCCTTGCCAGTTTGTTGGCGAGATAAAAGAGCTGCCATGATCGCTCCATGAGCATACAACCCGGTGGCGATATCCGTCGCCGCCACGCCGACCTTCGACGGTGGCCGGTCTGGTTCCCCCGTGCTAGTTGATAGACAAGAAGGTCAGATTTCTTTTCCTTTTCAGAATCGGGCGTATTTCACGGACATATGCATAAGTCCGGCTTCACCCTCGATGATAACGTCATAACCCGCTGCTGTTCTGTAGGGACCAGTCTGCCCGTACCCTAAGAGATAAATCACAACCCCGAAATACAAAAGAGGGTCAGTCCTTGATTACAGAACGAAGTAAATGAACACGCACCCGTTATAGACGCGTATATCAAGCGTTCGTTGATCTTCCTACAGTCCTCCCAGCCGAGACCCATAGAAGCAAGCTTTCCCGAAACAAAGTTCTCCACCAAGATATCTGATTTCGCCACTAGCTTTCGGACAATTTCTAGGCCTTCCGGATCCTTGAAATTCACAGTCATGGACCGTTTGTTTCGATTGACCGCTAGGAAGTATGCCGACTCTGGTGGCAGATGAGTGGATGCTTTCGGAGTTGAAGGAAGTGTTGGGGCTGAGGGAGGGTGCCACGAGCCTAAAACACGGCGGAATTAGCGTTCAGTGGGGTCTACAAGGTCTGGACAACTGCTTCGTTGATTCCAGCGTGTATGGAAAAATGACATACGAGTATCATCGCCCCGCGAAACCTCCTCGACCTTAATCACATCGGCACCTAAGTCTGCCAGCAACATAGTTGCCGTCGGCCCCGCGAGTACACGGGTAAGGTCGAGAATCCTTATTCCTTTCAGTGGGGGCGGAATCCCAGGACCATACGGAAGTGCAGGCGCGTCTGAACCAGTCGGTTGCTCGGTCTCGTAGAAACGCCTTGAACCACTGGTCAGTCCATTCAACAGAGAAAGGCGGTATGCATTGCCAAGACAGTATCGGGCAGGTAGATTAACTTGGCAGAGGACTCGGGACATGGGGAGCGAGAGTTGGTGGAAATACGGTGGGAGAGGAAAGTGCCCATTTGACTGGTGCGGTGGGTCGCGTTTGTGGTCGGAGATTCTTCGAATTCTTTTCTATTTTCATTTTCTCTCTTGTGATGCATGTGATGCGTGACAACCTTTCTCTCCTCTTCCATGGCTGACGAACAACGCGACTGCGACTGCGATAAGTGTGAACCTACTCTAGAGGTTCAGCCTTATGTTCAGATATCCCCGAACACGATGAGGATGATCACCCATTGGCATACGCCCTTGGCAAGCGCAAAATCTCTCCTGTAAAATGGCTCAAGAGTCGAGACAGTCTCGGATTCCGTCAATGCAGCCGCCATTTCAGCTGCCAATGCTACCCCATCCCTGCCATCCAGTGTGGATCGCTTTTATCTCGTATCGCTCGAACACTCGGCTGAAGATTGTCTCGAGACTTGCTAGATCGTTCCTTGTGCACTTATTGAAAATGATTTAACATGATTCTTTCCAGCTCCAGAAGCTCGAATCTGCCTGGGGTCATCTCTTTCTTCATTGCAGGTACAATCTAGCATAACCACATGTCAACCACGACTCTCCGCGCATAGTGACTTTTTCGCATCGTGCCTCTTTTGATCAGGGCTGCTGGGCACTCGTCCTTCTGGACCTTCGGTATCTCTCAAGCCTCACCAAATTCCTCGACACAAAGGGAAATTGGAGGAAAGAGCCGCCGAATGAAGGTACGCCTAGCCCTTCTGCCTTCACGGACTACATTTTCGTGATATCGATATTTACTACCCATGACTTTTATAACGCCGCCGAGTCTTTCCAGTACCTCTTCCTTGCTCTTCCTCATGATGATGACATGTCAAGGCAGCCGCTTACTTGATCCTGGTCAACGGCGACTTCTGCAAGTGAACTCAAGCCGCACTTTTTCTTGTACAACACTTTGCCAATTATCCACTCCACAACGGGTCGCTTTTGTCGTTTATGACTTCGACATGAAGCTTTCA
Source organism: Cyclocybe aegerita (assembly GCA_902728275.1). Taxonomy (NCBI): domain Eukaryota; kingdom Fungi; phylum Basidiomycota; class Agaricomycetes; order Agaricales; family Hemipholiotaceae; genus Cyclocybe; species Cyclocybe aegerita. The sequence goes on along the minus strand of CACVBS010000033.1, from coordinate 240,766 downwards.
AGCTCTCGGTTCTTGTTGCTCAATGAACAATATCGGCCTCTGATTTGCCAACTAACAACAATAAGCACATGGGTTATGAGTGTCAGCCCATATTTCCCTGCTCCCGCCCATGACAGATTGGCAACGGCCATCGGTGATGTGGATCGCAAAATGGGCATGCAAGTTACGGAGCGCTTTGGGAAGAAGGTCAGTATATTGTCCTACACTTTTTGACCCCTGGCACCATATAACTATCATGCGCAAAAGCATCAGCATATTATGCAGACTACTATTAAAATGATGTATCTATAGCAAGCAACCAATAGTAAACCATGATTCCTCCAGGAGACGGAATATGATCGATGGTGGTGAATTATGTTGACTGGAACAAACTGGAATGTGTGATCCACATATGGCGATAAAAAAACTAGATCATCTCTGAGTCGAGATAGACGATTAGGAATGTTTGTGTAGACGGAGGAACGATAGACAGCGTTAGACAGGAAAGAGCTACAAGTCCTGAGATGTTCGGTGAAAAAGTTGTGTAGTCGGCAACTAGAATGGGCTTACAGGAAAGGATGGAGAATGAGCTCTTAGAACATTTCGACTTCATCTCTGGCCGAACGTATGCTGCTGAAAGAAGAAATGCTGGACTGTCTACTGTGTCGGCCGGACGACTGAGGAATAATATTCATAAGCATATGCTGAGCAGCTCGACGAAGGGCTAACATACGCCTATTGATCTCATAGGGAAGTCAATAGAGGGCCCTATGCTCGACGACGACTCGGAGAATGTCGTGAGCTGAATATCCGCAGGCCTTGTTATGGACTCCGGGTCCACCATGGGTGTATTCAGCATAAGGGTGAAGAGCCGCGCGACAGTAGACAGAGGGGATTTGGTCTGAGAAGGCGACATAATGATGAAAGAAGAGGGTGAGGTAATGGTCGTGAATGGTCGTAAGAAAAGAGACTGGCGCTTGCAGGGTCCATTTGTCGAAGTGGTCTTACTTTATAGTGGGAACAAGTGACGTCACCGGCACTGCAGCACACCCCCGCATTCGGAAGCTGTCGATCGCCGCGCCTTTTTCGATCAGGTTACCCATGAGTTTTTGAAGCTCAACAACTCTCAGGGATTGGTCGACAGACGGCCATCGCACTCTCGGAAGCAGGATGGAAAGTTGTCTTGACAGCTCGTCGCTTAGACATGTTGAAGGAAACGGCAGCGTTATGCAAGAACGAGACTCTCATACTCGCAGGTAACGTCCTCGATGAAGAATTTGTAGTGGACCTGTTCCGTATTGCGGTATCACATTTCGGTAAGTGGCCTTGGTTACCATTCGCGTTCCTTACACGAACGTTCTTATCCAGGTCGACTGGACCTCTTGTTCAATGCAAGCCGAACAATTTGCCTCATAGAAGTTCAGAACGGATGACAGGACTTCCTTCCAGAACGCAGGGATTTCGGCAAAGCCAATTCCAATCGAGACAATGTCCCTTCAGACTTTCAAGAACGTTATCGACGTCAATCTTGTTGGATCTTTCCTCGCCACTCGGGAAGCGTTTAAAATCTTCAAGTCGCAAGAACCTCAAGGCGGTATGTCTCGACGACACCTCCTTGGCTTACTGAGAAAGTGTAATACTTTCCAGGGAAAATAATAAACAATGGCTCACTCTCTGCGCATGTCCCAAGACCGAATTCGTTCCCCTATACATGCTCGAAGCACGCAATTACTGGCCTGACGAGATCCACCGCTCTCGATGGTCGGCCTTTCAGCATAACCTGCACACAGATTGACATAGGAAACGCGCTCACGGACATGTCACGTGGGAGCACGGTTGGGGCTCTTCAACCGGATGGCTGCATACTAGAGGAGCCTACTTTCGACGCCAAGCATGTAGGCAGCACAATTGTCCATATTGCGAGTCTGCCTCCCGATGTTGCGATGCTTCAAGTCAATATCATGTACGGAATTCCTCAACTTTAAAGGAATGCAGCCGTTCTAACCAAGTTATTCTCCAACAGGGCGGCCGAGATGCCATACGTCGGGAGAGGGTAAAGGTGCACACATCTGCGCTAATCTCTAGCACGGACCCAGACCGAAGAGAATGGGATACGTTAATACATTGCAATTTAAGCAAGATCAGAATACGACTATGAAGGTGTTGCTGTGCTGCTGGCTGCTCCGACTGTCTTCGGCATTTTCTTATCTCCTTGCGCCAGTTGTTCCAGGTCGGCAGGCTTAAAGTAGTGAGGGGCAACTACATCGCGCAAAAATGAGACGATGAACTTCGTGGAGACGTGGCAATGGACGTACCCTCCAATAACCAGTTTGGCTTGATTTCCATGACCATCCTGAAGGTTAACACTCAGTATTCAACTCGTCCAGAAAGAAAAGGAATTATATTACCTCATGTAAGATTTACTTGTCATCACCAATTCGTAGTATAGAAGAGTCTTGACTGGTGGCTGGTGCTGGAACAAACTAGAAGACGGGTGGATGTAGACAGTGTGGTTTGTTTTCAGGGTTCGGTATGAGTCGCCACTCTTCTGCAGTTGTGCCTACAAGAAATATTGTCAACAACACCAGCTATATGGGTAGCGATTAAGGAACCGACCGTATTGTAGAAGTATCCGGATGTAATAGCCTTCTGTATTGGCGATATATCGTTGGAATTGGGATTTGACTGTATTACCACCTCGACTCGCTCACACAGCCCCGCCAACTGGTCGCGAATGTCGCGTGCTCTACTCAAGCTCTTGAACTGCAAGAATTGCTCGTAGCAGAACTGTTGAGAGTAGTTCGTTTCCGCCCATTGCTCCCAAACGTTCAAAAGTGTGAAGTGGTCACCACCGGGTCGCACGAAGTTCTGGCGTGCTTGATCTGCATGCAGTTTCTTGTCTTTAGGGCGGTAGAAGAGAGAGCCGGATTCGGAAAGCATTGAAATAATCGTCAGAACCTGCAAGAAAAAGAATGAGGATTCCGTGCTGGGTCGTATAGTAATAAAAGGACGCGTACTTCGTCAGTACACGAATACTTCTCGCTCGAGATGATCGCCTTCGACAGCATCGGGTCCACAGGGAATTCAGCCATACGACGACCCAGCTTCGTCAACTCTCCTCGATCATTCAGGGCACCGAGAGCATAAAGAAGCTCGAGAGCACGCATGAGCGTCTCGCCAGGCGGAGGATCAAGGAACTCAAATCCAATGAGATCGTTAATCCCCAACGACTTAAGCAACAGCACAACCATTCCGAGGTTCGTCCTTTGGATCTCTGGCACGGTGTTTGCCTCCAATTCATTAGCGAAAGCCCACTTCGTGTACAGTCTGAAAGCCTTTCCGGGGCCGACACGACCGGCTCGGCCTGCCCGCTGATTTGCGGAGGCACGAGAGCACTGAGAAGACATGAACTGATGCCACCCTCGAAGGCCCAATGAGCACTCACCGGAACAACAAGAAGAGAGGACATTCCTGTCCTTGGATTGTACGAGTTTTGCTTGACAAATCCAGGATCAATCACAAATACCACCCCGTCGATCGTGATAGACGTTTCAGCGATGTTCGTGGCAATAACGACCTTTCGTGCACCTTCAGGTGTTGGTTCGAAGATCTTGGCTTGCATTTCACTAGGTAAGTTCGCGTAGATTGGACATATGATTAACTCCGCTATTTTGTTGCCTAGGACACGAGCTGTTTCTTGGAGACTTTCTTGACATGCCTCAATCTCTTCTTGACCCTTAGCGCAAAAAAATCAAGTAAGGCAAAGCACAGAAGGATACAAATAGACATACCGTCAAGAAGACCAGAATATCACCCTTGGGTTGCGTTTTATGGATCTGGAAAACAGTGATGATGGCCGCATGAAGATAGTTGGCTTCGGGTTGTGGTGTGTAATGAATGTCGACTGGGAATTGACGGCCAGGAACTGGAGGTCATAAGAACACATGAGCTTAGTTTTTCGAAAGAAGGACACACCGTAAAATGTGGGAGCGTTATCGAAGTATTCACTGAACTTGTCAGCATCCATGGTGGCACTCGAAATGAGTAAACGTAGTTCAGGGCGGAACCGTGCAATATCCTGTTGAGGGGGTTATATTTAACTCAGGCCACAAAGCCGTGGACCGAAGACAAACCTTAACGAGAGCGAACAGAATATCCGTACTCAGAGTTCGTTCATGGGCTTCATCGATGATAAGAGCAGAGTAACCAGCGAGATCTGGCTCCGTCAGGAACTCTCGCAGAAGCATGCCGTCCGTCATATACTTCAACACGGTCTTGTCGCTGGTACAATCCTCGAAACGTATTGAGTATCCGACCTCATAGCCAACTTTGGTTCCCATTTCCTCGGCAACACGAGCAGCGACAGACATCGCAGCAACACGACGAGGCTGTGTGCATCCGATTTTCATGCCGTTGGTAGTGAAGCCAGCTTCATGAAGGTATTGAGGAAGCTGGGTCGTTTTGCCCGAACCAGTCTCTGCTACGACGATGAGAACCTGGTGCTCCTTTACAGCCTCTATCAGCTGTTCCTTGTAAGCGTAGATCGGAAGCGACTTTCGAGTCTCCTCGATAGTCTTGGCTAGATTGCACGGGTCAGCATATTATTTTGCAGACGAGCAAATGGAAGTGTACCTCTTTTTTCCGCTTCGTCGATCTGAGCCTGAAGCAATTTTTCAGCCGCACTCATACCGACCCCAGGGAGAGAGGACTCCATGACGAACTTGATGGTCTGGGTTTCATCGAAGACATAATCATAGTCGTCGACCATTTCCTTCTTGTCCAAAGCACCAGATTTGAAGGTGCTATTTCGCGTTTGACTTGCCTCCCACTGATCAATGTCCGTGACGAATTGGTCGTCTTTGGGTTTCGCTTCTTCATAACGCTGATATAGGGCATTTTCTTTCTTCTTCTTGTCGATTTTTCCTTGCTCTGTAATGTAGTCTTCAGGCAGTTGGTAGCCCTCGTACTTGTCATTAATTTTGAGGCGTTCCTCGACAAGTTTCAGCAGTTCCTTTTTGCGCTCTAGGTCGCGTTTCTCTCGCTTGGAGATCTCCATGCCAGAGAAGAGGGCTTCATCATCTGCAATCTCCTTGCGTAGAAGTTCTATTTGCTGGATTTCACGTTTGGTGAGGTATTCCTGACGTGAATGCAATCGTAGTGATGGGAGAGCATTGTTGCGAGCCTCCGAATCATCAGCAAGCTGTCGTCGTTGAGCAGCTTCCGCAGCGGCCCCTGTAGCCTTGGAGGACCTATCCTCGACCACTTTCTTCGTCGTTTCTCGATCCCGGTCACGAATACGCTCCGCAAAGGCATCACGGTCGCGTAAGTCCTCCAACCGTTCCCGTTCCTTTCGCGCCTCTTCGTCTTCAGGGATTTCAATCTCCATTTCATCCTCCTTTCCCCGTGACCCGGACGGCTCTGCCCCTTCGTCACCTCTCCAACGCTTCCGAGCTTTCTCCTCGTCGTCGCTCTCCCATTCCTTCTCGTCGTACTCCCGCTTCCGAATATGCTTCTCCCTCTTCTCCTTCTCCTTCTCCTTCTCCTTCCCCTTGTCCTTCTTCGCTACAATCAGGTCGGTGCTGTCTCCCTCGTCCTCCAACATGAAACCGAACTTCTGCGAACGTAGGGCTTTAGCATCCTTTTCCGCTTGTTTTCGAGCACTGTCGGCAGTGGAATGTCTGTGTTTGTGTTTCCTCGGTACTCTTGAGAATAATTCAGAAGTGAATGCATGGGCATCCGGGGTGTCGGGCAAACCAGAAGCGTTCAACGCTGAGAACAGGTTTTCAGGTGTTTTGGACGAAGCCGCTAGCGGGTGTTAGAGGTGACATCAGGAAAGAGAGGAAATGTGCATTCACCTGATGCTATGACATAGTCAATCATGCTACGATCTGCAATGCCGAAAAGCTGCGAGGAGTAGAAGGTATTCGTAAGAGTAATACCGACAGTGTCGATTGGCACTTACTCGGAGAGAGTTATCGCTTACATAGCGTTCCAAACTTGACGACATTTCGCCAAATCGTAGCAGATGTTCCCGACAGAAAGGGGGTCTCGTCAAGGTGGAGGGAGTCGAAGAGCAAGTTAGTGAAATAGAAATCAGAGTCAATAAGTAGTGGCTGTGTATTGCGGCCCTCTTGAGCTTGAATGGTTGATCATCGAATCATACTACTCTTATCGAAGGCGCTCGTTCTCAGAAGGTGGTACATTTCTTTTGAATTGTCACTAAAATATAAGTACATAGTGCTGACAGAGTATAAATGTCAGCATTCTACGGGGGCCCGCATGTCTGGAACTTTATGAGATAGCAATCCCGATTGTGGTTGGAGAATCGAGAAATCGAGATTGGGGAATGGGTCATTTCAAGCCGGAGCACTTGTATGATGAATGATGGAAATCGCGTTGGAGGTGTGAAAGTATATTCTGCACAAAAATTGCTAAAAACTAGAGGAACCATAAAGAATGACAGACATGAGCCGTTTTTGCCTCAGTTCCTTAATAATAAGTGGGGTCAAGCGCACCTCTGCAGCACCTTTCAATCGTCAAAGTCGCGTTTCGCACTTCTTGCTTGCTTGATAGAACTCCTCTTCATCTTCTCCTCCTTCCAGCGCACTTTGTCGGCCTTCATAAGGTCTTGAACTTTTTTTTTCTGCTCTAGGGAAGTAGGGTTTTTGACCAAACTAGATGCTGCCTCCAAGACAATGGTATGCAACTAAAAAAAAATTGATCTTGATTTATTGTGAATTCTACGGAAGGCGTACCTTGTCGAGACAATCTTCAACATTCTGGGACTGTGAGCGGTGCACAGTTGAAGTAATAAGAATAGAATGCGACGAGGCGACGTAATGAGGCTGAAAAGCGACACGAATCATGAGTAAAATGGACCACAAGAGGAATCCAAGTGCTCATACGTTCTGGATGAGAGCGGGGTGGCTCCAGCGTGGGATCCATGAAGCATTGACCGAGCATCTTATTGTCGCCTTTGTGTCAACTTTGTTCACATTCTGCACAGCAAACCGCAATCAGAAGGTAAGAGCACCGACGATCAGCACTCGCATAGTACCTGTCCCCCGGGACCAGAACTCCTCGAGAAAGAGATGTCAACAAGGTCCTTCGTTACCTGCACATCGGGTGCAGTGAATTCCGAAACCCATTTCGATGCAGCTGCATGCTGTTTCTCTGTCGTCAATTGAGAAAAGTCCGGTGGTTCAGGGAGAGATCGTGAGGATGCACTTGGCGCGGTCTGCATTAACCGCGGAAGAGGAAGTTGTGCATGTCGAGCTAAAGTTTGGTGGACGCCAGTGCGAACGAGGAGCATCCTCGTTAAACCAATCGCATTGAAGGAAGAAAGCAGAAGATAAACGCTGATAAGTAAACAACACTTGTGCACGGCCGGAACGGGCCGGTCGACAGGCTTTACTTTTTAGGGTTTAAAACGTCGAGTATGTAACAAGAGTTTTATGCGACGCTAAGCGCTGCCTTTATAATTGAGTGCTCTCCTACAGCGACGGGATGTCAAGACCCGCATATTTCGCAACCTGCATGACCCTTTCTGCTTGTCTGATCATAGGTGCGTCGATCATTTTTCCATCTAATCCTACAGCGCCTTTCTTAGATGCATGAGCATTGTGCATAGCACTCAAAATTCTGGCTGCGAGAGCGATTTCTATAGAAGTGCAGACCATGAGCTCTATGCAGAGCCTGAGTTGTAGACGCCAGCAGTACACTCACCGTCTTGCGTAGGCACGAATGTTTTGTTTATCAACTCGACCTGGTTAGGATGTATTGCTTGCTATTGGTTCAGTGTCAGGTCTGGGTGGGAAGAAAAGGAACAACTGAGAGCACCTTTCCAGTAAAGCCAAACTGACGTCCCTCTTGACATTCGTCTTTGAGGACATCAGTGTTTCTGTAGTTGATGCAGACCTTGTTAAAGGAGGTTGAACCTTTGATGTCGCGTAAAAATAGAGGTTACGAACCATATCAATTGCATCAAGCCCGAAAGCTTTGGCTGCAATGACTATCTGTGACCGGGTGAACAGAAGTTCACGTCGAGAACTTGTCCGGATTATCGACGTGTCCGCACAATCTAGATCAATGAGTTACCAGACACTTTTGGTTTCCATATCCAAAAGGAATTTACAATCTTCAGCAGCGAACTATTGAGAAAGTTAGGAAAATACGTTGCAACAGGTCACAACATAGGAAACGTACAAGGAGTGCACCGAGGTTCCCTCCAGGACCACCATGGCTCGATTTCCACGCAGCAATAGCACCCAAATTCCACATCCCCTTAGCACTTTCGATGCTGGGTATAATTTCCATTACTGGCGCATCCGCCGGACGCGACCCAGATATTGCATCAGAGACCACGTCTATATCCGCAGCGGAGTGAATCTTGGGAAGAATAACTGTCCGCACGACCGGTTGGGAGACCTGTATCGCGTGCAATGAGTACATATAACCCATCAATGGCACGAATGTGTCTTAGTTCTTCACAATTTGGCAGATGTCCTCGTGAAAGTAGGGAGTCGAGATGCTGTTCACTCGAGCAGCGACGTTCAATGGATAAAGGCGGTGCATTTCACCCTAGGCACGCAAAGCTGTGAATTATTAAGGACAACCGACGAGACGCATAAATTTGGGATAAAAAGAACACTACATACTTGAAGAAATGCCCTTAGTCGGCTTCTGGCCGCTGCCTTGTCTTCCGGTAAAGGTGAGACGCTATCTTCCAGGTCGTAGATGACGACATCCGAGCCAGAGGTGACGGACTTTTCAAGCATACGTTCCGAGGAGGAGGGAACATAGAGGTAGGACCGCCGCAAGGACGCTTGCGTACTCAAAGTTCTCGAAAGCGCTCCAGCATAAGAATTGTGGTGTCGCGATAGGGTCACCCTGGCCCTTGATGATGCAAGAGACATGTTGAAGGAAGGAAGTGTGCAACAAGGTCCCGTTCAGGTAACGGCCGGCCCGGTAAGTAAGGAAAAGTGCGTCTAATACGGTGGCAAGCCTGCCCTTTCTGACTTGATGGCTCACGAAAGACACCGAGGGGGGGTCCATGCCAAACACCCTGCCAAACACCCTCGAAAGCGAAATCAGCCTTGTCGTCGTCGACGACGACGAGCGCAGCAAGTATATGCTACAAAAATATTTAGGAGTAGCTCTACAATATTAATAAGCATTATTTAGAGAAAAAATCGAGCCCATGAGGCCCAGTAGAGCCAATGCAACACTTTGAAACGGGAAATAGTCTACTTTGCATGCGCGCATGTGGCTGTGCATTTGGGCGCGCGCGCGCTAATGGCGTGTCAAGACGCGGGCATTTATGACGGTATAATCTATTCTTTTAGTCCGCTTCTCCAAAATCCATCGTATCTTTCATGGCGAGAAGGGAAATTAATGCTAATTGTCATATCCCCCAGTTTTCTCAAACCCGTGGTAAGCAGGCGGCTAAGGACAAGCTGTGTGAATCTCCACTGTTGTTCAAGCACGGATAGTGCCTCAGCGCAGGCCTTACATATAAAGTATATCGAGTAATCTCGATACTTATGCTGGTAAGGTCGCCAAGTATTTCATACTACATCCTTGATCATCTAGTCAAACTTACAAGCCCACGGGGAAGGCAGCAATAGTTAATTCAGGAATATCGTGCCCAAGCTTCACAGACTCGAATACTAATAGACGCCGAAGGTGATTGACTTAACGTACATCTATGACACGCCATTAGCGCGCGCGCGCCCAAATGCACAGCCACATGCGCGCATGCAAAGTAGACTATTTCCCGTTTCAAAGTGTTGCATTGGCTCTACTGGGCCTCATGGGCTCGATTTTTTCTCTAAATAATGCTTATTAATATTGTAGAGCTACTCCTAAATATTTTTGTAGCATATACTTGCTGCGCTCGTCGTCGTCGACGACGACAAGGCTGATTTCGCTTTCGAGGGTGTTTGGCAGGGTGTTTGGCATGGACCCCCCCTCGGTGTCTTTCGTGAGCCATCAAGTCAGAAAGGGCAGGCTTGCACTTCTGGGCCACCGTAGTCTAAGTATGTACGAAAATACATACTACTTCTCATCTTACTCCGGACACCAACAACGTCTTCCTACAGTCGTTGATTGGTTGTTGAGTTATGTATGGCTTCTGAGACCCGATGAAATTATGTAAAATTTAAATTATATAGATGCTCGTAATGCTATGGAGGCATGAGATATACAGGTGTAGTAACAGCTTGCCAAGATGATATGGTACAGGGGGAGTAACGTGTGTTAGATCGAAAGCAGTACGAAAGCGAAGGCAGAGTATAAATTACGGTCATTTTCATCATCGTCAGAAAACCTCCTCTGGATAAGAGAGCTCGAGACCAGAAACCGATATCGCGTCGTCATCGACGTCCTTCGAACTCTCCAACAACAGTGGTAAACTCATCTCGGATAGATCAAGCATAGTTATGTCAAAGGCCCGAATGTGATTTGGGCCAATCGTTTTCTGCGGGGGAGTGTCAGGGGCGGGCGATTCTTCCGTCGTTGTACTGCTGACTGTGGATCCTCGCGGTATGGGAGGGGTGGTTCTTGGTTCTAGGGTGTCAAGATGTGTACCAGAAAACAGTTGTTGAGGGGTTCCGCCCTGCAGTGGCCCGTCGATGAGCTCTGCAGTGGAGTTATCCAGAGGTGGTGCTGCTACATCGACGGACATGTGATCTCCAGCCACCTGAGGCAACTCCTGCATGGGTAGAAAGAGACTACTAGAAATTAGAGGCTCGCCAGATGCCGTTGGCATGCCTAGCTCGAAGGTAGCACCCACGCCAGTTGTAGCTGCGGCCGACGATGGTTCAAATGCCGTGGGTTCGACATTCAGATTCAATTCCTCGGCATTGGACCCAGGACCAACAGCGAGAGAATCGTCCGACTTCGCTGGATTGACCCCCAAGGAAATAGCGTTAGGTTCAAGAGCGTCGGGGGCATCTGATTTGTTTACTTGAACATCGGGTGCCTGAGCAGCATCCACAACTTCTGTTTCGGACACGACGCTGCTTGAAGCCACGGGGTTGCTTGGGTGTACGGTTACAACAGGAGCAACAAGTTGAGCAACGGGCAGGTTGGGAGATACCGGCGACGCTGCAAAATGCCAGAAGGTTAGGACTTGGAATACCATGTTTAAGTTAGCGCACCAAATGCCTTGGAAGCTCGCTCAGAGAGCAAGAGCTCAACAAGCTTCCGAGAGGAAAGGACGGCCTTTTGAACGAGGCCATCGGGTTCTATTGTTTGCCCATGTGGTGCTTCCTTATTTTGTTGGCGTGCGTCGGAGCTGACTTTTGCTGGGGACTCTGATTGTACTGGTCCCGAAGAGATAGGTACTGGATTTTGAAGCTGGGGCATCTTTGTTTCTTCAGCTTGAGAGACATCTGATTGCTCCAACTCCAACGAATGCGTGACTTCAATTTGCATAGTATCATGGCGCTCAGGTTGTGATTGAACCTGTACTTCTGAAAGTTCATCAGGAACTGTAGCAGGTCCTGAAGAAATTGAAACCTCGTCGGTGTCCATACTGTCAGAGATTGTCATGCCCGTCTCTTCTCTGGAATCTTCTCCAGAGTCTTGATCACGGTCGTTATCTGACAATGTGCTAGACGAGACACGATGGGCCTCTTCCGGTGAACGAGAGGGAAGGGGGGTGCTGGAGGTGGGCTGAGAAATAACAACCTTTTTAGACGACTTGCGACGAGCAAAAAGTTCAAGAGATTTTGCAGCTTTGGAGAAAAATATAGAGGTGTGCAATGCGGGTGTCGGTAAGTGGTCAGCATATTTGATTTGACGAGGTGAGCGTTCGACTGTTGCAGAGGTAAATGGCGAGACGAATGGAATTGCAGATTCAGGCTGCCGGGGTAGAGACTCAATTTCGTCCATTGCAGGGTCTAACTCTTGGGTATCGACGGTCCTGTTGGGCTCTGGTGATACCTCAGGACTTGCGGTAGGAGGGGAAACAGGGGGTGTTGTCGCGCGGACCGTTGTTTGTTGGGTTGTCGATATAGGGGGGGGAAACTGGTCAGTAGCTGGTAAAACAGGCGAGAACCGAGGTTGAGTTGTAGATTTCACAGGCTCTGCTTCGTCACTGCTCGACAGTATGACGATAACATCACTCTCAATCACAACCTTTGTCTTCGTGGGAGATGAAGTAGGTTCCTCATCGGAACATAGGTCAATCACTCCAGTCGCCTTGCTGAAGTCGTGCCTTGATTTTGCGCGTTTTCTCGGGGGCTGTGGCCGAGTGTCCCCTTCAGAACCGGAAGATAGTTCGATAGCACCTAAGTACACTGGAACTCGCTTCAGGGTATGAAGGGGCCAGTCTCAAGGTAAATAACAAACCTGAGTGCTTCGTTGACGTTCCTTTGCCTGAAGACAGATAAGACAATGAGTAATAATCAAAAGGAGAGAACACACCTTTATGAGTCGGTCCCTTGGCGTCTGCAAGTTTTCGCTTCTTTGCAGCATAGTAGCGCGGCAGAATGGACGGAGGTGGTGTTTTATCAGAGTCGGAGTCAGACTCAGAATCGGTATAACGTCTGCGCTGCACAGCGGCTTTCTTGAAAGTTGGACGGGAAACACGCGCTGAAAGTCGGGTGGGTGCCTGTGAAGCTGCTGTGGGTTTTCGGGGGGTTGAGGGCCCAGCAACAGCATTCTCTTGCGTCGGTCTCGCTTTGAATTGCGTCGGTTTTGGCTTCGCGGATATCGCGACAGACGTGGAAGAATCGCGTGTAGCGGAAGATTTCTTTGATTGTGTTCCTGCTCGCGGAGGTTCATTGGACTAATTACAACGACAGTATTGACAACTTGCCTTGGTTTCCGACGTCCGATCCCTGGAGTTTCTTGGATTTGACTTGCTTCGCGGGTGTAGCACCGGCTGATGTGATCGATTTGCGTTTTTTAGCGGGAGAGGGCGTTAGGAGCTCGTCCATCATGGACTGGGAGGAAGAGCGCTCAGAGTCAGTACTACTGACGGATCGATCTGCAAATGTGGTAAGTATAGCCGGCCCGGCCGAGATGCCTACCGCCGAAATTCCCACCTTCGCACTCCAGGACACACCATGTTGGCAGCCACGGCGATCTCTCTCGTCCGAGCATTGAGGAAACAAAGAAACGGGGGTCTTACACTGCAGACTCGACTGTAAATAGCGCTTTGACCGACCTGTCAAGGCTGTCGACCTTATTTCGAAGGTGGACCGTGATCACGTTCTCACTCGATGACCCGCAATAGGCCTTGCCCTGTGTAGACTCTGCGCATCCTTTCTCATTGCTACGAACTTACCCCGCACATTCCATTTCTCCAGACAGATGTGCCAACGAAGGGCAGAACTCGTCTGACTCGATCGTCAACCAATTGCGCCATCGTGCACATCAAGCACGCTTGGAACACATTCTCCCCAACATCCTTCAACGTCAATTTATTGCCTCCAGCGTCCACAAATTTAGTTACGAACCCCGACACCGACGTGAAAGACGTCCACTACGAAGCTTTCAAGATTTTTTTCCCGCTACTGGCACCACCATTCTCACTGTCAGGGAAGGCCACCTGTATTTCATTTCGCTTGCTTGTTGAAGGGATGGAATCTACCCCTCCGATACCCCATCGTGCGAGCACCTTTCGTGCTACTTTCATACGTTCCGTCCCTAATGTCGAAACCAGCGTCATTGAGCCGCAACCTCCAGTCTGAAGCATCGCCCCAGCTTGTCCATTCCCTTCACGAAACACGGAGCTCGGTTCTGAGCTTAGCCGCAGACAATACCCATATCTTCTCCGGAAATCAGAACCACGACATCTCCGTGAGTACTCAACATCCCCTGTGATAACTCGACCAACACGTTTGTAGGTCTGGGACAAACGTACTTATGTACTAAAGGCGACTTTACGTGGACACACTGGAAGCGTGTTGGGCCTTGAATACGCGAAGGACAAGAAGTGGCTATTCAGCTCGTCAGGTGTGCTATAAGTAATCTTCAATGTGGTCGGGTTCATTGAATACACGCAGGGGACAGTACCGTCAGAGTACGTTCATTGTCTTCGTACACCCCACCCCCACCATTCATGTCGTTCTAGGTCTGGTCCACGGAAACACTCCAGCTACTATATGTCATCGACCCTTACTTGGAGAATTGTGCAGGAGACCTCTTTTCTCTCGCCTGGTCGTCCGCACTGCAGACGATCTTTGTCGGGTGCCAAAACACGTCTCTCCAGTGGTACAACTTCAGAGAACTCTCCAAGGCCATCTCCGGCGACAGCCTATCATCTCTTTCTTCCTTTTCGGGAACCTCGACACCAACATATTCGTCTTCAAGGAAGGCACATAAATTCTTCGATAGCTACCCACAGTACGAGAGGAGGCCGGCGGACATATACGCCAACAATGGGACCCCCATCAGAGCTCATGGACGCGGTAGCCCAGAGTCGGATGGTTCCGATATACCACCACCACGAGAATTCTTAGGCATTCCTGCTTCAAATGTCGTTGACTCAGCCCATTACGGTTATATCTACTGTATGACTGTCCTGACTGAACGCGAGCATGGAGTCCAGCTCGCAACTGGTAGTGGAGACGAGACAGTTAAGGTTTGACGATCCCGTTAACGGCGACTGACCTTACTGACCAAAGATTGAACGTTTAGCTGTGGTCGTGTGAAACTGGCTTGCCTGAGCTAGTGCATGAGTTTAGCTGCAACCATGGGGCGGTGTTAGCCCTTGTTGCAAAGGGCGACACTGTCTATGCTGGATGTCAGGACGGATATGTGAAGGTCCTTGACCTTGAAACTCGGACTCTTGTCAGGACTATTATTGTTCAAGAGGTATTCTTCGTTGCATGGCATCACCACCACAGCTACTGACCGTTATGCAGGGTATTGACATTCTTGCCATGTCAATGTTGGATTCCGATCTATACACATGCTCTGCCAATGGCTGGGTCAAGGTTGGTTGCTGAGTTGAAGAATATTCTATTTTTCTTTCTCAAAAAATATAGCGCTGGTCCGCTTCCTTTGACCGTACTGCGTCATGGCAAGCACATCAAGGAATAGCCTTGTCGTCCATTATCGCCAGACGGAATGGTTCAAACGAAAGTGGCTTTTGTCTGATCACCGGGGGGAACGATGATCACATAAATGTATATATAATATATATCTACCTCTAAATTTTCTTACAATTTGGCCAATAGGTATGGGACGTTGTGCCTCCAAAGATCCGCCTCGCGCGTGTAGATGGCGATGGAGAGGAGAGCAGTCAGTCGTGCATCGGCTCAGGCTCGTTCAATGGTGCGTCTTCAACTGTGGTCGATCCTTGTATTCTCATTACTGCCTCAGATACCATGCTCTATGCCCTTGGGAAATTTGTTACCATCCCGAGTATCAGCTCCGACCCATCCCACCGCGAAGACTGCCGTCAAGCCGCTATCTGGTTGAGAAAGTGTCTTGGACAGCTCGGGGCCCACACATTTTTGGTTCGTTTTCAGTCACGAGCTGGACCTACCTGAAGGATTCTGACCTAAATTTTCAGCTTCCCACTGGAGAAGGGAACAATCCCATCGTCCTTGGAACTTTCAAAGGATCTATGAGCCATAAGCCAAAACGACGTATACTTTTCTACGGGTAAGACATAATTCTTGCCTGCTCTTGTATTCGGATTTGACAAGGATTTAATGATAGCCACTACGATGTCATACCCGCTCCTCCAGACGGCTGGAATTCGGATCCGTTCATTGCGTCTGGGCGTAATGGATACCTGTACGGACGTGGTGTCACCGACGACAAGGGCCCTATCATTGCAATGGCATGCGCGGCTGCAGATTTGCTATCTAGGCGAGCTCTTGAAGTCGATCTAGTCTTTCTGGTTGAGGGAGAAGAGGAATCCGGAAGTACTGGGTTTGGAGACGCAGTTCGAAAGCATAAGGTCTGTTCACGTTGTGACGAGAATGTGGGTTGCAGCTCACAGCTTTCAGAACCTCATTGGCGACATAGATGCAATTATCGTCAGGTCAGCTCCTTGTTTCCGGACGAAGGACGGCATTGACTCGGCGATTCCAGTAATTCTACGTGGATAGGAGATGATCGGCCTTGCATTACGTATGGCCTTCGAGGAGTTGTGCACTGCGGCCTTGAGGTAAGAGTAATACCCGATGTATCTGTGCGGGTGCTGACGATCTTTTCGGCCAGATCTCTAGTGACAGACCCGATTTGCACTCCGGCCTTGAAGGAGGTGCGGTAGTCGAACCCATGGTGGACATGTGCGCGTTGAACGTCTTCATTTCGGGCTGCATTTGACTTACCATCTGCAGGGTTAAGCTTCTCGCCACGCTCATTGACAATAATAGGGTTGTCCAGATACCCGCTTTCTGTAAGATACATTCTTTCGGTGGAGCAACAGGGTCTAAATCAATGGCATCCAGATGATCAGGTCCGCGAGCAGACCGAAGAGGAGAAAGAGCTCTATAAGTTGCTTTCCGATGTCACGCAACGGCCTGCCTCCCTTCTATCCTCTCGTTGGAGAGAACCCTCACTGACAGTCCATAACATTGGCATATCTGGTCCAAGAAGTCAGTCTTCGCTGGTTTCCGAAGAAGTGAATAATCTAACACCTTCACAGATGCAACTGTAATACCTGGTACTGTAAAGGCGCAAATCTCCTTGCGTATCGTCCCTGATCAAGATCTGGACACCATTGTCAAATCTCTGCGCGAGTATCTCCATAAATCGTTCGAGCAGTTCCGTTCACCAAATCATTTGACGGTATGACTGGTCTTCCGTGAATCACGCTTTCCCTCTTATGCTCTGTAGGTCACTGTGGATCACACAGCAGATTGGTGGCTTGGAAGGCTAGATGATCATTGGTTCAAGTCGTTAGAAAGTGCTGTGCGCGAAGAATGGGGCGTCGAACCTCTGCGCATCCGTGAAGGAGGGGTATGTTTCCCCTTTTAATGACAATCGAGTTCTGTACCTTCATTTATTTTTCCAGTCTATACCCTCCGTACCATACTTAGAAAAGGAATTCGGATGTCACGCGCTGCACCTTCCAATGGGACAGAGCTCGGTAGGTTGTCGGTTTTCTCCGTGTATTTCGTTTCTTACAGCCCGTAGGATCAAGCCCATCTCCCAGATGAGAGAATATCGATCATCAACCTCCACAAAGGCAAGGCAGTCATCGAACGTTTCCTACTCAAGGTAGCAGACAAAAATGCATTTGAAACTTTCGCTCCATGAATTGTAGTCTCTTACACAGACGATGGGACTTGGGTGATGTATTGCCCTTCTCTACATGCCTGCGGTGATTCCCGTAACCTATTCTGCAAAGCATTGTTCAGGTCTGTTCAACGTCCGTTACAAGACTTCTCCCACTCCAGCCTTCTGGAAACCTAGACAACCATGTACTCTATAATTATTCTAATTCGTACTACACCCCCTTTGAGTCACCAGATGATCAGGATGTTGAGAGTGACACAATGCCTTCTTCGATCAGCCTTGTTCTGAGAAGATAAAGAAGTAAGAACTTTTTCGGCAACATACAGTCGGTAATGAACATTTCGACAACTTTTGTCATATTCATGCGTCAGTGGTAAGTCGCCTTGATATGATATGTGAAGTTACTCGAAGAGAGCAAGGTATTGCCAGTACTCCATCCAAGCCAGCGCGAGATCGGCACCGGACCGTCGGACCGTCTGTTGTCAACGGCTCACTCCGGCCCGTCCAGAGGTTAGTTTGAACCGTTATTCTTCAGAGCAACTTCAGTCTTTAAAACCCCTGCGCTACAATTCAATCACAAATGAATGCCCCATACACGAGGCTTGTTTTTCCACATTTTTTCCTTGAGCTAGAACTAAGAAGACTGGTATTTTTTGCGTGAGCATCCCTCCAAGCTTTCCAAACTGGGCGCATGCATTTCCGGCGACGCGTCACTTTCAAAGTATCCGCCATCATCTGGTTAACATTCAAGAAATCTAAGTGTAAAGTGAATCCGTCCTCAACACCCTAATGTCCAACACGATTTTACCTCCATCCGGTGAACAGAAGGCGATCCGATGGTATCCTCCATCGTACGACATTCGAATCGAAACAGTTCCCATTCCACAGTACGGACAGCCCCTTTTTTTCTTCAATTTCAAGCAGTGCAATGTTGTGAATAACAGGATTCTGCATCCTGATGATGCGATAGTGAAAGTTCAAGTCAGTAAATCCTCTACGCCTTACCCTGTAACAGAGGATTGGGCTGATCGATGTGAGAATAGTTTGCGGCTTTGTGTGGTGAATTGCCACGCCGTGCTTATATCGGGTCACTGCTGAACACCGTAATTCAGGAAGCGATCTCCATATTTATCGGGGCCACGGAGGCGTGAATAAAGAGTATGTCGCTGGCATCCTCCTGCTTCAGGGGCTCACAGCCGTGTTGAGAATAGCCATACCTGTGGGCACGAGTTTATCGGAGCAGTCGTCGCCCTCGGCCATAGCTATGGGGGAGACAACACAGGAAGACCTTCCCTCTATTCCACCCTCAAGATCGGCGACAAAGTCGTCTCCCCGTTCACCGTGAACTGTGGGGAATGCCAGTAAGCCTATGAAATCATCTAATAGTTGGTGCCGTCCGCTAAAGCATGACCGACTTACGACAGCGCGTGCCGTCTTGGTTATACAGGAAGGTGTCCAGAAGGGTTCCTGTTTGGATCCCCTGCCCTCGAAGGCGGACAAGCACAATACGTGCGCGTTCCTAAAGGGGGAGGGACTTTGTTCAACTTGAGCGACCCTTCGACCTGGTCCAGCAATCTCTCGAATAAGGAAAAGGAGAAGGCACTCACAACACTGTCAGATAGCTCCTTGTTGATGCTTGCTGATATCCTTCCCACCGGCGTCTTTGCTGCGCTCCAAGTAATCAACCATCCGAAAGTAGCGCCTATCATCACTGGTAAACCCTGGCCTATGTGCTTCTCTAAGGATGACGCACCCTCTAGCAATCAAATCAGTTTGACGGACGAAGACAAAATCTTGACGGTCGCTGTCATTGGCTTGGGGCCTGTGGGTATATGTGCCACCGTCAGCATGCTTGACCTTCTCGCGACGCGCCAAATTCCTTACAAATTCGTTGCTGTCGATCCCTTGGAGTCACGACGAGAAAAGGCGGCGGCCGTATACAACACGATCGATACTGCCTGCAAGGCAAACGGCGAATTTGCGGTCTGTTCGATCGACGAGGCTAAGGACAAGGTGAAGGAATGGACCGGTGGTGTGGGGTGTACGGCGGTTCTAGAGGTGGGTACACCGAGTGACTGCTTCTGTTCGATTTATCAGACTCAGTTAGGTGGTCGGAAATACGAGCGCTCTCACCCTTTCATATGACCTCATCCGCGCCTTTGGGGTGATCGTTTCTGTCGGCGTCCACGGGGAACCACTCCTTCCCTTCACCGGCCGTCAGGCCTACAATAAAAATGTGTCCTTCGACTTCGGACGGTGCCCTGCACGTGCGATGTTCCCTCCTGCATTTGACCTTCTAGGTGACGATATTTCCCGCCGTGCTTCTCGCAGATTTTCTGATGTCTTCAAAGTTAAGAGGCAGGATGTCTTCGGGGGGATCGGACAACCAGCGAGCCTCATCGACCGAGTCGTTGATTTCAGTCAGGCGGTCGATATTTATCGAGCGTTCGATAAGGGAGAAGTAGGGAAGGTGATATTTGACCCTTGGCGAGCTTAGGCCTGAATATATTTCCAAGGTTTAGTCTTGAAGTGGGGATGGTCAATGATCTTTAAATGATCTGCCTTTGAAAGAACTTCGTTTATACCTGATACAGTGATGTAGGATTAGAAATTACTCGAATTTTGCCTTCAACTTGCATGGCTTCAAAAAGGCTGGGTACCGCGGCGATTTGGGGTTGTCAGGCGGCGCGAGTTCACTGACACGGCTAGCATTATGACCATCCCATAAATAGGGATCCCCCCACAGGCGTACACAAAGACCCCAGGAATCGCCACGCGTCGGCAATATAAGAAAAGAAATATATTGGTTGGGTAGAAAGATGATGGAAACCCTGACCACCCCGACATATCATCGGCGAACTTCGTTGCAAGATCAGACAGCAATTATGATTTAATAAAGGGGATCCTGATTCCTGAGAGAAAATCCTTTCGAACATTGAAGCCCATTATGTGCCGGGATGCAACCCACGTCGCAACCCGCGTTATGACCCACCGATCATGATACGAAGTAAAACAACGTGGTACAGAGCCGTGGAGAACAGACTCCGGGATGAGTCTGGTGGAGACGGAACGGTTGTAATGAATGGTTTAAAAGGAAAATTGCCATATGCATTCCCAAGGCGAAAATTGAGCGTCTGCTAGGGTCACTCGAGGGGGACTAGAAGAGCTTGAGAGTATGTGGAGCATGACTATGGGGCGAAAGAAAACTGATGATGCGACCTGGAGGTTTTGTCTTGGGATTGTCGGAAAACTGGATGGCAAAGATGAAGAATGCCACGTTAAACATTGCCGATGAGAGGTGCCTTAGAAAATTGACATCTGTGAGATGCGTGATGGAATTCTGCCGAGCGGAAGTTAGGCTTGAAGGAGATAGGCCATGATTCCCTTGTAGCTTAAATCCGTTGAAGGCTCTGTCGCGACCGTTCCATGTGAACTTGCAACGCTTTCCTGATATTCGCGACTAGCTTCTCTCCAAGTGCTCCCAGGACGGTAGATTGGCGACAGAAGGCAGTTCATCCCAAATCTGTTGGCGAAGGGTTGACGCTTTTGTAAAGAATTCAGAACGACATACAGCGCAAAGCGCAAGGTCACTGCTGACATGTTGCATCGTCTGCAAAATAAAGTGGAGGGGACCCGTTCTGAATGTCCATGACTTATGGAGTTTGGACACCAGGTGAGAAAAGGCTTTACCACATGTCGGGACGGAGTTACAGGGGGGATTAGTCGACCTTACCCCGCAGAACTGACGAATAAAGTTTGAGATAAGCTGGAGACGGTGCTGGAACATTAAACTGTACAGCAGAAGGTCTTGCGATGTTAAGGAGGATGACGGTTTCGAAGTGTGTGGAATGAGGAGTTTTGGATGGTCGGCCTTCATCAAGTCAGCCAGTGGATATAAAGACAGAAAATATAACGCGGAGGGAACAATGACGCTGCTGTCAATTTCTCTCGCCAGATTGAGAACATGCAATGGATGGACATATGGGTATGTGAAACCATCGGCGGAAGAAGAGCTGAGGGCGTTATCGAGCATTGCATCATGTCCCTTCAATGTGGTCCCCCAGGTTTGACTAAGAAATTCGATGCCCTGCCGGCGTAGTTGCCCAATGAAGTATTTATTGGCGAGTCGCAGGATGCCAGAGAGATAGAAGAAGTCGTCGATTTGGGCATTCGCAAATTTCCTTCGCGGGGTGTTTGAGCAAGGCCTTAAAGATTATTGGAATGACGTACGGTCCGTCGTATAGCGCCATGACAAGATTCGATAATTCCTGAGGCTGGTCGTGCATCACTACAACTTGACAACCTTCAAAGTAAAGGGTATCGGATTCTTCAGTTTGGGGTAATTCGAGCATATCCTTAAATATTTCTGAATGCCGTTCCTAGGAGCCTACCATTCAACCCATGTCTATCGTGGAAAGGCTCATATAACGTACAAGAACTCCTCTGTGCAACCGAAAGGCAGTGGGTTCGTCGTGGGTCACCAGAACGATATTGCCGTCTTTGAACCAAGGCTAAAAGACGCAGTTGAGTCGACGCTCAGGGCACAGCTCAGGAAATGAGGTGCTTACCTCTCCTCTGGCAATGACATCTCGTCTTCCAATCGATATTCTGCGATTTTGCGCCACTTCCATTAAAACTGGCGCGTTTTCAAGTGAAAGCGTTCAGCAGATGCTAACTGGCAAGACGCAACTAACTAATGGCCCATTTTTCCGAAACAGGAAGTAATTTCACACAGCTATTATCTTATGGTCAAGTCTTCACGCCAGCACCTCTAACATCCTCCATGACGGAGACTCCTCGCTCTCGCTCCATATCTCGTGCGAGTACTCCGGGTCTTTCACGCCCTTCCCCATCACGTCTTACCATATCCCCGAGTCTTCGCCCAACACCCTCCCTATCCAACCTTCACATCCATGGTCACGCCTCGACACCAGCGGTTGACATACCTCCGCTGCCTGCGAGAGTTGTCGACAACATCCTAGACAGCTCAGCGTCATCTGTCATTGATATGGATCCAGCAGAGGGTATTCTAGTCCAAGATATCGATGCTGACGCCGAACATACAGACGCGGAGGACGTTGAGACGATTGACAAGTCAGGCATGGTGGCTATTCAGGATGAGGGCCCAAAACAGATGCTCAGGGATCAGTTGAGAAAGAGTTTGAGCCAGAGAGCAACACTTCCAGGTCAGCTTATGTGTTACATGGTCCGTACTATGCTTTTATCCCTTATCTACTCGAAGAAAGCCCTCGCAATCGGTCAGGTGGGAGGCTCGCACAAGCGCAAGATCTCACCTTTGATGAAGGTGGGGAAAATGCATGGGACCATTCGAAGGATCTGATTAACGATAAGAATTCAGCAAGCCTATATCTACCAAGAGAGTATTTCGTGCTCACTGATGCAGGAAAGCCCGTCTTCATCAGGTGCTTGTGCTATTCTCCGCCGCTTTTATATCTGCTCATGCGAACCCTTATCTTAGCCGCCCTGGAGGAGACCAGGATGGCATGGCCTCTACAATTGGCATCATGCAGGCCTTGATATCTGTCTTTCTGGACGACAATGACAAGCTCCGTGCTATTAATGCCGGACGGACACGGATAACTTTTCTCCTACGACCACCACTATATTATGTCTGCGTATCATCATGGGGAGAACCTGAATCAGTGGTGTGTGCTGTCTTTTTGTCCTGTAATATCCGCTGATCGGGCCTCTCATCCGCTTCTTCGACTTTGTGAAGAAAGACACGGTCACACCTTGAGTATCTCCACTTGCAAATTCTAAGCATTGTCAGCAGCGCTCAGCTCAAGCGAATATTCGAGCGAAGAACAAATTTTGATTTGCGGCGACTTCTCCATGGTACTAACCCATTCTTCTGGAAACATTCCTCTTTGATGTCTTTCTTTCCCTTAAGGGGCGGAAACGTTCATGAACTCGCTGCTTCTGAGACTAGAAGCTGACATCTCTATGAGCTTGTCATCTCTACACTGCCTTAAGATGGAGCCCGGTTTACGGAAGCGGCTTGCTGATTCACTGGTTCCCAGTTCGAAGATGAAGGTGTGTATTGACTAGCTCGTTTTGACAGCCTTCGTGGTTACCTTGTCCTCAGGACATGCTGTACATCATTTTAATTGCTAACCACCGGGTCGTCACACTAGTCAGACCAAGGAAGCACTCGATCCACCCGTCCGGCAAGTCCAATGGAATGATTTCCCGTCGCCGTCTAATCGTGCGCTTGCAGACCTCCATATCATCATGAACACCATCCATTCACCTTCGATATTCAATTCTCCTGCCTCCGCTTCATGGATCCCTGTGTGTCTTCCCAAATTCAATCCAGCCGGTTTTGTCAATACGTATATCACCTTTCTACGGAAGGACAACACAAGTCAGCCCCAGGAAACGCCTATAGCCTTATCGAGCGACGACGCCAGTTCCCCTGTCTCTGAAGAGAGCTCTTCTAGCGGCAAATCTGACTCTCAAGAAGGACTCAATGAGTCCGGGATCGCCCTAGTTTGCGTCAGCGTGGGGGGCGACTTTGATCTAATCAGAAATTGGTGTGACGCCGTGGTATCTGTGAGGTCCTCCTTTTATGTTCTCCGGCCACTATAATTGACCATTTCGACAGAAAATGACGGCAGATGGGACGTTGGATGCACTCGTTCATGCGTACCAAGCTAAGGAGATGGACTATTCTGTGTCTGAATTGGGAATCCCGGGTTTACGACACTTCGTCTACAAGTCCCGAACGCAAGTTCAAATTACGCTACCAACCTTTGAGGACCCATACGACCAAACAAATGCTCGAAAGCGGTCAGTTTTTCCCTTGCTGTCGGAGGAACATGGGTTTGAGCAGTGTGCCAGGATCATGACACTCTATCAAGTCCTTCACGATTCAATACATGCTAAGTCAGGGCAGGATGGGGGACTGAAGCTTCAATATATTCGCACAGATATGGAGAGCGTGATGGGATGGGTACGTCATTGGTCCAGCCAGCTCGATTTCGTCGACTCATTCTATATCTAGATTACACAACCGTTCGAACTCTACATCGCACTATCACCCCTTTTACCGAAGAGCGCCGCTGTTGGTGCAGCTAATGCAGTTGCAAGATGGGTTAAGCGAGAGGAGGCTCGGTTGTTCTTGCGAGATGCACCGGTGTTCTGAATGTATTATTATCATTTTGGCATTAAATCGTAAGTCTATGCAAGTAAAGAACCCTATTTCCTCTTCTTTGACCGCTCCTTTTCCTCCGGCCAAGGGCCGTCCTCTGGGTACCAGCTGTGCCGCTTGTAGAGGAAGTCAAACATATGCGTCGAATATGTGCCGTGGAGCTTGACCGTTACAGAAATCAGGAACACGTTCTCGTTCGCGCCGAGGAGCTTCAAACAATTCATCATGTTCGGTCGCGCTTCCTGAGTGCTCTCATTGAAGTTCATCCTGCTATCTACTTCTCTCGTGAATGCCTCCTCGTGTTCTTCTGTTACAACGCGGACGGGAAGTTTCTGCGCCACCGGCTTGCCATTGGCATCTTCACTATAGGTGGGAGCGAACGGCATTGGGTAGAATGAGATGTGATCGACGACAGGAAGCGCTTCAAGAACACGGATCGCCTCGTATAGTTCATTGAAGTTCTCGAAATAGAACTCTATGCAACCTCGTCGGCCTTGACGCTTCCAGTGGAGGAATTCTTTGTATAAGGCTGCGCTGTAGTCGAGAATACCGCGAACGAGCCAGATGAGCTGCGTCATTTTCTTCTTGATTTGAACGACCGGGACTTCGCCGTTGTTCTTTGCGGTTTCTGCCCAGATTTCGCAAAACTCCTTGTGAGTTGGCCAGTGAGCTTTTTGACAATCCTGTCATAGCAAATCATTCGGACTTTGTTTCATATCGAGGATCAACGGTGTAGGATCGTCACCTTGTCGCAATAGTGAGCGGTCCTGAATTAGTGAGGTGAACCTCAGTCACCGAAGTGCAAGCGAGAAGAAAACACCAACTTGCAACGTGCACACTTGAGAGGGGCCTTCTCATTTATCGTATTAAAGTATTTGCACTTCGGATTATAACAAGATTTAATATTCTTCGAAGGAGGAAGAGGAGCCATGGTGGTTGGGAGCAAAGATTGTATCAGAAGCCTCATGCCTTGAAGTGACACGGGATGAGAGCTTCGTCACGGACCGTTGCTTACCTTCAACCAAAATGGCCTCCATGCTCGCGAGCTTGCAGCGCGGGCTTCCGTCCCGCGTTTTCCCTTCTTTCCCCTCTCTTACACGCTCATTTATATCCAGAGCGGCGAAACGACCACTTCCAGCCAAACGCGACCCAGCAACAACCGTCCAAGGCACCTCGCCAGCACCTTACCCTCTAGAAACCATCCAAACACCAGAAGATTTCTTGACAGCTATTGGTCGCCAGGCGGAAGCCAAGATTACTGCGTCGACATGGGGGGATTTCTGGAGGATGGACGGGCGTACCATGAAGGCCGCGGGGGTTACCGTGCGGGACCGGAGGTGAGTTAGAAACTTCGTTCATCAAGGTCGCTCGGCTGACAGACGCATCTGTACAAGATACATCTTATGGTGTATGGAGAAGTATCGCCTCGGCTCTCCTATAAGAGAATTTGCACACGAAGTGCCTCCAAAGAAGACCATACGAGGGTATCCACCTTTCTCTCGCATTTGGCCTTGCGGCATTTTGACAAAACCTTCCACAGTTGGGGTCCCAAAGTTCAGAACGGCAAACGGATACGCTCCCGGCGGCTAAAAAATCAGAAATAGTCCGGTTCATGTTAACCTTGACCGCTAATGGCTTAATAGATGCTTTCATCTTGCAATGTTCTAATGTTCTAAGTTGGGACGGCAATGAATTACGAAGGCAACGAAAGGATCTACTGATACATGATTAGACGAGGTGCGAGGTGAAGAAGGGTCGGCAACCTGGTTACAACGCTAATTATACAAGAGTTCGAAAGGGAAGACCAAAGTTCAGGTGAGAGACTTTTTGACTAAACTTGGATGCATATTAGTGACTTGGTCATACCAATCAAGATATCGCTGACTTACCAAATGGGAGCGAGGGGGACAGCATAACCGAGAAGCCTCGACGATCGCCAGAACCTTGAGGGGAGGGGATTAAAGGTGGCCGCTGATGCAAGCCATATTGGGATTGTCGAGATGCCTCTTCAGAGCGTCGCCACGGCTGAAGGAACGCATGCACCCTCCGATCCACTTTTCCCCCTTGAATGTGTATGGCTTGGCGTCAGGCGGGATGAGGAAGCCAGCGGACTGGTCCAGTGGGACCCCCCTGCACCAAAATCCCTGGTCGTGGTTGTTCGCGCTCGGACGGATGTGGGTTTTCAAGTGACGCTTGAAGTCAGGTAAGCGCCGGTTCGTCTGTTTCCAGGAACACTCCGGACACTGAAAGTTGGTCTTCTCTATCGCGTTGTTGCGCACCACGTCCTTGATCTGGCTGGAGATGTCACCAGTTGATTGTGTGTTTCGTGAAGGGGGCGACATGCGAGGGCGTTTGGGTGCGCGTGAGGATAGGCTGGGTTTTGGAGACGCGGAGGGGCTGTCAGTTATGTCTGACCAGCGATCGAGCAGGACACGATTGGGGCGTTGGCGCTTGCGCGAACCAGCGATTGGGTGGAAACTTTCGTCTGAATCGCTGTCTTCCTGGTCAGAGGAGGGCGAGTATAAGGAAGGGGGACGGGACGAAGGTGCAGCTGCGTCCTTCACGATCTTCTTTGGGGCGACCTGCTGCATATCTTTCAACGCAGAGGAGGTTTGAAGTATCCGAGGGTCAACCTTGGTCTTGAATGAAGTCCAACTTGAAGCATAAGTCTTGGCTAGAACCTCCTGGTCGTTCCTGAAACGCAGTGAGCTAGCGTGAATCACGTCATCGTTGAACTTACGAAGCTGTGTCCTCGTCGGAGGGCGTCGACGGCAGGTCAATATCATAGTGAATCATGGAGGAGTTGGAAATCTGCGAGGACGTGGATTGTGGCGAGAGCGACGCGTCGTTATGGACCAGTGGGCTATCTAGTTCGTCGAAGGGATAGGTCGGAGGGATATGACAGAACTTATCCTCGTCGAAGAACATGTTGAGCTCAGGTTCAAAGTATGTGCTGTAGTCGAAGCTGGACATGGTGGGCAAAGGGGGCTGATTTTGGGGCTTTAAGGCGCGTCGGGACGGCTAATTTATAGAAAAGGGCCTTCATTGGTGACCTGATAACCCAGAGGGCACTCGCTCCGACCTTCTGCGCCCCCGGCAAATACGCGTCTTTGTCCGTCAAAGCTGCACGTGACTATTTTGGCCTCTGAGCCAATCATATCTAATCTCTCGCAAACTGCCGCGAACACGTTTATGTGCAGCATGGAAATGTGTCATTGTCTCGGGATATTCCGCGAACACGAGGCGCGCCCGACGCTTTGACAAGCTGATCCACTGCTTAGTCATAATCACATCCCTCTTGACAGTCTCCCAAGAGTTGGCGGCCATAGCTCGTCTGCCTATCCACAGGAAGCGCCCAAAATCGACAAATGAGTGTTGCATATGATGCTTTTTCATTGTATGTGATTTTTTGTGCGGAAAGAGGCGGGCAGTGTTATTGGGAGAGTCTTTTGTACTCTTTGTGATAAAGTGTCGCACGTAGCCAAATCTGGGATTTCCCTTCCGCTAGCACTTAAATACATGGAATGGAGGGAGGAGGTTTATCGGCGGTTCGAGGCAGGTCGGCTTTCTTAGGACGCTTCATCATGAAGGAGAACGTACTCCTTCGTTGAGAGACCGAACTTGATGACTGGGATGACGTCAAGATAGGCCGAGGCAAGAAATGACACGAGAACTGACCGTCTCCTGCCTTCAGTTCATAATATCGCGCAGCGGGGATGGTCTCGTCGTTGACGATTGTCCCATTGGTCGATTCAAGATCGATGACGAAGGGCCTAGACATGTAAGTTCTCGGTGAAATAGCAGACCATAGAATGACCCTTACTTCACAGTCCCCTTAGAGCCTCCGAATTCATCTTTTTCCTGGACATACCGGTCTGGACGCTGATCAATCACATAACCCCTGGTATCAGGATTGGACGTACATTGAATCGCGGCATGTTGTTTGGAGCACGAAGGATGGTCCAGCGCAATGTCGGCAACCAGTCTATCTCGTCCAACCAAGTACGCACTCTGTCGGTGGATATGGAGGAGCTCTGAGCCATGTAAGCAGTCCGAAGGCTTTATGGCATAGTAAGTTGCTCACCAGTTTGTTGAGAATCCTTGAATACGTACAATCTCCATCCTAGCAGCGGTTTCCTCGCTTCTGGCGGTTCATTGTACTTGAGGACAGTGCTTGTCCCATCTGCGGCTTTCACCGTGTTCGTCTCTGCAGCCAGCAACCCGGAAGGCGCAAAATTGGGTTTTGCCTTATCTACCGGCGAGTCAGGACGAGAGCCCTTGTCGTGTGATCGAGGTGATGCAGAGCGGCCTTCTCGACGCGACGAACTGCCATAGTCTCCATCTCTGGCACGGCCGTCGTAGCGCCCTCGATCCCTCTCTCGTTCTCTCTCGCGGTCCCTTTCGTGGTAGTCTTGATTCCGACGGCCGCTATAGGAACGTGGTTCGACATCTTCTCTCGACCTCCGATACGCCCTGTCCGTGTCGCGGGCAGACGATCCATAATCTTGCCGTCGGTCATAGTCTCTGTCTCTGTCCCTGTTCAGTCCGCCCTTGTCCCCTTTCCCCGACCTGTTTCGATTGTAGTCAAAGTCGCCGTCCCGCTGCTGTCTTCTTGGTGAACGAGAACGCTTGGACATATCAACGTGTTCTTCAGATGCTCCTCTGACTTGTCGCGTACAGTTTACTGTTCGAGAGTTGACCGGAGTTGTAGGTGTGGATATATTGGAGACGGTGTAGAGTACCACACAGAAGACGTAGGGTGGTGATGAATTATGGATCATGCTGCCATTGCCACAGGAACATCAACGCCACGTGACACGACCATCACCACCGGCCCGGAGGGGAAATTAAGCGCTCGCCGAGAGGAGGCAAGTAAGTGCTTATTAAAGAAGTTGTTAATATAGGTCGGACTTATACGTATGCTACTTTCATGAGGAGATGTCCGTTATGACAGAAATTTTCATATTACAAAGCGAAGTCACCAAAGACCAAGAATAGGCCATAATTCAAAGAAGAGAACCAAAAAGGGAGGATCCGGAATGTCGAGTGGGAAAACCGGCGAATTTACATGTTCTGTCAGTCTGCTGACTGGTTGTCTGCCTGTAAGCACCGAACACCGCTTGAGGCCTGACAGAATTCCACTCTTCCCATCTTGGATCGGTCGCCGTTGTCGAGCCAGATCTTGAGCGCGAAGGTTTGGCCCATGTCGTCGAATTCCTCCATCGCAAAGAACGGCTCCTGTTGTAAATCTTCATATCCCACAGCAGAGGTCGTAACCCTCAAACCAGAGCCTAAGTACACAGCCTCCTCTCCACGATCTTCTCTCTGCATGATGGG
Organism: Cyclocybe aegerita; assembly: GCA_902728275.1. Taxonomy (NCBI): domain Eukaryota; kingdom Fungi; phylum Basidiomycota; class Agaricomycetes; order Agaricales; family Hemipholiotaceae; genus Cyclocybe; species Cyclocybe aegerita. Next base: position 211,071 of record CACVBS010000033.1, on the reverse strand, counting down.
CATGGAGGGGTGGAAGGCGATCTGTTGCATAGAAGGGGAGTCAGTGGGGAGAGGCCGAGCGTTTTCAAGGCCTGCGAGATCATCGGTCGTGGATGTAGTGATGGACGATTCCGTCATTTGGCCACCGAGTGCAAGGGCGCCTCTGGCGGTAGAGGGTTGGTCCTCGAGGGGGTGCAAAATACTAGTTCTAGTCGTTAGGTTCCCTGCCACGGCGTGGTCACAGCATGGAAGAGAATCGTTGTGAAACAGGTCCTCGAATGTGGAGTTTCGTAAGACAGCTTTGGGGATGAAACGGGAACTGAGAACCGGCGTTGTCGACAAGGGTGATGGCGAGTTCAGAGAGTGACCGTCGAGAGTCGCAAATAAAAACGCCCGAGAGAATAAAATGAGGCACGCCAAAAAACAGCAAGAGACGACACGGTCCCAGAGTTTAGCGGTGTCAGATGAACGAATGTCATGTGGTGGGTTGAAGTTCCTTTGGTGGGCGGTTAAGCGCATCTCTTATAGTTATAACCAGTTCAAGCTGAATAATTGTATAGGCGGCGTCGTTCTGCGAGAAAACCAATGAGCAAGATTCAGGATGCACTCTCAATTCAGAGTGTATTTTGTTTCCGCGAGGTTGACGAGACCACGTGACTGTCGCGAATGACCATACTAAGTAATACCGATAGGGGTGTTACGGTGAACCAAGTAGGTCAGTCGCGTAGAGGTCTGGATAAAATAATAAATAAATTGAAACGTTCAGGCTGCTGGGGTAGGCAACATGGCGGACAGACGCGCTATTGTGGTGCCGCAATTCCACGTGGTCGAGGCTACCATTTTTCGTACTACTTTTGATTTCGATGGGTGCACGGGGAGGACGGGAGCTAAGTCGGAGCGCAGGCACGGAGGACTTCAATTGAGTTCTGTGGGCATAATCAAATGATCAGGTTGTAGTCGGCGACTACCAAGAGAGAAATGATCGAAAAAGCCGGAGACCCTAGAGAGTGGAAAGTTTCATGCCTGGAAAGAGAATAAAGACCTGTTAAAACACTCTACCCTCGCATGGTTATTTCGAGGGGGTACACACCCTCGAGACGTCGTGAAAACCGGAAGATCACCTATGGGAAGCTGGAACTCCGAGAGGAATAGACCGGGAGCTCTGGCTCACATTGTTGGCAGATGTTCACGCACCAACGTCTGGAATAGAAGGAGACATCATTCGAAGGCCTTCGAAAACCTTGTGAGAGAGATAAGGTGTTCTTAATATTTCGAGACCGAAAGAGGAGGGAATCTATCGCGTTCTTGGTAAGCTCCAATTATGACAACTTCTATCGTGGCGGTCACAGAAATTTACCATCAGGGGGTTGGGGTGAGATCCGACGAAGAGACCCATTCAGCTGCTTTCTCTAGGGTTCGAGCAAAGATTGCTTTTTGGAGTCGGCTATGAGCCAGATAACAAGCTCACGGGGTCCAGGGCACGACATAAATGCGAGAGGCCGAAGGACCACGCAAAATCCGACCGTTCAAAAGATAAATGCTGAACAGCCTTGGGAAGCACCGCTTGCCAAAGGACCCCCCGTAAACCGGACATGTAATTGGAGTGATCCAACATCCTGAAGAGTCGAGACGGTGCCCACGACCATCAATTCCTGTCTTTCGAGAGTAGGCACGGGTGAAAGTCGACACATGGCCGGCTCTAAGGATTTACGATCCTAGTTCCCATTCTGGATCCTGTCGCACTCGTAGCGGGCCACGGGTTCAAGCATACAAGTCAAGGGTTGGTATATAATGCGATCAACCGCTGGCATGCTGTGAAGCTCGAGATAAAGTGCGCAACGGCCTGAGCCTACGCTACGAGATAAATAAGATGTTCTGTTGAAGGAACTTTGGCGAGTAAAGGACGCCGAGGAAAAATCAGCAACCGTGGCATGGAAATCGGCATCCAGGACCTTTTCTTTCGTCACACTGGCCCCGTCTGGCAGCTGTTGTGAGAGAGAGCGCCGGCAACGACAATCAATAATGTCGCTGGGCTTGAACTTGAAGCTCATGGGCTTGAGGGGATGCGGAAGGGATCGCGTAGCAGGAGCGAATGGTCGCGGGTACGCCTTCCATGTAAGGCATGAACAAACTTAAAGAAAGGCGTGGACAAACTTAGAGTGGGAGATTGCGGCAGTGACCCTTAGCAGATCTTGTGGGCGATCCGGTGAATCTGGGAGATCGAAAATGGAGATTGCCGGCTCTGGCAGTAGCAGGGGTCCCAGATGGATACGGAGGAGAGTTGTTGGGGAAAAGACGGTTGTGGGGACCCGGGAGGCGGGGCAGGTAAGCGGTGTATTGTGCTCAGGACGCGACTCTGGATTGAACACAGGGGATTTGGACATCCAGCACGGGACGGAGGCAGTCCTGACACAGGAGGCCAATCAGATCGATTGATGAGCGCCACCCAAATGTGGTAAGTGAAGAAAGAGATGTCACGGCGGCGAATGTCACACGCGTATCCAGATTTCAAGAACATTATTCAATCGGTGAGCTAGAAATATGTAGATGGAGTCCAAGGCACGGGCACCTCTTCTCCTAACGCTATCGCTGGCGTTTCGCCTTTTATTCTCCTCTTTCCTTTCTTCTTCTCTTTCTCTTTCGTCGTATACCCCTTCGCCAACTACTTCACTCACTGCTCCCGACGACCAATATGTTCAACAGCTTCAATAATCCACGGCAGCGCTCTCCTTCTCATTCTTTCTCCCATCCGGTTCCGCTCCGTCCTCAAGACTACTACCTCCCCAATTCTGCGTCGGATTCCCCTGCTCTCGACCCATCGGGCACCTCCTCTCGCCATCTTGCCCGTGAACACTCGCGCCACGATTACTACTCCCAGCACTCCGACCAGGTATACCGTAGCGTGCGACATAATGCCGCCACGAATTACGACGCTCGCCATTCCTTCTCCCAGTCCAGCGCCTTCTCCCAGTCTTATAACCGTCACGTCGGCACGTCAGACTTGCATATCTCCTCTAGCATCTCATATCATGCCCAACATTCTCACAACGCGTTGCCACCGGTCTACACCAACATGGACCACCTCAAGCGGAATGAACCGTCAACTGTCGTCGATAATTATTCACTAGCCCCTCACCCTTCGGAATTCGCCTCCGAGTCTCCCTTGTCAGCAATCCCGGGGCCTCCGTCGGAGCACTCGGACTCGGATTTCTGGTCGACTGAAACGCCAGACGCTCCAGCTGCAGAACCATCCAAGCCTAGAAAGGCGCGACGAGAGAAGCCCCGTATCGCACTCGCGCCTGACCAACCACCAACAACCCAGGGCAAACCTCGTGCGCGAGTCTACGTAGCGTGCGTTCAGTGGTAAGCAATACGTTATCTTTCAGAGGCACCGTGCGACATCTAATACCTTTACAGTCGCACCCGAAAGATACGTTGCGATGGCGCAAAGCCGGTCTGCCACAATTGTGGCCGCAGATCAAATGGCAATAATGAATGCGACTACGACCCGGTTCCCAAGCGCCGTGGCCCAGACAAAATACCAGGCGCTCGTCAGCGCATGGCAAGAGATCTTATGAACGAAATTGATAACGGCCTCCCCCAACGACGCCGCCGTCGAACCAGTGATAATTCGAGTTCACACTCCAACGAAACAACTCATCACCAAATGCCAATGCAGCACCCCAGTACTAGTGCCACGGACTCCCCTCAGAATCGCAGGCCCGGTTCAGATAGCTCTATTCCCCTCACCCTACATTCATCTGGTGATAATTCTAGCACCAGTGAATTTGTACCTCTTCCAAACTATTCGCGTTCTTCATATACTCCATGCGGATGTCATGGCCTCAGCCAATGCCCAGAGCTTTTGGGTGTGTGGGAGGTTTGACAGGCCCCAGAAAAGCTGACTCCGTTATGATTATTTTTGATCATAAGTATCATCTGATTGGAACCGCTTTTTGACTCTCAGATTGCAACATATCACGATGCAATTATCAGTTTCACGGTGCGACCTCCTTATAATGGAACATATGGAACCACGAGACCCCATTACATCCGAAGAAAATGTGTGCGAATCGACCGTGCCGGCCTCAGAGTCTTCACTTGCAAAATCAGGCTGGACTTTACTATCCTCTCTGCGTATCACCGGACACCCCACACCTCTCGATGCATCTTAGCGAAGATCATCCGCCCAGAGCATCGCCTCTGGTCTACCATTTCTCTTCTGTGAACCGAGCCATAGATTTCTATGTGGGTCCCAATATTTGGGTTAGCTCTCCGACACAGTCAAATAAGACAGCATCCAGCTTTGTATTTCTCTCTCGTCATGGCGACCTGCCAGAGCTCGTCCTGCTTATTCAGAAGCGCTGGCGAGCGGTACGATTGAGGAACAAGAGGCTGCTATGGAGCATACGCAGCCTTAACGCCGGCGGACTGACGAAAACCTACCCGATGCTGTAGGTATTCCTTCCGGCTGCCGATCACTCCGTAATTAATTGTCACTCTCCTTTAGCCTTTGGCCGGCTTCTCACCTGTTTCAAGGTATGCGTCCGCCCCCGTCATTCTTCCGAAAGATCGAAACCCGCGATTCTGTCCTATGCGTTTATTGCTGATGCCTGCCCTTGCAGAACCCAGATGATCCATTATTTTATGCGTTGCTCAAAATCTCCGAACTTATGGCCGTTCCATCGTCGTCTCCAGACACGCCTCCTTCTGTGACCTCCGCTCCCATTTGTTTCTCCCTAGTTGCTCCTGCCGCAGGATTGTTCTAGGGCGAATGTTACTACATTGCAGCTGACCATACTCTCATGTGGCTCCCTGCTCCTGGAATCTGTTCCTGCCAGAAGGTGAAAAGAGTAAGAATTTTTGTCCCTATCTTTCCCGCTTAACCCCACGTGCACCAACAGGTTGACTTGTGCGATGTGGGCCATCGCGTAGCATGGCAAAACGAGTCTTTTTTCATTCAGGGACCGGTCCCAGGATTCGTTGCTAAGTATGTAGTAGATGTAGTAGTAGTAGTAGTAGTAGTAGTAGAATACCGGCATGGTCCAAACGCTGAACACCGGAGTATCAGTATGCGGGCAAGCAAAAGTCGCACACCGTCCCGGGCTCCGCACCCTTGTATCTCACAAGCCGCATCGCGTTCAAGACCGCCCTCACGATACAGGAATTTCACAGCAAAGAGACCATTTATTGATGCTCTTGATATATCCAGTGTACAGGAAGTGGGGGAATGTACATAGGAGCACTATTGAAGATGGACAGTACCTCGTGCGTGAATTTAGCTACCAGCATGATGGATCCTTCTTGGATGATGATGGTCTGCAGGAGTTGCCGGTGGGGTAGCTGTCCTGGGCGAGGGACAGCGGGGCATTCTGCATAGAATTTTTCCAGGAAGGTCATCCTTGCCAGTGTTAGTATGTAGTCTCGTACCAAGACCGTCGAATTGTCCGCTCGATTGTGTAGTATGGGTACTATGAAAGCTTACTTATTGTGTGCCAATGTAAGAATTTAAATTCTCGTGAGCTGAGGGGGCCGCGAGGAGCGACCGCAGGTCAGCGACGAGCGGCCCCAAGAAGATGCCATGGATCCGAAACACCTCCATCGCTCAGACCTGGAACAATGTCCTGAATTGAGTCAGGTCCAAGAGGTGTTCCAGCAGGAGAAATTCTGGACTAGAGAAATAAGATTAGACGAGCATTATTACCGCCACATGTTGGCTCTCATTTCACCAAGTTCTACTGTCATATATATTCAATTAAATGGTATGTACATTGTACAATTATAGGATAGAAAATAATATTCACTCTCAGTGTGGAAGAGGAAGACCAGGAGCCGGGGTTGATGGGGTTGACCAATGACCAAGCGCAGTGGCTTCCTCGAAGCTGGTGACCATCCAGACGGTGTCAGATTTGCCATCACGGGTGAGTGGGGAAGGGAGCCAAGGAGAGTGTAGACAGCATGGATGACGAGCAACGTCTCTTACCTCACGTTTGGGAAGTTCACCGGGAATCACTGCTAGAGAATATACGTGAGCAATATGCACTCCGAGGGGCAGCAAGACTCACCGTCGTTGGGCAGAGAAAGCACAGGATGCAAGGTGTGCCAGGTGGTAGTGGGATAGGGAGAGGTGAGCGGAGGTCAGGAGAGGAGAAATGTCCAAAACGACGACGCTTAACGTTCAAGTTTGGCAAGTACAGCACACGAGGGTCCAGGTATGGTCAACGGGTGCAAGCGGTGCAAAGAGAGTGCAGCAAGGGGGGTGTAGCAGCGAGAGAGGGCGGCCATGGATGGTCGGGTACAAAAAAAAAATGCAACCCAGACGACGCGAAACATCGACATTTGGGGTCGTTGAAAGTGCAGGTCCTGGGAGCTGGCTGCATCCATGTTGTTGCTGCACTCGCGGGGTCATGAATGTGGCGATCCTGTCGGCATCACGGTAGTGGAACCATATACTCTTTACGCTTAGCTTGTCTGATTGATCTACTTCAACGAGACACCGACGATGGCACCCATGTTCTATGCGAATCTGAGAGGAATCAGTACCAGAGAGGGAACTAAGAGACAATGGGGCATTTACCCTGCTTCGTTCGGCGTGTTGGTGCTAAACATCCGTCGGAGACCAAGTAGCAGTGGTGTCTGACATCCTTGAGCTGGAAGATGGTGTCGGTGTCGGTGTCGTTAAGCATCGGACGATGAGGTCGAGGTCGAATGGCTGAGGGTTCGGGTGCTGTCAACTTCTTGCATACTGCCCTTCTTCCTGAGCATGATGGTGTATCGACAGCGCTGTCTTCGAAGCGAGCACGGGGATCTCGGTGAACGGAGAGAGGCAGCATCCGAGGGTTTTCAGTGTACTTACTGGGTGGGTCTCCCCTGTACTGCGCTGTCTTCAAGGCAAGCTGAGCGGTGTGGTAGCAGCGAAGGCAAGGCGAGGTAGCGAACGACGAGCAGACCAAGAGTAGTCGGAAACCAATCTTATCTTATTTAGTTCATGCCGGACCGACCGTGACGTAACCAGGAAAGCCAACCAGCGGGCGTGGGTAGATCGCTACGAGCGAATTTTTGTGACCAGATCCAGGGTATATCAATCTACTTCGTAGGACTCGTAATGTATTCCACCACGACCCGGGCCGGGATTTTGGCCTTTATCTGAGATCCTGCGAATGTTCTTTTTCTTTTTGACAATTTCCCTGACGGCCTTATTTGTGACCTAAAAACTCGCACTTATGTTTTCTGAAGAATCCACTACGGTCTCCCACGCCTTGTCCGGATTTTCTCCAAAGGCAAGCGGCATCTGCACTCGACACGATCTTACGTTTTCGGTTTGGCGTGCTCATATTTGCATGGGGCGATGACGCTGAGGAGAGGCTGGTCGTCGAGACTATCAGAAATACTTGCCTGCAAATAGGGTATGTATGTCTAGTCCTTGATTTGTCCGGCATGTCCCATACGCTCGATATGCCAGGTCGTCAGGTGTAAACGTGAAAGATCTGGCCATAGATATTGCGAATCCCATATACTAGTAGCATTCACGACGGCTTATTTAATGCTTCACTGTTTTACACGCGAATAATTGGGCAAATAGCTTGCAAATAGATCTTTCAAGCTCGTCCCCAGGCCCCACGTCTGCGGCAGTCCAGCACACCTATGTCATATTTCTCATAGAAACCTTTATTGCTGATCTAAATTACCTTCACTGCCCAATAACATCTTTTTTCTTTTACTGCGCTCGCCCCAAGTTTGATAACCTTCAATTGCAACCTTCAATTGCAACGACTCGGACATCGAAGGGTATTTTGAAAGTCTTCATAGCAAACGTCTGAGATCTCGTGTTATGACATTAGTTACCTCTTGCACCCAGAGTTGGACTTGAGGTTGTACGTACTTGTATTCCTGTCTTCCACTACACCTCTCATACTTGCTTATTGTGCTTCGGCGGGAAGAGGACCGCTTTCGGAGCCAAGATTTATGCTTTTGCCTAAAGTAGAAGTGTGGCACCGTCAATTAGCAGGAACCTCGGCTGGCGGGCCACTGCTCCTTGACCTGTACCACCATCCATCAACGCCTGTTTGCCATGAGTCAAGACTCATCAACAGCAGAGACCGCGTACAGGCCTGCAGATCCCCTCGCAGACACAGACACTCTTCCACCTGCTCAAAGCACGTCGCTCAAACGCAGAGCATCGCAATCCTTCACCTGCCCCGACGATTCTATCAGCCGCAAGAGGATGAAGGAAGCCATCCCTGAGGGCGATGATAAGGCTACTGGGACTGAAAGCGGGGCTCCGGACGCGAGTGTAAGCTTCGTAGAGGTGCTCGCAGAGGAGCTTCAGTGCGGATGTTGTTCGGAATTGGTGTACAACCCCCTTCTTGTAATGCCTTGTCAACACTTCTTTTGTGGCAGGTGAGCGATTTCACTGTGATCCCTTTGATCTGTTGGTCTTTCTGATGCTTGTGTGGTAGCTGCGTTGTGCTTTGGGTTCGCGTAAGTGATAATTCGATTGTTATCTCGCATTCTTTCGTCCTGTACCGCCATGCCACTCGCGACTTGAAGTCCCACAATTCCTCAAACTAGAGTGATGACTTTCGTGTCTTTTCTACACGTCACGCAATCTAGCACCGGCGCTGATATGTATCACCTGTTTCTTAGCATGGGGGCACAAGTTGCCCTGCTTGCCGTGGCCTTGCGACGGTCGCAATGCCCTTCAGAGCTCTTCAAACCGTCATCGATTCCCTCCTACGCGCCGCGCCACATAAGGCAAGAACTGAGAGGGAGAGACAACAAGCAGATGAAGTTTACAAACCTGGTCATTCTATACGCGTCAGTCTTTCGTGATTACGGTAATTATCTTCGCTGAAGTGCTTTTCCAATTGTCTAGATCCCACCTCCCCGAGAAGCCTCCCCCCCTCCTGATATGGACAGAAGTACAGAATACGTACACCCTTGTCCACACTGTGTCGCGAACAACCCATACGACTGGAGATGCCCCCAACCCATTCCTGACCCAGCTACTGATCTGGAACATGCCTGGCATGTTGACGATGGAACGCCACCGGGACATGGGCACTGCGGAAATTGGTTGGAGATCCTTCCCTGCATTCGAAATTTATTTTTACTGATGGCCTTTTCAGCGAAAACTTGCTTGCAATTCGCGCCCCGACGACTACGAGATGTGACCTGTGCCTTGTGTCATTCTGTGGTATCGGCGTTCAAGAACGGTGTTCCGCCCTGCCGATCATGTCCCAGTATCCTCATAACCTGGCCACCCACACCGACTTGATTCAGTCAGCGGAGGTGTACGACTGTTTCGATGGAAATACAGTTGAGACGGAGATTGTGCTGGAGTATGTCGAAGCGCAGGGGTTGAGTCCTCGTCATATTTATCGCGAAGTACGTATCTGTCTCTCCTGCCATGTTTCTCGGTTCTGAGGATTTGTAAACCCATTATAGATCGTTCAGCACATTCAGAAGCAACCACGAGGTTTCCAAGCCCTCATCGATCTTGATCTTTTTAGCGATATTCATGCGGTCGCGCCTTCAGCGGAGAATAATCCTGAAGCGTCTAGAAATAGAATTTGCCGGCCCTGCGCAGCTGAAGTCTTCCTGTGGGGATTAAAGGACTGGTGGGTCAGAGAACGTCAGAAGGGGTTCGTCGAAGGGTCCGTAATGAACAGGAAGGACTGCCCCGAAGGAAGCAGCTGCATTCTACAAAAAGATGATATTGGTACGTTGACCTTCCGGTGCTAAAGTCAACCAGTGCTAATGTTTCCCTTTCCTTCACAGCTCATGCTCATGAATGTAACGAATCTTCCCTGTTTGTTCTTTCTTTTCCTGACGTGGCTGTCCATTCCAGTTAATCATGTATTCGCACCTCGAGAACCCGAAGAGCCCGTTACTGCCGC